>QAXD01000151.1:0-214223 GCA_004335575.1 Haematococcus sp. NG2 | reverse complement strand
CTCCCACATCCCCCTCCCCTGCTCCTCCCTCCCCACATTACGAGCCTCCCACATCCCCCTCTCCTGCACCACCTGCCAGCCCAGATGCACCACCTCCCCTCTCGCCCTCCCCCTCGCCCATGACACCCGATGCCCCACCTCCTCTTTCTCCCTCCCCTTCTCCTATGCCTCCGGATGCCCCTGGTACTGGAAGTACTGGGAGTGGTGATGCTGGTGTTCCCGGAAGGCGCCTGCTACAGAGCAAGGTCCAGGCCTCTGGTCAGAAGAAACTGGATCACAAGCACACTGGAAAGTCGTTTGGTTCCCTTGGCCGGCGAGCTGCTGAGAGCTACAAGCAGCTAACTGCAGATGAGTAGACTGGACGCATGGAAGCTGCCAGGGCATGGGTAACTTATGACAGCATGCTCAGTGCAGGTTGTCTTCACGGCAGGTGCGACATCTGAACTGCACTCTGGCAGTGCAGCAGAGCTGTTGCAGCTGTCATTCAGTTGCAAGGCATGGGGACTCCCCAAACAATTACTGTTCACTTCTCAACCATCCACTGGTCTTGCCTGTACATTGAAAGGATGTATGACAGGATTGCTGGAACAGTAGTGTGCAGTTACGGGAGCATTTCACAGCTGTTCATTGTCCGTGTACTGGCGCGCTTGTGAGCTGGGCCTGTGGTGACTGAGTATCGGTACCCATGATTCATTGTGCTGGGATTGTTCATTGGTTTGATAGCACTCCTGATTCTTTCAGAAAGATCATCTGTTGTACATGGCTTCAATCAGCGATGTAGTCTCTCATGCTTGTTGTGCTGGTCGCCAATCATAAGGCAAATGAAGGTCGCCTTTCATCTGTTCAATCATGTCCCATGTAACAACCAGCCTGCCCGGCAACAACTACCCACACCAAAAATACAGATGGAATTGTCCCTTTGCGGTGAGCCAGCATAGCAGCAGTAGCACATCCCCACATTGTCCTCACAACCCTGCAGCACTTTGCTGGGCCTGTTGGTTGAATGGCCATTAGCCTATCACCACTGCGTGGTTCATGGCAATTTCCCTCTTGAAGTGACATCTTCATACTTTGGCAAGCAACCACTCACGTACATCATCAGCCAAACTGGCACGCTTTTGCGCTAATACTCAGCCGCTCACCATACGCTCAACCTGCTACCACTTGACAGCAGTGTGCGTAATAATTGTAATTGACTACAGAACATTTGCAGAAAGCGCTGGCTATGTACAAGCCCACGGAACTGAGGGATCAAGTCAATAATCTAATGTCTGATCTCAGTTGCAGCTACATCCTAATCTGCTCGAACAACTCCCCAAGGTGCACCACCTGACAAGGTAGACTGTGACACGCTGATGAACCTTGTACAGCCCATTGTACAATCAAATGTACCTCATCAGTCACGAGGCACTGCCTCAATTGCCTGCACAATCTCAGTGACACTCGCACCACGTGACATGGCCTCAATCACGGCGTCGTGCTCCTTCTTGTACTGCAGGCAGAGCAGAACACAGTCAGCAGGCGGGTGGGTATCATTCTGCGCTGGGACCACGTCTTGCAGCGTTGTGGTGTCATGCTCAACATGAAGTGCATGACATCACAGCATGTGCTGCCTCCTCCCCCTCCACCGCTCCATAGGCCCTAGGGCACCGCTGCAGGCCTGTCTCCCCCATGCGACTTGCTGTGTGCATGCATCCCCGCACCTGCCGCAGCAGCGAGCCCGCTGCAAACACAGCCCATCGCGTCATGTTCTGCTGGCTGTTGGAGCTCATCTGCGTCTTGGAGCGCAGCAGGATGCGCTGCAGGTCCATCAGGTCCGCGGTCTGACCCATAACCTGTGCGGCGTGACACATGCTCGACCTTTTTACTCATGCATGCATTTTGTCAGGGAGTTAGCTGCTTGCTGCTGTGTGCGGTGTGCATTGTCCTGTGTGCACATCTGCTTCTACGGTGCACATGCAGGCACAGGATGAACACATATAGGTGGAGTAAGGGAGCATATGCCATGGACTGTCTGATCCCCACCTCTCATGAACATCCCTACTGTCGAATTCCACTCCATCACAGCTTGCCCGCCCAGCACAGACCAGGCCCAGCCAAACAGGTGCAGCTGCAGCATATCCTGCCCCACATATCCACCACCTCCCATCATTATCTCTATACCGGTATTCCCAACATCCCCACCCACCGTCCTCACACCCACCTCCTCATACATCTGCCCCTCCGCAGCAATGCCGGCCACGGCCAGGATGGCCAGCGAGTCGATCTCACCGTCCTCCAGGTTGCGCTCAATCAGGCGCTTGCCGATGCGCGCCTCAGCAAACTCCACGCGCTCACGGCCCAGCTCAATGGAGTAGGAGGTCACGGGGCAGCCCACCAGGTAGCCGGCCTGCAGCGCACGTGGCGCAGGGCGGGGTGTGACACGTGTTCTGGCACAAGTCGCAAACGTCAGCAGCGAAGCGATCACACCCCGACTAAATCCTGTAAACCAACATCCCCTGGGCTGCCCCCTGTTCCGGTGTGCTGCGGTGCTGTGGTGCTACATTTCACCGGATGGTGTGACCATGAACATGTTGTTCGAGTGTGGCGGTGTGTTGTGTGCATGCGACGCGTGTCACGTGCACGCCTCACCAGGAAGTGTGCGGCCTCGTGGCGGATGACACGCGCCTTGTAGTCGGGGAACACCTGCGAGAACTTGTCGATGAAGAACTGCAGCAGGCCGGGCTGTGTGGACCCAATGCCCAGCACGATGAAGGAGATGGAGCCTGCGCAAGGCAATGATGAGGGTGGCTGAATGATGAGTGCATCATAAAACACATTATGGCCGCACAGATTTGGTGGCGAATGCACGGGCGGCTGCTTGTGCCATGTATGCGCCAAGCTCTGCTGCTGTGCTAGTGAAATGGTGCATGCCCACCCCAGTTGCATGATGCAGTTGCCCTCTGCACTGTAACTGTCCAGTGTTAGGCCACCCACCAATGAGGTAGGATGAGAAGAACCCCCAGTCACCAGGCAGGATCGCGCCCGCAGCAACGGCGGTAAGGGACGTGGTGACTGCGCGTGTACCACAGCAAAAAGAATTCCCAGCGTGGGCATGAGTGCGCTCCAAGGCATGTTACCTTATGGATGGCACACCAGGCATCTGTCGAGCCAAGATCGCCAAGCTGCAGTGTGACGCACAACTTCCTGTGTCTGCAGTGCTTGCTCCACAGTACTTAGCAGACGTTAGAGACGCACCAACGACGGTCGCGAGGAACGCCTCATCATTCCGTGTGGACGGCACAGCCAGCATGCCTGGGTTCTTGATGCCAACCTGTGAGCAAAGCGTGCGCATGGGGCATGCATCACAGCAGGCAGCTCAGTCAGACTGCTTTGCACATTGATGCCATGCTTCCTCGTTTGCTGCATACGAGCATAACACCCGCACAGCAGGCCACCAGTGCGGTTGCATGCGCTTGTGGATGCGCCTGTAGAGCACCAGCTAACAACCCCACACAGAGTGCGATATCACACGCACCTGTCGCAGCTCCCCCTGCAGCACAGTGCGGCGGGCGAAGGGTGACTCCTGCCACAGGCCCCACTTCTTCAGTGCACCGCCCTCCTTGGCCGCTTTGAATGCAGCCAGCACATCCTTGGAGAACTCCCACTTCTGCAGCACGTGTGCGGTTGCGGTTGCGGTTCAAAAGGGAGGTCGGTATACATACAGTTGGCGCCTGACCTTTCAAGCGGAAACATGCGCGGCTGAGTGTGCACTTGTGCGTCATGGCGTGAAGCTCAAGGGTGCATCGGAGGAAATGCCTGAAAAGGTCAGTGCACTCCATACAGAGCGTCAAACCCCACATGCAAACGCTTGCATGCAATGCATTACGCATGGTACTCAAATGCTCCATGTGGTTGGGACAGGTCCACCACGCCAGCCTGTCTGATCATGCGCGAAATGACGATTGATATCTCTGCCAGCACGTGGCTGTAGTCCCTTGCAGCTTTGCTCGTGCATTGGTTAAGGGCAACGAGTGGCTCTCGGTCGTTCAAACTTTCCTACCTGACTAGGGGGCGCCTTATCAAATGCCTGAAGCTCTGCCTTAAGGTCGTCCAGCAGTTTGGTGGAGTCTACTGTGGCAGCAGTAGCACCAGCCTCTGCACGGACGGGCACAAAGCCACGTGCACGATTCACAGTATTCTTCAGGTGCGCCTGCTGGCGTTGCTGCGTCACGCGCGCTCGCATACGAAAGGTCTGCATTCTGGGTGGATGCTGTTAGATGCGTAAGCTACAGGGATTAGCGGACTTTACAGCACTGTACACTGGCGTTTAATGCCTCCTTACCCTCGTAAGCCCTAAGTACAAGCCCTAACGGATGATCATGTGCGTCGAGCTTATTATATGATTTGCAATGTTGAGTATTTGATTTACATTCGGGATGCAGGCTGTGCAGGGCGGAGACATCGCTCTGCACAGCCTTCCAGGCGATGTGCGGCTGCCAGATCCGAGTCGAACTCATGATTATGATGAAGATCTGGCAGCTGCGCACGCCCAGGCTGAGAAGGGGGCTGACAGCACCTGGCAGATTCTCCGGCAACACCTTGAGCGCACAATTGCAGATTATGAGCATTTGAGCGACCAATTGAAGCGCTCCTGGGAACGTGCATACACGGCAGCTGCGAGAGGCGCGCTTGTGGGGTTCACCATCCGGGGAGGTATTGCCTCTTACATTGCTCCTTTTAACGCTTCAAGTGTCTTCTTATGCTCCCGTCTTGACAAACCCTGACCGTCCCTTGACTCCTTCCGCCTGGCAGGGATACACTTGATCAGCCACCTGGTTCCCAAGCGCAAGGGCAAGCGCGGGCTCAACATCCAGGAGCAGCTCAGCGATACCGCAAGATACACTGCATTCTTGGGTGCACTCGGGATGGTATATGTCTGTTTGGACGAAGGCATAGCCATCTTCCTGGGCAAGCGGAGGTGAGCAGGCGTTCATGCTGTCTGACGTGTCAGAGGAGGTTTGCATATGCAACTATGCATGCTCATGCACATGGAGCAGAGATAGGGACAAGCGAGCATGCCTGACGCAATGTGTGCATGTAATGCAGCAGGGTGCGTGTTGGGCTGGGGCTGTCACACATTTCGCAACAAGGGCAGGGGTGTGCAGACTGTGCACTCGGTGCGCGTGCTGCAGGACTGCCAGATGGCGGGCGCTGGTGGCAGGCGCGATTGCAGGGCAAACGTTGCTGCTCACAGGGTGCGCTTGTGTGCAGCTGGTGCCTCCTGTCATGGACAGACATGTTTGTCTACATGAACACAGCGCATCATCTTGGTAGAAGCATGTATGTAGAAGCAGCAATCTTTGACCCAGCTGGCCAGTGTGTGTGCACAACATGTGCCCTCTTCTGTGCATACCACGGGAGCATGCTGTCAGTGCCCTCACCACCCTTGACTCACATTGTATCATGCCACAACAGTGCTGATGCATGCATTCCATGCTTGCTGCGAAGGAGCGGCAAGCGGCATTACAGCCTGGCAACATACATACTGCTGCGCGGCCTCACACTGCTCATCCGCACCGGCAACAAGCCAAACGCGCGCGTGCACCCTGTCGTGCGCGCGCTGCTGGCACCCACACGCCTGCAGGTATCCCTGCAACCTGTTGTGGCTGCCATGATGCTTGGCACTGCTGCCTGGTTCTCTTGCTGTTTGACGTGCCTGCGCTTGTGCTTGATGGCTGTGGTCTGCACACTGTGCTGTCATTTTCACAACTGCAGCATGGGGACACGCTGCTCATGTGTCTGGCATCGGCCCAGATCGTGTACTCGTACATCATGATGCCCTCTTCGCTGCCCACGGTACTTGCTCAAGCATGATTGTGTGCTGAAGATTCGCCCGAGTTTCACACCTCAATCTCATGCCGAGTCTTCATTTGATGCCACATCGGTTGTTGCTCACATCGTCTGACTGAGCCCTCATGCCAACCTGTGTTTGATGTGATGGCTGCAGCACTCAGTACTTGTGCTTGAGCACATCCTGCTGATGTACCCTGTTATTGCTCCTGCTGCTGCAGTCATACATCCGGTTCATAAACCGCCACGCCGCCAAGGAGGTGTATGTGTGGCAGGCCGTACGGGTAGGTGACGGTGTCTTTGATCAATGAGCTGCTAGAGATCGTATCTTTCCAGGTCACCATCTGCGTCCGGGTGCTGCATTCATCACATGTGTTGTGCTGCACCTGACGGGCACCACGCCACAGGAGCTGGCACTGAACAACAGCAAAGGTGTGCCACCGCGGCCGCTTAAGATCCTGCATGGCACGCCGTGGCAGCAGTGCACTGGGCCCACACCCTGCGAGTTCTGGGTAAGGGACTGCCTCGTGCTCTCTAGTGCTCAGGTCTACGTAACGTGGGGAGCAGCTGCACTAGTAAGGTGTTGTACTAGTGCTGCTTTTGCCTCAGCCTTCATTGTGCTGTGAACATGTCAGCACATGCCCTCATGCACCGTCTCTGCCTCAGCTCCGCACCTTCACATAATGCTGTGGTCATCCCTTCACATGCACACAGCACCCGGGCCACAGCTGCGCCGGGCACCCTGTGTCCATCGCACCCGGCACGTACCTGCGCTCGCTGGGGGTGTACTTGCCAGTGTATCTTCTGCCAGCACTGCTGGTGCACAGGTAAGGGATTGGGGCTGTATTCAACAAGCCATGCTTGCCTCCAATGCAGTGTTGGTTGTGGCTGGTGGAGCATAAAGGCATGTGCCGGAAGGGGCGGGTGCCGTTCTGCATCTGTGTGGGGCTTGTGCAGCATGACCTGGACGTGCAGCGCACAGACGGAGCCCACAACGCTTCGGCCTTCTGCACCACGCAAGAACCCATGCATGGCCGCGGCCGCAGGCAGAAGCTGCTGCTGCAGCCCGGCCGCATCCTGCCCAAGGTCGCGCTGGGTGTGGCGCGCTCCGCAGCCTTCCTCACCACCTTCATCATCCTCGCATTCAGCGGCGCGTGCGTGGGCTTCCAAGTGACCGGCACCTGCACAGGCCCTGTGATCGCGGCGTCCACATGGCTGGGGGGCCTGGCCACACTGCTGGAGAAGAAGTCGCGGCGCATGGAGCTCGCGCTGTACTGCATGTCCCGCGCAGCTGAGTCGTTCAGCAGGTGCGTGTGGGGCGGATGGCTGGGTTTGTTGGGGGTGGCATGGGCATGCATGCTTGGTAGTTGCCGCACGCGTAAAACTTTGGCAGGCTTTGCGCCCCACATCATGTTCTTCTTGGCTGAGCCTGCCCTACATTGATGGGTCGCATTGGTTCACACCTACCAACAGTGTGAGCGTCTGATGTGGGCATGCTGCGGCGGCATGCTGTTGCAGGTGCCTGATGGAGTGGGGCGTGGTGCCCGCCAAGGCTGTGCCACCGCGGCTTGATGTGCTGCTCTTCTCAGCCGGCTGCGCGGCCATCATGCACTGCTACTCAGATGCGCACGGCAAGCACAGGTGTGTGGGCGATAGGCAAGGACTGCTCAGCCAGTTGCATGCCTTGCGAAATTGGCAGCCTAGAGATCGGCGTGCTCAGCACAAGCAAGGCCTTGCCCTCGCACTCACCACCCAGGTACTGTCAAGTTGCATGGTGGTGTACACCACATCCATTGTTCAAGATGGGCCCCGTCAGCATGCATGGTGCATTGTGCTGCACAGGGACGTGTTCAGGTCCAAGTACCTCAACGTGCTGGACTTCATCTTCGGCAACAGCGGTAGGTTGTTATGACTGCTGATTTTGATCCCTTGGGTCCCACAATCATGTGGTAGGCCTGGCCTGGTGCACCTTGCTCGGTGCGCCTTGGTCGTGCGCCTCTGCTGTTTCGGGACGACCTTGACACGTGTTTTGGGCATGCTCCTGGACACCCCCTGACGCAGCTTACTGCGGCCCACGCCGCCATGGCCCGTACTCAACCACATGCGCGCATAACTGCATCTGCAGGTGTGAGTGAAGGCGCCATCAAGCACTTGCCCTCCAACCGCGACATCCTGGCGTCTGGCTTGCGCACGCTGCGCTCCTTCTCCTCCACGCAGCGCCTCCTGATTGAGGGCCGCACACGATCGGTGCCCTACCCGACACACCACGTGCAGTCCATGGGCACGCTGAGCGATGGGCTAGGCATTGGCCGCAGCCCACGCAGCCGTAGTGGGCGGCTGTCAGCCGGGGACAGGCACCTGGGGGCCAGCCATGGGTACGGGCTAGTGGGCCCGGGTGGGGTCCACCGGGGCATCGTATCAACACCGGTGTTCTCACTCCTCACAGCCCCGCTCGCTCCTGGGGAGAGCGAGCCCATGCACAACGTGCCAGAGGAGGATGAGGAGGGGGAGGACGAGCACGGCGGGCGCCATGTGCACGGCCGGCATGGCTACCTGGCTGCGGCCGCCGGGCATCACCACGCAGGCCCAGCACCGCAAGCGGCAGGGGAATTCACACGCAAGGTGGGGCCAGCGCCCGCGGCTGCAGCAGGCACTCCCGCTGCTGCGCAGCTCTGCACTGGTGCAGGCTCGGCTTCAGGCTCAGCTGCCCACCCACCCAACGGCACACTGGACCCAGGGGATGACGTGCGCCCCATGCTGCACCAGCCACCAGCCACCGGCTCACCTATCTCCAGCAACCGCAGCAGCAGGGGCAGCGGGACCATGCACGCAGCACAACCGCCGCTGTTCACCCTGGCACAGGCGGTGCAGGAGCAGCGCTGCAGCTCAGGCGGCCACGTCAGCACCCCCAGCAGTGCACGTGCCGCTGCGGCGGCTGCACACCTGAGTCAGGGCGCATTCGGGAGTGCACACCCTTCAGGCAACAGCCTCGATGTCCTGCTCTCCTCACAGCAGCATGCCTCCTCCACCCCCCCTGCCACCCCCCCAAGCCAGCAGGAGGCCGGGGCAGGGCCGGCAGGCAGCCTGGCCAGTGCACAGGAGTCAGCCAACGCCCTGATGCAGGAGGTGAGCGACAACCTGGGGGACCTGGATGCCATGGAGCACGCGGTACGCGGCGGCCGTACGCGCGGCAGTAGCTACCGTACGTCTGACAGCGGCAAGGCGGCCATGCGGCGCATCTACACCGACCCCGGCTGCCTGGCCACGCTGTACGCGGGGCACATGGACGAGGCCATGTCAGTGCCGGGGGCTGGCGAGGAGCGCGTGCATGGGGGCGGGGGCGGCATGGCCGCGTCCTCCCGACGAGGCAGCTCCGCCGCGTTGTGCAACCCCAGCTTGGCTGCTGCGCATGACCACCTCGTGCATGGGGGCCATGGCAGCCTGGACCATCTCATGGCTATGGCGCAGAATGACGGTGGCAGGGCCAGTGTATCTGGAGAGACCGGGGTTACCACGTTCACGGCAGCGTCGACCCACACAGAGAGTGTGACGGCATGGCGCAGTGCGCGTGCGCATGTGCTGCCCGGCATCTCCATCACCCGCCCTTGCCAGGCCAGCGCAAGCAGGCTGGACAGCGGCGGCCCCGGCGGTTTCACCCCAGGAAGCAGCGCACCCGCTTTTGCCGGCATGATGCTGGAGCTGGCAGCCGAGGCGGAGCGCTCCGTGCGCGCACACAGCCACAGCCGCCACAACAGCGGGTCATCACATGGGGCCGGGGCATACCTGCATTTCCCCAGCACGGGCCCTGTTCCCAGCACACCACCTGCTGCCGGCCTGCCAGCGCGTGGTGGTGCGGGCAGCACGCAGTCGAGCGCTGTCCCTATTCCTCTGCGCCACGGGGCGCGGCGCTCAACCGCAGACACGGGCTCCCGGCCGCCCTCACGCCTGCAGTCCGTGACCTCTGCCAGCTCCTTTGAGCAGTTCCTGGCCACGCAGCACAGCGAGGGCGCGGCGGCAGCAGACGGCAGCGAGGGGTCACGCCCCAGCTCCCTGAAGACAGGCAGTGCCAGCACAGCAGGTGCAGCGGCATCCAGGCCCGCCAGCGTCAGTGGCAGCGGCAGCGGCGTGACCGGTGTGTCCGCCACACAGACCACCCAGGCTGGCGCTGCGCACACAGACAGCTCGGCACAGGTTACACTTCCGCCCCTGAGCTCCACGCTTCCCTTTGCAAACACACAGCCACACCATCGGGGCAGCTCTGAGGATGGACAACCACGTGCACCCCCCTCTTCCTCCCCCTCCTCCCCCTTGCCTCCTCAGGCAGCCGCCGCATCCCGTGTGTCCACACCGTCTGCTGCCCCCAGCGCAGGCCCTGCCGCGCAAGATCGCACCCTGCCGCCCACCACCAGCACTGCCCCCTCCATCGTGTCATCCATCAGGGCGCGGCAGAGCAGCCCCATGCAGTTTGCTACCGTGCCGCAGCCCGCGCCCTTCATCAACGTGGTGCATGCTGACCCATATGGCGGCGTGGCCCTGTCACGTGTGCCGGCACGGCCGTTGACATACGCGCAGGTGATCACCAGCAGTAGCCCTCCCAAGACAGCGGCACCGGTGGCTGGCAAAAGCGGCGGCAGCAGCAATGGCCCAGCCAAGGCGAATCCTGTCATGACCCCGGCCCGGTTGCAGGCAAGTGGCAGCACAGCCACCTCACCCCAAAGCAGCGGCCGGCCGCCCCTGTCGCCCACATCCCAGTACCAAGCTGGCAGCACACCCCGCAGCCTCTCTCATGCGCTTGCATCTGCAGAGGCCGGCTCAGGGGCAGCGCACACGCCTGCAGCTCTCATGGCAGCAACTGCTGGGCCCATCCCCTCGGTCCTGCCGCAGGACCAGCTGCCTGCCGCTGCTGTGCAACCGCCTGCGGCACAAGCTGCAGGTGCTGGGGACATCACAAGCACCAGCTCAGCTGCAATTGCTGTCAGCGCAGCGTCCGCAAGCTATGCCGGCGCACAGCCAGGGGTTAACCCGGATGGGCTAGTGAACGCAAGCCTGGCTGCAGCCCTGCTGGCCAGTGCTGCGCCACAGCCTGCAGCAGCAGCATCCGGGTCCAAGGGCAGGCTGAAGGGTATTGCTGAGGGCAGCGATGCAAGTTCCAGCTCCATTGAGAGCTTAAGCGCATTTGCATCAAGGTCAGCAGGTGCGGCTGCGTCAGGCCAGCCCCACATGTCAGACTTGAGCTTCCATGACTGGGAGGGCCATTTGGCTCTGCAGCAGGCGTTGCACACTGGGTCTGGCGCGACCAGTGCAGAGGGCAGTCGTCATGCAGGCAGCCGGCATGCCCTGCATGGGGCACAGCAGCCAGCGGGTGACATGGATCCTGTGGGGCAGCTGGTGGAACGGCAGGCATCTGGCGAGTTTCTGTTCGCATTTGCTGGGGCACGTGGGGCTGACACAAGGGACTGAAGCAGATGTAAGCGCCTTGTGCTGGGCAACTGTGTGCGCTGCAGGTATGACTGGCGCAGCCTGTCTGTGTGCCGAGTGCAGTGGATATGTTAGCGAATGAGGCAGCAGCTCCAACGTGGCGGCTGATTCCTTCTGGCAGACGCTGCTCGATTAGGTTGGCAGCTGTGGATCAGCAGCTTGTGTCTTGTAATCCTTGCTGGGGCAACTGTGTCAGCGCCGTGAAAGGCTCATAAATCTACTGTGAAGTCAGACCGCAGCAACCTTTGAAAATCAGGAAAATCTCAATCTGTCCAGAGTCAATCTTCAAGTTTGTGCTGCGGGACCTTATAAGCGGGCATTTTGCAGCGAAATTGGGCTCCCGAGGCTGACCCTACCATCACGGGTCACTTGACCTTAGGCCTTCAGGGTATCAAGCGCCCGTCAACTGTAAGAGCATAGGTATGGTGAATTCAGCTGAGCCGCTGCGCATTGACCCTTCATGGCCGACGCTTCTGGCTCTCACAGTCTTTTTCACAGTTGGGGTTGTCACTGTCCTCAGGACTCTCGGTCCAACATTAGTTGGCTTTTCAATTCGTTTTCGGGTTGTAGAATTCCACGGCTAGCTCTACGGCGCAAAAGCCCTTCTAAAGGGGCGCAACTGCAGTTTCTCCTGTGCACGCAAGAGGCGTGCCCAATTCAGCTGCAACAGTTTCAGAGTTGCTTGGAGACTGCGACGCCTCAGCTCCAAGCCAGAGTTCATACTAGCAAGTTTTGGAAGAAGGCAAGAACACACAATGGAGGACACCCGCAGCGCTGACGGCGAGGTGGTGGTAGAAGATCTGGATGCCGGCACTCAGCGGCGCGCCCCTGAAGCAGCGTCCCAACACAACAGCCTCTTTTCCTCCAGGACACGTGTGTTAGCGGGGAAGGGCAAACGCGACACGGGGGGAAAGGAAGCGGGGCATGGCGACTCGTCTCCGGGTCCTGCGGGTGCTGCCAGGTCACCATTACAGGCCCTAAGCACGGCCTCAGCTGCAGCCAGCAGCAGCACCAGCGGGCCTTTTGGTGCTTTCAAGCGATACCTGTCTGGGAAGCTGCATTCCAGCAGCAGGGGGGAATCCCCATCTGGTTCTCGTACAGCCAGCAAAAGTGGGCCCCATGCAGCCGACGCGGCCTCACCTGTGCCGCCCATGCAAAGCAGCCCTTCAACGCAGCCAGAGCCAGCACCGGCCATGCAGCAACTGCCGCCGTCGCAGCAGCAGCAGCAGGCAGTGCACGAGCTTGCGCAGTCACTGCCCCTTGGTCCAATGGTTGCAGAGACAGCTACAGGGCACTTTCCTGTGATGAGCTCATTTGGCCCCTTCGACTTTGGTTCGGCCGAGGCACTGTGGATGAATGCCCATGCGAACGGCGCTGATGATGCGACTCTGCTGTCCCTGGCCCAGGTGAGGTTTATCATGCACACGTGTTTCACGATGCATGCACGTTGCTTGCATGCCAGCAATTCTTACACAACCTTGGGGCCTGCTGATGCACGTCAGCATACCTGCAACCTTACTGCCGTGCTGACCCAAGGACAGAGCATCTTCGTGACATGACAGGTCATCCTGCATGCTACCATCAACAGCGATTTTCCTGCCATGTTTGCATGCACCAGTTCCGTGCTGATCCGCACCCTTTGTGGCAACCTTGCTGCTGACGTTCCTCGTGCTTGCCCATGCTGATGCTGCCAATGCTCAGGCCACGGGGCTCATCACTACAGACGCCCAGACCGGCGACGTCGTGCTCCGTCCCGGCCTGCCGTTTGCTCCGCAGTCATCCGGCCTGCGCCGCCCCTCCAGCGCTACCCTTGGCTCCGCCTTGCTTGGCCTGGCCCCTGCACAGGCCGCCGGGGGCCTCGTGACCAACTCCACACCCCCTGGTAGCCACACGGGCGCCTTTGCCACTCCTGCCAGCAGCGGCCTCCTGTACTCTGCTGCTGGCACGCCCCAAAGCAGCGGCATGCTGTATTCCAGCAACGGCGGCATGCCTCGTGAGCAGGTGCCCGAGCCCCAGCTGCTGCTGCCCGCTGCCGCCGTCGCGCGCGGCCTGGCGGGCGGTGCTGCTGACCCGGCCACCCCAACCCTGGCTGGTGCAACCTCCACCGCCAGCAACGCCATGCACAGCACTGCGTCCATCACCACATCCACGGGGCACATGCTCTTTGGCTCCATGCATGGTGCAGCAGGCGCAGGCCTGGGCGCCCCGCACGCGCCTGCTCAAGCAGGCACTGGTGGCATGGCCACTGCCAGCGGTGTGGCACTCCTCAGCGGCAGCAACACCCTCCCCGCCTCACCCGGCACCGCGTCTGGCAGCATGCTCGCCCCCGGCCCCGCCAGCCCAGACAACAACCCAGGCGCCCCTAAGACGCACCCGCTGTACAAGACAGAGCTGTGCCGCGGCTGGCTGGACTCGGGCACGTGCCGCTACGGCGCCAAGTGCCAGGTGGGTGCGATGTGATCCGTGAGTGCTTGCCACCTAGCCTGCGCCGCAGGTGTGCTGTGCAAGGTGTGGCATGCTTCATGCTGGCACACTAGCTGTGTGCTGCATGCGGCTGCAGCAGGGCACCCCAAGATTCTCAGCTGCACCACTGGCGCCACCCATGACATATGGCATATTGCACGCAGCTGGGCGCCAAGCAACAGCGCAAACTCCATCAAACTCAGTTCTGCATGTGCGCACACTTCACGCTGTGTACGAATGGCAACACGTTTTGCGCATGTGGTAACGCACGTGCCTTGTGGCATGTACACTTGTCACGTGCAGTTTGCGCACGGCCCTGAAGAGCTGCGCCCCGTGCCGCGCCACCCCAAGTACAAGACAGAGCTGTGCCGCTCCTTTGCGCTCACCGGCACGTGCTCCTACGGCGCGCGCTGCCGCTTCATCCACGGCACCCCTGGCGGCCTGGCCGGCGCTGCTGCGGCAGGTCTGAGCCTGGGCGGCGTGGGCCACGTGTCCGCGCCCCTGGCCTGCCTTGGCAGCCCCTTGGCCGGGGTGGAGGAGGTGGCGGCCGCGATGTGGCACACCTCGGCGTCGGCGCGCGCGGTGGGCCTGGACATGCCCATGGGGGGCATGGAGGGCGTGGAGACGCTGGGGGAGCCGGCCAGCTGGAGCACCATGCAGCCGCCCGCCGTGCAGGTGCGGTACAAGCAGTACACGTGTACCAGCGGTGCATGCAGTACATGCGGTGCCTCGCTGCCGGTGTGCGTGTCAGTCGCGCCACGCGCAGTATTTGCGCACACGGTGCTGTGCGCATGCATGGCGGGGGGTCGTGCAACTCATCACAGATGAGCAGCAGCAGAGCCTTATGTAGATGTGGATGCCTCATGTAGCCTGCCGATTCATCTCTCCCGGAACCTCATGAACACACACACACAGGCTGGCACGGCGGTGCGCATCAGCGCGCCCGGCAGCTCCCTGCACCCTCCGCCGCCGTCTGCTGCGGCCGCCAAGCTTGCGGAGCGTGTGCCGCACTTCCCGGGTCTGCAGCAGCGGCAGGCGCTGCTTGCGCTGCTGCAGCAGCAGGACGCGCAGCAGCAGCCGCCGCCCGTGGCCCACCGCATGTCCAGCGAGGCGGCCGCCATGCTGACCACCATCAACGCGATGGCCGGCATCTCGCCCGCCCCAGGCCTGGGCAGCGGTATGGTGGGGACTGAGGCCGGTGGGTCTTCCAGCCTCTCCCCCCTGAGCTCCATGCTGTCCATGGGGGCTGACCCTGCAGCGCTGATGCACAGGGGCCAGCAGGAGGCCATGGGGGCCAGGGCCGGGCTGCAAGGGGCCATGCAGCGGGCGTCGCTGGATGAGGGGGTGCGGCGCATGTCGGTGGAGTCCATCCTGCAGCACCCGCCCGTGCTCAACCTGTCGGCCGCCTCCCAGCGCATGTCGCTCGAGTCGGCCGGCAACCGATCGTCCATGGAGTCATCCCAATCCGCGGTCAGCAGCCTGTGGCAGCACACCATGGACGCGGCAGGTGCCAAGTGGGCAGCCGTGGCTCCGCCACACGCGTTTGCTGGCACACCGGTGCCGGGCTTGACGGGCCGCGCCTCCGGCTCCATGTCAGCGTCAGGCGTGGATGGCCTAGATGTGTACGCGCATGGGGACCCGATTGTGTCAGTGGGTGCGGCAGCCCGTGTGGGCGGTGTGATTGGTGAGGCCAAGGCCAGCCACGTGCCCCGTACCGGCTCCCTGCCGGTTGCAGGCCACAGCTTCGTGCCCGCGCATCATGCCGCGGCGCGGGCCAACTCGTGGCGCGCTGCCGAGACCATCTCTGATGCTGCACTGCTGAACCAATACGTGCTGTCTCTGGCATCACAGCAGCAGCACCAGCAGCTGCAGCAGGGTAGGCAGTGAGGTGCACTGCTGAGGTATGCTTGCGGCAGGGACTGGCTCTACGGATCGCAGTGGCAGTTCACGCAGGCCGAACTGGAGCATGCGGCTTTCAAGCGTGAGATGATATAGTGATGATGAAGGGTGATTGCACGGATCGTGGTCACAGCTGCTGGGCCAGTGCCATAGTTGGGCACGGCAGCGGCCTGTGCTGTGAAGCATGGGCGCTGTATCTGAGCACGTGGCATGTGTTTTTGCTTGTGTGCTTGCCTTGCGTTGGGGAGGAAGGGAGGGGTAGATGTGTTAATGGACGGCTGGGTGGACGGGTGGGTGTTGCTGCCACTGTATACGCTTCAGTTGCGCCGCATTTTATCGGACGCTTGATCTGGTACCTGCTAGGTTAGGGCATCAGTTGGCAGTCTGTTTGCATTGCAATGTTGGCCGCAGCAGCAGGCCACATCAAGCGGACCGAGGCTGAATGTGATAATGCATCCAGCCTTTCATAGTTTCACTTGGCACAGCACCATGTGGGCTCACTTTCTTGTGCAGCCCTGGGTGCTATTCAACGTGGAAGGCCTGGTGGTGTAGCACCTGTGGTCTGCTCCCACGTGCGACGAGCCACTTGCAGTGCTTGTTTCTGGCCCCTGGGGCCGTGCTGTGTGTGGCCAGGTGGCTGCTGGCATCTGTTGATCGGCCCACGATGCCTGCGGCAGGCGGTGGCATACGGTAGGGCAGGGAGGGTGCCTTGGGTTCTGGTACCTGGCCATGCTGCATTGGATTCTCCCAAACTAGGCTAGAGGGCCAGGCCTCCACTGGCTGCAGCGCCTTGATGCATTCAGTTACCAGCAGCATTCTGACGCATGGGCACAGCACAGCGATTGCGGGGCTGTGTCAGTCAGTGAGGGACTGGCTGCTGATGAGCGTGTCTGATGCCGCAGTGCCTTGCACATTTCGTTCGGGATGCTGGAAACGGGATGCTGGAAACAGATGACTCTTAAGATGTGATGTGGGTGTGCTGCCAAGAGGGGAATGCTTGTAGCATGTGGGACCAGACAGGGGTGCATGTGTGCATGTGCACGTATGTGGCTGCGGGCAGAATGTATGTGCTCGCCGCACGCCCGCATGTACAGGGACGCTAATGCTGCACCTCGCATTTAATTTCTTGCTTGTCATTTCCAGATCGCGGGGTCCCTCCTCTCCGCTGTTGAGGTCGTGCATGTGGGTGTGGTTCAGAAGGGACATGCAATGGATGCCATGGTTGGGTGATGTGTGCAGCTGCCTGGAAGGGATGGAGTACTGTTGGCCAAAGGCGCTTTTTGACTTACATAGCAGTCCCGTCATTGTGCATCAATTTGATGGCGAAGCTTGTGTGAACCAAATCACTGTGCGCCAAGCATACGCCACATGGGAGTCATCAACCCAAAAACACACGACAAACTTGGCGCTGGGATGGATTGGGGTGGGGTTAGTAGGACTTGGCAAGGCCGCAGGCGCAGTTGTATGAGTGTGTTTTGTGCTGTGTGTTGTGCGCTTTCCCAACATAAAATTTGTGCTGTGTCATGTTGGTGAGTAGTGACAGGTTTTTGCAAGCCTGGGCATACAGCATTTGCAGCAGAGAAATGTGCCTACACGGGTCTCTGGGTGGTCCCAGATCCAGTGTGGCCAATGCGCACTGTACCTTCCAACCGCCGCTGTGCTGTGGCGCAGCTGAATTCTTGCGACTGCGCAGCCAGGACGCATGAGAACCATGCCTGGTTGGAAGGGAACGGGTGCTTCACGAGTTTGCAGATGGCTAGCGCCTGCTGGGTGTATGGAGGGATGGCTATTGGTTTCACACAGGGGAGATGAATGGTTCCCTTTGTGTGACCCCGGTGTATGATCTCCTCTCCATGCAGCGCGCTTATGCCAGCAGGGGAGGAGGTCAGGCGAGGACAGTACTGACTTGGCAATGATCGGCTGATGAGAGAGCTGCATGGATGATGCAGAACACAAGAGGCACGCGCACTCCCCCTCGTCAGCTCTCTCTGCTGGCACCACACTGGTTGTGTTGGGCCTTCAAACCAGTGCGACTGCTGTGGTGTGCGTTACAAACCGTGCGTGCTGCGATGGATGCAGGATTGCAGGTTAAGATGCGGAACCGAGCTCTGCCTCTTGGAATTTCTTTTCGGTGTCGACGGGCAATGGGGATTGGAGATCGGCATGCAAGTTGTAGTAAATTGCATGGTCACTTTGTAGCTTCAATTATAATGCAGCGAGGAACAAGTATAAGCAGTACGACGTCGTTGATATAACTCTAAGTTGGCTTCTGCTCATCCCAGAGTTTCTATACAGCGTCCCTCTGTGTCCACAAGGTGGTGTTGTGCATTTTCGGCTACTCGGAGAAATGTAATGATGCATCATGTGCCTCGTGCCCCCGTTGTCACCCAACAGGTTTGCACATGTTCTGAATGCCGCCCAGTGAAATGCCTCCTGAGTTGAAACACCAGCTCCATCCTTGTCGCCAAGCTTTGCTGTGCATTGCTGCCTCAGATGGCCCCTGATGCCCTGAGCTGCGCAATCTTGTCAGCTGAGTAGCCCAGCTCCCCAGACAGGATCTCATCTGTATGCTGCCCCAGCTCAGGCCCCGCCCACCTGTACATGATCGAATGGCACACAGTATGCAATCAAGCTTTCAGTTTGTGGGTGAGCTGGCCAGTCACTCAGACAGTCGCGCAGGTAGTCAGTGAGGAAGCCCCTAGTGAGCAATTGAATAAGTGAGCGGGCATCAGCGGACTGCCACCCAGCATCATCAACAAACTGCCAGCCACCCGTGCATAAGGCCCTGCTGGTCTGACAAGAAGCTGTGTGATTATGCTTGTGCATGTCCAGCCCTGGATCAACTTGTGGCAGTATGTGCGCGTGCCTGCCCTGATGGCCGCAGCACCAAGTGGAACGCATACAGGGTGGGGAATGGTGCAAGCCGTAGCACGCAAGCTCATCACAATTGTGACAACTGGGCGACGCACCGTGTGGCACCCGGTGTCTTGCTGAGGATTGGCAGGATGGCTGGCATAGTGACCTGCTTGTTTGACCCCGGTGGTGCAGCAGTGTGGAACATGTTCCTGTGGCCATTGCACCACCACAGCAAACAGGCAACGCATAACTCATCATGAGCACAGCCAACCAACACAACTGTCAAGGCAGCCAATGACAAGGGTGAGCTGCCGTGCTCGCATGCAAGGGGATGAGACCTTGAAATACAGGGTGGGAGTCTGCACAAGCACAGCACTTGCACAAGCACAGCACACTCCTGCATGTACTGCCCGTGCTTGCACCCGTACCGCACTGTAACTTTCTGTATGTACCCACCGCGCCTTGTACTGCTCCTGCTGCATGATGTCTGCTGTGCTGAGAATGGGCCCTGAGGGCACACGTGCCTTGTTCATTGCCGCCATCACCTCAGCCATGGTGTGCTTGGCACAGAACGCTTCAATCTCGCCCATGATGGCATCCACCTCCCTGCATGCACTTGAGCATGGTCAACGTCTGCGTGCATCTTGTGGCTATGTGTGGAGGGCGCTGACTTGTGCAGTACACTCAGCAGGCTGGCCATCTGGGTTGCTCTCAGCACTACCTGTAGTACCTGTTGCCCAGCAGCTTGTGCAGTGGGCGGCGCACCTCAGCCACTGCCAGCAGCAGCACCCACCTGCACCGGTCTGCGTTGGTGGCGTACTTTGGGTTATCAGCTCCCATATCAGGCCGGCCGATGGCAGCCATGAGGCGTGTGTAGACACTGTCCCCGTTGCCACCAATCACCACATACTTGCCTTCCTTGGTGCGGAAGGTGCCGGAAGGCACGACATCTGCGTGCAGCACGTTGAGGCACACACACGCTGCAGGTCCATCCAGGGTTGCCTCATGCAGCACACCGCATGTGTGTGCGCACATGCAGTGCGATCCACGGCTCCGCTCGCAATGTCAGCTGTGTGGAAGCAGGACAGCATGGCTTTGTGCGGCACAGAAGCAATCCAACAGTGTGATCACACATGTCACACGTGCCTGAGATGGTTGAGCCAGAGGGTGGCCGGTCATACCCGGCCATGGCCACCTCTGCAACACACGACTCCAGCATGTTGAACACGGACTCAGAGATGGATGCATCCACCACCTGCACCACCAGCACAGCTCAAATGGTCAAAACTCATGTGTGCTGACAGCCCAAGAAGCTGCGCTTGCGAGAGTGGAGTCACAGTGCGCTGGAGCCAGAGCGCACACAAGTGTTGCCACAAGACACTAGCCTTGGTGATGCAAGATCCCTTGGCATAGATCTGCATCACAGATCTGCCCCTGCCACTGGGGCCCCCTACGTACCTGGCCTTGTCCGCTGCTGCCTGTTGCACGTGTCTTGTGCAGCAGCGCCATCACAGTGCCAAAAGCAGCATGCAGACCAGCCAGCGTGTCACCTGCAGTGAGGAAAGCCAGATCAGGCTCCAGCCAACACATGCTCGCATGAGCTGGTGCACACCCACAGGCACAGAGAGTTTAAAGGAACCACAGGTGGCCGCAGCATTGGATGAAGCCCGCCACATGATAATAGCACTATTGCTAGAGCGATGATGCACTTGCGGGTACTGATGTGGACCTTCGCATGCATCACACACCAAGGCTGATGTTGGGCCGCACGGGCGGCCGGTCTGTGTAGCCATTCAGGTGGCGGAAGCCGCCATACGCCTCACACACGCTCGCGTACCCGGGCTCCTTGGCCCTGGGCCCTGTCTGGCCATACCCCGATATGCGCGTGTAGATGAGATCTGGCTTGAGATCTGAAGGGCCCAGGCCCCAGCCCTCCATCACCTGCGTCAAGCATGACGAAATTACATGCATGCATTGCATCAGCACAAACGTGCTGGAGGCTGAATGCATCCATATAGTGCGCATCTTGAACCCATACTCATCCGCACCACCCATTCCACTGACCCCTGCCCATGTTTCTGTGCGTGCCCCAAGCCGTATCATCCTATATGGGGCCATCATGCAGTCTGCACGTGCTCACCCCTGGCCTGAAGTTCTCCAAGAGTACGTCGGCTTTGTTGGCCAGCTCCTTCACGACGGCCCGCCCCTCAGCCATGTGCAGGTTGGCCGTGATGCAGCGGCGGTTGCGGCCATGGCAGCGCCACCACAGGGACGTGCCGCTTGCATCCAGCGTGCGCAGGGACCGCAGTGCATCACCCTTGCCGGGAGGCTCCACCTGCGTGGTGTGGCCGCGGCACATTGCTGGTTGTCATGGAACACCACGGCTTGGCACTCCCTGCTGGTTTGCAACGGGCGTGTATCAAGCATTCGTCATGCTTGCACAGACGGCAGGGGCCCCCCCTCTCCCTGGAGTATGGAGCATGGAGTAGTGCAAGCAGTCACTGCCGCACTGTCCAGCGGACCTTGATCACATCAGCGCCAAAGTAGGCCAACGTTGCGCCAGCAAAATTGCCAGCAACCACCTGGCCAAGATCTAGCACCTAAATCGCAACATGCACATGTATAGAAATGCGTGTTGCGGCATGTTGAGTGGCCTGGCACAGTGTTGCAAACACAGGGCTGCATGCGCCATGTGGTGCACATACTTTGATGCCCTTCAAAGGGCCCTGTGCAGGTGGCAGATCCGCAGGGGCATGGCTGTGCTGGTTGCGCGCTCCACCTCCAAAGGAGCTGTTGTAGGTGATGCTACTGCCAAGCGTCAAGCACCGGCGAACTAAGGCATTAGGTGCTGTTAACAAAGCAAAGGACGGCAACATGGTCCTTGTGCGCGACTGGTACGTGACGCCAGGTCAGCAGGGCGGCTCCTGCCTCCCGAGATGCACCAATCAAATATACTGCAGATTCACCCAATTGCAGAGCAGGGGGGTGACCAGCCTGATGCTGGACGTCACGCCTTTCCTCATTCCATCGTTCTTTGCGCTAGACGAACCCGGTAGCCCAGACAAGAGTGATTGTACAATTCAATCTGCCGGTATGCTACCTTCCACTGTGTCTGTCCTACAACGCCTGCGTGCTGGGCCCGTCCAACATCATTTGGCAAGCATATGGGCGCGAAATTCTATTGCATCACAGCTTGGATCCACAGCATGCAGCTCTGATGCGGGGCCCTCACTCAGGACAATCAGCTCAGCGGCTGCAGCTGCGATTGCAAATGCAGACACCCGCTGGGTATTCCTGGGGCCTCCTGGCGTTGGAAAGGGCACTTATGCATCTCGGGTATCGAAGCACCTTGGAGTTGCGCACATCGCCACTGGCGACCTCATTCGGGACGAGATCAAGGCAGGCAGCATCATTGGCAAGCAGGTGCGCACTTGGATCCGTTCACCTCTTTCCGGCATGGGGGTTCACAGTTCATGCACCTGCTCAGCATGCTAAGCATGCTCGCTCGCGGTCTGCAGATGCAAGACATCGTGTCACACGGCAAGCTGGTTCCTGACGAGCTCATTTTCAAGGTGAGGCTGTGCCTGTTGTGATGGGGGCTGTCATGTGTTCACATTGTTTGCACATCCCAATTTGCACGGTCAGCACAGATAACGGCTTTATGTTTGCCGTCACCAGCAGATCTGCAAACACGGCACTGCTGTTGGTCTTGATTGCTTGTGACACTGCCCGCCGCCTGCCATCGCGCAGCTGCTGGACGAGCGGTTAGCCAAGGGCGCAGCCGCAGGGGAGCGCGGTTTCATCCTTGATGGGTTCCCACGCACACGGCCGCAGGTGCAGGGTGCAGCTCTTTGCCAGTAATGCCCGTAATGCAGCTCTTTGCCAGTAATGCCCGTAATTGTACTCTCTTTGGCATACTGTGCTGTGCAGCTGCTGGTAATGTGTGCAGGGTAGCGTACCTTGGCGAACATGTGGTGAAAGCACATCGGCAGCACAGCACAGCAAGAACCTTCATCAGCGTTGCTTTCATCTGCTGCGTCAATATGCTGTGTTGCTGTTCAGGCTGAGGCTGTGGTGGCCAACCTGGGCATTCAGCTTGCCCTAAATATGTCATTGAGGGAGGAGGTGCTGGTGGAAAAGTGTCTTGGTGAGGCGACTGCATGCACGAAAACTGCTGCACTGCATTAGGGAATTTGGCCCATAGCCTGCAGTGCTACACCTGCCTGCTTCTGGGAGATGTTGTCCCACCTTGCTGCTTCATCAACCTGCCTTCCAGGCCGCCGGCTGTGCAAGCACTGCGGCAAGAACTACAACATCGCAGACATCTACCTGCCCGCCAGCAACGGGCGGCCCGAGATCCGCATGCCCCCCCTCAGCCCCCCACCCGAGTGCACACCACACTTGGAGCAGCGCGCGGATGACACAGCGGAGGTGGTCATGCGGCGGCTCAGGGTACGTGTGCACGCGCTCCGTCGTTCGGTGCTGTCCGCATGACTGCGTGACGTGCGTGTCTATGATTTCCTTGTTACGGTATGGGCGTTCAGTATGGAAGGAGTCACCAGAGACAGTGGATCCTGGTTCGACCTCAGCTGGGAGTGCAGGTGGCTGCAGGCAAGCTGTCACTGCTGCGGCATAGTGCACACCTGCATGCAACAAGCTATCTGCAGTTACATATGCCAGTGTTCCAATGCATGTGACCCCCTTCTGCTGGCACGCCCACGCCCACACAACGGTCACAGGTATACCGCGAGCAGGCAGCCCCTGTGGAGGAGGTGTTCAGGAAGGCAGGTGTGTTGCAGGACTTTGAGATCACAGCTGGCATCCCTGAGACGTTGCCGGTCCTGCTGGCCGCGCTTGCACCACACATGCAGCGCGGGCAAGGCAGCGCTGTGGGAGCTGGTGCGGCCAGCCATGGCACTGCCCAGAAGTTGGCGGCTGCTTGTTGAGCTGGCATGGCGCAGTTGCAGGTTCTGGTGGCTTCCGACTTTGGTATCACAGGCAACCATGCGTGTAAACGTGGCACCTGAAAAGGCCCGTTGGGCACGGTCATGACATGTGAGCTGTACCTGACAGGCAGCTGTCTATGTGTTCGTGAAGGGCCATACCCTAAAGACACTGTGGGCCAACATACATCCTTCCGTCCTGCACATCGTTTCAGGCTCCCAGCTGACCATGCCCTTGCGATGTAGAGCCTCAGGGCTGCAGCGTACAACAGCATACGTATGGGGTGCTGATCATGCTTGGGCTGCTAATCGTAAGTTTCAGGTGGCCCACTCCAGTGCATACTCTGCACGAGCACTGCAACACAGCACAGGCTGGGTTCCCAACTGCTGCCAGTACATGTTCATGTTCATGTTACAAGAGCCTTCAGCCAGTCATGGGCTCATCAGCATTGCACGCTCTGTTGCGCATCTAGCGTCCCAAATTTGGTGGTGTCCTCCGGACACGCATATCCAACCTAGGGCCGCAGCTATTCAGCCGCTTGCGACCGGGGTAGCCAGCAGTGAGGTTGCCAGAATGAGCCAACAGTTCTGCCTGCGGTGTGACCAGGCCTGTCATACTCCTAAGATTCAGATGAGCTGGAGCTGCATACTCACTCCAACTAACCATTCCTGCCAGCAGGCACAGGGGCCTCTGCAACTGCACGGTCACGTGTCTCTGCCCGCGCGGCGGGCACGTGCGGCCTTGCACCACAGCCACAACACCCTGCCAAGTGCTTGTGGGCCTGAAATGTAAGCAAATTAGCTGCTTGATTGCAGGAAATTACTTCTGACGATCAACCACCGATCACACACTTTTTGTTTCAAGTGCCGAGTTGTTTGTGTCTGAAAGCAAACCTGCAGCCATGGCAGGAGTAGGTGGATTCAGGTCAGTACAACTCCATCGCAGCCCATCACAACAAGTCAGATCAAGGTTGTCCAGGAACCAACAGCTGATCAAGTTTGCCGTGTTGATTTGCTTGCAGAGGCGTGAGCGCCGATCAAGATGCGCGATATGCAAACAAAACAAAGAAGGTCAGCACAATCTATTTTTAACAGCGAGTGTTGATTATTCATTTTGCTCTGGATGTTGTCGTGCATACGCTGGTGCTCCCGGGCGTTGCGGGCTGAAGTGTCTCGGTTTCAACGCAGTTAAACTGGCTGGCACGTCCGCACATTGCAAGAGCGTTACAGGCACTGATGACACGCAGGAGGTGAGCATGGCACGTCAGTCACAATGTTCATGCCTTGTGCATGGTGCATGCATACGCACACCACAGGCCATGGCCCTGCTCAAGTTCCCAAAGGAGCTTGATGAGAAGGTGGATGTACAGGAGCTTCGCAAGAAGCCTGGATGGGTGAAGATCAAGGAATGGATTGCAAAACGCGTGACAGACCTGCTGGGAGGGCTGGAGGAGGAGGTGCTTATTGGGTTCATCTACAACCAGCTGGAAGCGGACCAGGTGTGCACCGGCTGCTGCCGTTGTTGCATGTTGGGTAATGGTTGGCCTGGTGAAGTGCAGGCGCATGCATGGACAAAGTTTGCATGTCTTGTGAGGCGGCTTGTGTGCCTGCTGGCTTCTGCAGAAGATCAGTGCCAAGGAGGTGCACGTGAGCCTGGTTCCCTTCCTGGAGAAGAATACCAGCCTGTTCATGAAGGTAAGCACATTTCTGTGCGTTTACCAGCTCCACCAGCACGCAGTATCTCAGCACGCCGGCTGCTCAGCCGCACGCAGGCTTCCTTCAAGGTGTGCATGCTGTGGCGCACATTGATCACAGGAGCTGTGGAGCATGCTGGCGGCGGCATCCAAGACGCCCAGCGGGCTGCCCCCTGAGATGGAGGCGGAGACGCGCGCGCGGCTGGCGGAGAAGCTGCTGAATGACGAGCGCGTGCAGGTGGGGCAAGGCAGTAGTCTGGGTGTGCAAGTGTGGTGCGGCGCTGGGATGTGCCGGATGCAGCGCTGGGATGTGCCGGAATGCACCCCGGGCTGCACTTCATTTTGGCGGCAAGTACGCCAGGTGGTTGACCAGGTTGGTGCAGCTCCAGTGTGTACAAGCTGCGGGAAAGGGGATGGCACACACAGAAGCGTGACAGTTGACTGCCTGCCATTCATGGCACTGGCGGCTGTGCTCGCAGGCGGAGCTCGCACAGCGGCGCGACGCGCTGGTGCAGTCAGTGCTGCCTGGGCCACCTCCACTACCAGGGCCACCTCCTGCAGCAGTGGGGGGCCGTGCATCCCGGTGGGATGCGTCATCACGTGAGGCATACCCTAAGCGGGAGGAGGTCAAGGTGCGAAGGGTCCGAGCAGCAGGTGCTGGGTTGCATGTTCAGTAGAGGGCCGAGGTGTGGTGCTGTATCGGTTCTGTTGGGCTGTGCTTGTTACCAAGTTGGTGGGAGCCGCTCTTGAACCACGCCAAGGGACATCACCAGGGGTGCCGTGCCTGCGCGACCATGTAGGTGGAGGTCAAGGTGGAGGCAAAGGAAGAGCCAGCGGAGGCACGGGACCGACAACGGGACAGGTATGGTGATGAAGCACAGGATTGCAATGGGCAATTCAGGGTGTGGAGCTGCACCAGCATGCAGCACTCGCATCCATGGCTTGCAGCACACCGGCAGCAAATGGATGTGGGTATGGAAGATATCTGTAACGCGATACAGCCTTGTTACTGATGAGTGGATTTGGCACATGGTTCACATATGTCATGGTGCCCCTGTGGCTGCTTGTGCAGGGAGCGGGACGACGAGCGTGATCGGCACGACAGAGAACGGGATCGTGAGCGGGAGAGGGACAGCGAGCATGACCGGGAGCGGGACCGTTACCGCGACCGTGACAATGACCGTGACCGTGGGCGAAACCGAGACGACCGTGACCGGCGTGACAGGGACCGTGACAGGGACAGCGGGCGGGGCGGCAGGCGCAGCCGCAGCCGCAGCAGGAGCCGCAGCCGCAGCCGCAGTCGCAGCAGGGATGGGGGTGTACGAGGCCGCATGCGGCAGCAGGGACGCGGCGGCAGTCGGTCGCCTGCACGGTGGGTTGTGGGCTCTTGTTGTCAGTGCCTTTAGCACGCTGGCAAGAGCGTTGCTTGATGTGTGTCGTGACTTGACGCTTCGTGCTGGCCCACATGCCGCTGAACAGATCACCGTGTGTCTGGCGTCTGTGATTGCAGTCGGGATGAGCCAGCCAGCACGTCAGACCGTGACAAGCGTGTGCACGAGGACAAGAAGGACAGGCGTGACGCAAGTGACAGCGAAGGCGAGGGTGAGTCATGTGGGCTATGTGGCACGCGCGTGTTGTGTGTGTGTCAGAATATATGTGCTGCCGTTTTGCATTGGTTACTTTGGCCGCTTTGGCGGTGCACGTTGTGCCTGCCTGTGCTGACGAATACTTGCTGTCATGACACATGCAGCACGTGAGCGCAAGCGCACCCATAAAGAGAAGAAGTCCAAGAAGGAGAAGAAGGAAAAGAAGGAGAAGAAGGAGAAGAAGCGCAGCAGGAGGGAAGCAAATGGCAGTGGGGATGAGGAGGATCAGGGCAGGGGAAGTGACAGCAGTGAAGATGAGGAGTTGGCTGCTCTAAAGGTGAAAGCCCTGGAGGCAGCCAAGCTGCGCCGTGCAAGCAGCGGGGGCGAAGGTGCTGCACCTGCATGAGGACTGTCCAGTTGATTCCATGAGCAAATTTGCGTACATGCTGTTATAACCATCTGGACGTGATGCTTCACGCATAGCAGCTCAGATACTTGCATTCATCGCGTTCTGAGCAAGCTTGTGCAAATGTGCATGTTGCTGATCTGCTTCCAGCGCCTTCTGCCATGCACAGCCCACCCCAGCAAACCCTGCCCCATGAAGTGGTCTGATACCAACCACATACTGGACATGTTGGAACCTGCCTGTCGCCAGCTGTCACATTACCATGCCCAACAAGGAGCACCTCCTTTTCACCAACGCATCTATCGCGGCACGATTACGGCATAGACTGGCCTAGGCCATCTGGTGTGATCAACCAAGTCGTGGTCTGAGCTGGTCTGTCACCTTCAAACTCTGCTGTTCCGCTTTGCTGGCCCAAACTCCGACCACAGAAGCTGCGACCAGGTGAGCGCGAGGCCAGGTGAAGAATACACGCTTTCATGGCCCTCCGGCTGGCCTTTTTCTTGGGTGACCATGCTGCGTTTTCATGTAGAAGCAAGGTCGAAACCCCAGTTCATGTTGGATTGCTTAGATCTCATGTTCCATCCTGCCGCCCACCGATCAAGGTGGTTTTGCCTTGTTGCAGCGTTGGCATTTCGGTCTGCGCCCTATGCTAGCGACCTAGTTTGCAATCATCCCACGGCTCGTTTATACCTCCTGCCTGTTGTTGTCCTGGTCAACGTGCACACATCGCGCATACGGGACACACCGATGTAAACGATGTTGTTTCCATACTGCTGACAGCAGGCGCAGACGTGCACCACCAGGAGGACACAGCATCTGATTGGGCCGGGTAGCTAACCTTGGTCAGCTGGACACTGTGGACACTCTGCTCTCAGCTGGGGCTGATGCACGTGCTCAGAACAGAGCCACATTGAGATTGGCAGCAGATGCAGGACATACAGATGTGATGTAGGCGCCATGGTGCAACGGTGATGATGCAGATGCACGTCCCAGCCTTGCGCTGGTCTCCGCTGCGTACAATGGGCACATGGACACTGTGTCTGTTCTGCTAGACGTTGGAAATGCGGACCTAGCAGCGATGCAACAGCAGTGCAGTACCCATAGAACGCAGCTACGGTTGGCGCACACGCTTGCGCGGCGTTCACATCTGGCCCTGTCTGCAGTAGCCTGTGCAGCAGTGATGTATGCCCCTGGGCTGCTGCAGCAAGCATGCAGACAATCAGCCAAACAAACTTCAAATGCAGGCAGTGCGCTCTCGTCAAGCAGATTGGTTGCTGGCACATGAGCAGCAATTGGACTTGATGCCCGTCATAGCTATTGAGCAAACATGTGCACATCACCAGCAGCAGGTGTCACAGATCCCCTGCTGGGTGGGAGATCAAGAGACCACACCACCACACGTCACGTGCAGCCACACATCCTGCTTGCACGCACCAGTCATTTGGTATCATGGGGATTAGCATGAGTTGACATACCTTTGTCAGATGCCGTGACATTGCAACAATGCTTCTTTGAAAGGGGGTGCCACACCAAACGGGACCCCCAACCCATCTGAATTTTACCCAGGCGTTGTGAAGAAGATGGTTTAATCCAGGAGAACATCAAGCGGACATGCAGAGGCGTGAACGCAAGGGGGTCCTGCTTTCTGGCTCCTTGCTGCATGAAAGGCGCAGCGTCCTTCAACAGTTGCAAAATAAACGAGAAGAGCTGCTGCAAAAATTGAATGCTCTATTGGCTGCCAAGGTATTGAGTTGGACCTGGACCTGGATCGCAAGTGCACATGTTACGTAGATGATTTCGGAGTCATGTTTGTGTTAATCAGGGATCGCTGTCATCATAGTTGCAGCGAAACACTCAAAACCCTCGTCGCCATGTCGTGCAGCAAAAGCACACGGAGCAAGAGGTTGTGAAACAAGACCTGCAGGAGGAGTACGACCAGACAACATCGCGGTTGCAGCATGCCAGGTCGGAGCTGGCGCGAGGTAAAGCTTGCAAAGCCCAGCAGCATACCGCATTAGCATGATGGTGCTGTTGTTCATGGCGCTGGTGCAAGAACGGGCACATGCATGGGTATGGGCCATACAGGCACATGCTTGGCCTGCCGCATGCTTGCGTGTATGTACGCACTGCCCTGGGCAGCTTGCCTCTCGCAGTGACAGGTGCATTTATGAAATCTGTGTTGCAGCCAAGTCAAAGCTGGAGAAGCAGCGGCAGCAGCAGGGCAGCAAACGTGCAGCTCTGGAAGCCCGTCTGGAGCAACTGGTGCGGGAGCGGACCGTGATGATGGGGCAAAGCATGCCGCAGGAGATCCGCACGCTTGAGCTGCGTCTGCTACATGCAAAGTGGGTACAAAGCCACAACGAAGCATAGACAGCTGAGCATCAAGCGAAGTGCATTACAGATTTACAGTCCAAGACGATTGTGCACATACAAGGGTGCACATGTGATTCATGCATCATACTACAACGCACATCGCGCCAGGCACTTGCACAAACATGTGTACTGTGAGTATGTATCCACAGGCTAGGGCTGGCGGAGGAGCAGCGTGCAATTGTAGCCGCCCTGCTGGACATCCTGCCACTGCGGGTCATGAGCCTGCGCAGTGGGTCAGCAGCAGGCCTGGGCGCAGGGCATTCACAGGTGCGGCACGGCTTGGTGCGCAGGGCGGTTCCAGGCAGGGGGGCACAAAACTGGAGGTAGATGTGTGCTGCACGCACCACTGGGGACTGGGTGCTGTTCACGTGGACATGCACGAGTGTCAGCAGATCTGTTGCACATGGGGGACTTGTGGCAAGTTTGACTCCAGCCTTCGATGCCCACTCTTGTTGATCGGGTCCATGTTGCACATATGGATGCTTTGTTACAGGGTACCTTGTCCATCTCCTTGTGCGGCCTGCGCATCCCTGAGTCACTGGCAGCACACGGGGGATGGTGGCAGCAGCAGCCGCTGCAGCTGTCTGCGGTGCTGGGCTACATGCTGCTACTACTAGACCTGCTTGCAGCCTATCTAGGTGGGCCCCTGCTCCATGAGGGGTCATTCCAGGGCTGTACAAGTGTGGTGTGGCAGCAGCAGTCCTTCTGGAACCGGCGGCCCACTTCATCCAACGGTGTGCTGCCCTTGTTCATGGAGCAGAGCCTGGTGGCCAATGCAGTGGCACCCCTGGCCAACACGTTGCCCACCCTGCCCACCTTGCTGCCGCGCAACCCGTGAGTGGTGGACAATGCTGTGTTGAATGTGTTCTGGTGGCTGCGCGTGACAGCAGACAAATATATGCCATGTCATGAAATGTAGCAGCTGCAGCGGGTGCCACAGGAGCGTCTGCTGCAGCGCCTTCCTGCCATTACGGCTTGCAGTGACCCCTGCTGACGCCTGCACATCTCCATCGCTGTACATCCATGTGCAGGGTCAAAGCAGCCAGCAGTACGTGGTCTGTGCTGCCTGCACTGCGTGCTGCTGTCGGCGCTGCAGCCCCTGCTGCATCGACAACCCCAGCCTCGCCACCCACAGCAGCAGCATCGCCCAAAAGTGCGGCAGACGCAGCGGCAGGAGCAGCAGCAGGCAGCGCAGAGGGCACAGGGGCGTCCTCCTCATCCTCAGCGGTACGGCAGCGGCATGCAGACCTGCGGCAGGCGTTCGACATGCTCATGGTGCGGGGCAGGCATGAGGCCCTTGGTGGTGCAGGCGTGTGGCAGCAGGCAGGGCTCATACATCAGGCTCAACATTTATGTTGATTGGAGGGCTACCATGTTCGGAGGTGCTTCATGCTAATGCTGGGCTGGCATGACCCTGCTGTGCCCCTTGCTCATGCCCCACAGCGGAGCGCGTCGTGCCTGGTGCGCGACAAATCAAAAGAGTTTGACGGCCTAGAGGCTCTGCCTCACTCGTGGTCACCCTTCTCATGGCTCACCATGCTGTGCTCAGCGGTGCTGCAGGTGGGCGCGCTTGCAAGGCTTCACTTCCTTGAGCTGCTTTCTTGCATGCCATGCCTGATGTTGCAAGCAACGCCACACGCTGCCGTCTGCAGTGGTTCATCAGTGCAGTGCCGCTGTGGCCCTACAGTGACTTGGTGTCTACTCCAACCCTTGACGATGATTCATGATTGCAACAGGCGTGATACCGCTGACAGTGCAGCTGGGTGTTGTGTTGTGTGTGCTTACAGGATGACACGGCCACTGCACCGCGGCTGGGTGGCGTGCTCAACGCAGCAGCCATGTGTGCAGCACTGGAGGCACAGGCAGGGACAGCGGGGGTGGTGGAAGGGGAGGATGTGGACGGTACAGCGGGGGAGGAGGAGGAGGGGTGGGATGTGGTGCGCCCTGTGCTGCCACCGCCACCGAGCGAGTCGGAAGATGTGGAGCAGTACGCGCGGGCGCTGTACGCGGATGGGAATGCCAAGGGCGGGACGGCAGGTGGGGCGGCAGGCAACGGGCCATCAGGGCACCACCACCATCACCACCACCACCTGCCATCAGGGCCGCTGGGGGGCCTCACAGTGCTGGCGGCACGCACAACCAGCGGGAGCAAAGCTGTAGCGGGGGCGGTGGCGGGCCTGGGGCCATCTAAACTTGGGTCGCTGCTGCGAGGGGCACGAGGGGGGAGCTGAGGTGGGGCGGGGGTTCCGGTGGGTTTTTGTCATTTTGGGGTGGTGTGGGGTTTTGGGGGGGCGCGCATTTGTGCACCATGGGCCACAACGTGGTTGCCAATGCATGCAGCATACTTGACTGGCTCTGCCACGCTGAGCTGTTGGCTTTTCGACGCTTGTATTTTCTTCAGAGCAGTACACGCTTTTCATGTGCATCTCAATGTGTCAGCATTGCCAGGGTTCCAGGTGAGGGCCTGCTGTGGCCCACATACTGCTTGAGCAATGATATGCTGCTGTAATCACACTCTGAGAGGCTCAACTCCCCCATAGGCGGTCACCCAATCACGCCCCTGCAGCACAATGGGCTCAGCCACTGCGGTGTAGATCTGGCCGCATCAATGAATAGAAGCGGAATGGATGAGCCATAATGGCAGACTCGATGCTGATAGCTGAAGCCACAGAGGCAACAACGTTATGGATCGCTGGTCAATGCGATGCTGCTTGTCAAACGCTAGAAAGGCTTGAAAACACGCTTACTGGTCGAGATAAAGCTGACCCCAAGGTTGGACGAATATGGTTGTTAATCTTGCCGCTGCTTGAAATAAGGAGTGAAATGCAATTAATGCAGTGACGTATAATGGACTCCTAGATTAGTGGCTATGACTGCTGTCTGCACTTGCAGATTGCACATAACTTGGCAATTGCGGAGTACTACTGCAAGGGATGCGACAATGCGGAGGAATTGATAGGACAGCTCGATGCGATCGCAGTGAGTGGCGGGCATGGGCTCCATGCGCACTGCTCTTGCCGCATGCATGCCTTGGTGCCTCCCTGCCTGCTGTGTTGGTGCGATTGGGCATGAACATGCGCTTGCACAGTGGACACAAGCTGCCAGAAGCGCATGTTGTGTTGCAACGTGGATTGTTCTATCCTTTTGACCTGCATGCACACACACACACACATGCCTGGGGTGCAGGCATCTTGCAGCACGCTTGCAGCAGCTAGCAGCCCAGCAGATGCAGGGCCATCATCCTCAGGCCCCAATGGCTCAGGCAGCACCAGCACGACCCCCGTTCGCACAACATCCTTGTCACATGCAGCCACACCACATGCAGCAGGCACTGCTGCGGTGCTCTTGGAACCAGCGCACAGCGCAGCAGATGAAGCCGCAGCAGCATGCGCCCTGAACAAAGCGTTGCTGCTGTACCATGGGGGCAGCTACCGTGAAGCTGAACGGCTGTTGCAACCGATTGTGGACGAGCTCGAGGCAGCACATGACGGGTGTGTGGACGGGGAGTTGAACGCTGATGCTCGTACATCACTGCTGGCAGCAGGGCTCCTGTTGGGTTGGTGGCTGGGGAGGAGCAGGCACACATGAGGTTCCAAACTGCGTTCTATGGGAGACGGTGGTCTCATAGACGTGCCCTGAGCTCATGATCTCCATGTATGGTGGTATGTGCAGGTTGGCACTGCATGCGGCCACCCTGCTCATGGATGTGTACCTGGCCGCACGCCAGCCAGACCGAGCAGCCGGTGTCCTGCTTGCTTTGGAAAAGGCATGTGGTGCTGGCTTGCTTGTGAGCATGGTGCCTGACAGCAGCTCAGTAGGTCAGGCAGTGGGAAATGGTGCAGGTGCAGGCGGTGGGCATGACAGCAGCAGCAACAGCAAGGGTGCGGGTCCCACCACACATGACACCAGCACCCGACAGTCAGGCGCCAGTGCACACACAGCAGCAGGCAGCAGTGTGAGTGTGGCCCCGTCCCTGACACTCCCAGCGGTGACCAACTGGGCGTCTAGTGTGATGCAGCAGGCACGCGCACTGGTGCTGCAACAGGGCGGGGTGAGTTGCATGCTGCTGCTGTATCATAGGACATGCCTGTGCTGCTGTAGTAGCACACTGTACGACACGGAGTTGTTGCAAATGCGAATGGCGCGACAACACGCTGAAGCGGTGCAGCACATTCTGGCTGCGGCGTGCTGTTGCAGGCCGTGGGCGTCCCTGACAGCCGTGCCATCATCAAGCTGTACCGCGCCAAGCTGCTGCTGCAGCGGCGCGCAGTGCTGGCAGCGCGGCATGAGGTGCGGGCACTTGCGGCGCGTGACCCCACGTGCGTGGCCGCGCCCCTGCTGCGCGCGCAGTCAGAGGTGCTGCGGGGCGCACCACGCAAGGCGGCCAAGCTGCTGCTGGCGTCCTTGAACGACGTGGTGGCTGCTGGGAGGGGTCAGCCGCATGGCTCCAGCCTGGTTGCACAAGCAAGCGCCTCCTCATGCAGCCCGTATGCGTCTCACATGTGCGGTGGGCCTGACGAACCGGTATCCCCTCCCTCCTCACCTGCACCCTCCTCCTACGCCCACCCTGCTTCCTCAGCCAGCCCCCAGCCCTCACACCAAGCCACAGTTGGTGTGCGTAGGGATGGGGCACCCAATGGCAGCATGGCCCTGGCCCCATGCAGCCCAGGTGCGTTACCCCCTGGTGTTACCAGCCCGCTGCAAGCTGTGCCCGCAGTGCACAACCCGCAGCCACCTCCTGCCCTCATGCGCACCTCCCTCTTCAATGACTTGGGTGTGGCGTACCACCACATGGGCCGCCACCACATCGCAGCCACATTCTTTGCCCAGGCACTGGCCCTGCAGGAAGCCCAGGCGCAGTCCCCACAGGCGCATGCATCGGGGGCGGGTGTGGGCAGCAGCATACCAGGCAGCACACAGCAGTCGGGGCAGCCGCCGCCCCTGGTAGCTGGGTCGTGCGGGCAGCTGCCGCGCACCTCCCTCCTGTACAATGCTGGTGTGCAGCACTTGCTGCTGGGCAACTGGCAGCTCGCGCACAAGTGCCTGCGCGGGGCACTTGCCGGGCCTGCCTTGGCCCCCGCTGCCGCCTCCGCCTCGCCTTCCTCGTTGTTTGCAACCTCGCCCTTGGCCCTGCTGCGTCTGGCAGAGGCCAGCCTGGGGGCAGCACGCGGCCTGGCCCTGGATGCAGAGGATGTGCGTGAGGCAGCCGCCGCCGCGGCACTGCCGCACCACGTGCTGCTGCCTGCGGGGAATGGTGCAGGCGGGCCGTGTGTTGGGTCATCCCATGACGCACGTCTGCCACCAGTGCACCGCTTCCCCTCAGCAGCCCTGCATCAGGGTGCAGCTGGGGCAGCGTGTGACAGCCTGGCCTCCACCCAACCCTCTCCATCAGAACAAGCAGCAGCCATGCCTGCACAGCAGCGGCAGCAGCACCACCACCAGCATCAGGAGCTGGTTGACGAGGCGATCGCTGCGCTCACCTCAGGTCTTGCTCTGCTGGAGGAGCAGCGTGCAGCCGATCGTGAAGCAGCGGCAGCAGCGGCAGCGGCTGAGGATGAGGCAGCTGCATGGGCCGCTGAGGTGGAGGTGGCAGCGGCAGTAGCAGCCAGCCCTGCGCTGGCTGCTGAGCCCTCCATCACCAGCCTCACATTGCAGGCTGCCAGAGATGAGCAACCGTGCAGCAGCACCAGTGCCAGCAGTGCGGCTGCAGCAGGTGCAGGTGCCACGGCCACGCACCTGCACCCTCATATACCAGGGAGCCCCTCAGCAGCCACCATGCCTTCATCGCCGTCACCCAGTCACACTTGGGGTGATGAGGGGCTGGGCACACCCAGTGGTGTCGATGGCACATCCCTGCGCAGCCGGCCCGGCAGCATAGCCGTGCCTGCTGCAGTCATGACAGCCGCCGCAGGTGCAGGCCTGGCCACAGCGGCATCCGTGGCGTCGGCGCTGGCAGGCGATGTGCATGCGGCCTCAGAATCGGCGCTGCAGCTGAGCCAGCTGGCGCGAGGCGAGGCGGCGCCCTGGGCGGCACACGAACAGGCCACGCTGCACGCTGCTCTGTTGACCAATCTAGCATACGCACAGCTGTTGAAAGGGGACTACGATGCCGCGCTGGCTGCAGCGAAAGCACTGCTGGCCCTGCCGGGGCTGTCCCCCGCAGCTCAGATGATGGGCACGTGTTATGCAGCAGAGGCCGCATGTGTGCTTGGCCATCCACAGGAGGCGCGGCAACTACTTTCCAGCTGCTTGGAAGCACTGCAGGCACATGAGACAGCAACACGGCAGCAGCAGCCACAGCATCAACAGCAAAAGCCACCTGCATCACAGCTGCAAACCTTGCAGCCGACCAGCTTGCCCTCGCAGCATTCAAGCTGGGCGCTGCCAGGGGCACCATACGCCATCGCACCAAATGCCGGTGGGGCAGGCGCGGCACCCACACACAAGGATGCAGACTTGGGTCAGCTCGTAGCCAGCCCAGAACCTGACACCTCCCACTCTCCTAGCGACGCCTGCGGTGGCATCAGCGGCAGCGCGTCAGCTGTGGCAGGCGGTAAGGCTCGGGCTGGCGAGCCCCCGGCCATGTTGGGTAATGCGGGCGGCATTCAGGCGGTGATGGGGCGTGCAGCGCGCGCCACGCTGATGTCGAACCTCGCGAGCGTGCTCGCAGCCGAAGGGCAGCTCGAAGCTGCACGCGGGTTTGCACGGCGTGCAGTGGCAGAGGAGGCAGAGGGAGTTCGGTGTAACAGCGCATGGTTGCTGATGGTATGGCTGGAGCTGGCAGAGGGGCGGGCTGAAGGCGCACTGGGTCTGCTGAGGGAGGCACGTGCACGGGGGCCATCAGCTGCCTGAGCAACCAACTGGCAGTGTCCATACTGCTTCAACTGTCGAACATTGGCCAATATGTGCGAAGCTGTGCGAGTACTGCTGCGCGTCCTATAGAATACAGAGCCACAGACATGTAGTTAATCCTTGCAGATGCGAACAACTGTGAAAGTTGGGATTGTACTGCAGGAGGACAGCATGCTTCAGCGTAGGGTACGTGTGTTGAGCAGCATGGAATTATACAGCGCACAAAGCCAGGCTTGTGCAGACAATGAGGCACGATGTGTGTCATATGTATGGAGCTATAGCCTAGAAGCCCTTGACTGGCTTACGGTGTAACAACAACAACAACATGGAGCTATAGACGCTGTAGTCAGGTATGAAGCTGCTGAGAACCTGTTGCGCTGGACCTCGAGGTTGGTACTGGGTAATGTGAGGAGAGTGACTGTGTGAAGCACTACACAGCCAATGCAAACAGCGGGTGTAACATGGTGAAACAGCTGCCCAGAATGTGAGTGTCTTGCGCTCCCACTCATACACCGCACACCACTTGCTGTTGTGCGTCCACTTTGACACTATGCTGCCATGAAGCTTACCACCCAGGAATCAAAAGCATCCGCATACCCAGCCAGCAACATTTTTCGAGTTGTGTCCCTATGTGTGGCTCATGCCTCTCCTCATGATGTGCCTCATGCGTGCCACCATCGTCGCCTCCCACCTACAAGGTGTCACTGTGCACAAAAGATGCATGCAAATGCGGGAACAACTGATTGCACCCTACAACACTTCAATCTGACCTGATGCAGGCAGCCACAACGTGCCGTTTCTGTGCTGCCTGGACCCAAAACCGGCCGCAACCTGTACCGCCACATGCATCGCTCTCCTGTACAGCCAACGTCAGCATTCCACCTCCATTCCAGACCCCTTGTTTGCACCTGCCATCCACACCTCAGGTCATATGTGCGCACTCCTGAGCGCCTGGCTGGGCGCGCTGCCACCTGTATATATGTGCGGCACGTGGCGTCCCATGTGACATGCACTCATGCAGGCTCCAGATAAGGGCAGCACAGACCATGAGCGCCTTTCAGACAACACTCTTGAATCGTTCACATTCCAATGCTTCATTTGGTCTTGGCAGCCTTCGCCCCCTTCTTGGCAGGCTCAGGAGCGGGTGGGGGTGGTGGAGGTGCAGCCGCCTTTTGCACGCCCATGACGCGGGCCAGTGTGACAAATGAGATGCCGCCCAGCTGCGTACACGGGAGGACAGCAGCAGGAGTGAAAAGGAAGCAGGGTATTTGTCAGGTGAACCTGCACTAACATCATGCCATCGGCCACCAGTGGATCCAGCTGTGAGGACGCCAGCTGAGTATCCACTGGGACATGAAGACTATGGCAGTCAGCGAGCATTTTGCCTGACGTGGCTTGTACATGTCAGCCACAGGCATCCAAGGCGCGAGAACGTGAACGGTGCACGTGCCGGGGCCACGCCCGTGCGTAAAGTGACTGAAGCCAAACACAAGGGAAGTGCCCATGCACCACGTGTCTACCTATCAGCATGGCCACTGTGACTGTATGCTACAGCGCAAACAGTGTGTATCACTTGAAGTGCAGCACGTACCACGTTGTTGCCTGCACGCACGCCTGCCTGGTACAGGCGGAAGAGCGGGATGGGCATGAGCTTGACCACCACCTGTGGCATGGTTCAGCACAGCACACCGCACTGCATTGAGGCCAGCTTGCATGCTGGTAGTCAGGGTGTCAATCAGCTGTGCAGGGCAGTGTTGTGAGGTGCTGTGAGGTAGGGGTCCTGTGCGCTGCCATCTGCAGTACTTGGCGCTTTGGCAACAGGTGAAGCGGCAGAGCTAGCAGTGGCACATACGGTATGGGGTGCATTTCATTTGCACATACCGGGCAAGGCAAGGTGACCGCAATGGTGTGTGCAAGGAAAAATCTGCCATGCAGTAGGATACATGCATCATCGTCACGCGTGCATCAGCATGCACCCTGTCCTGTCACCTCACCTGGTCCAGCGCGCCCAGCACCTGGTACCGCGCGTTGGAGGACAGGCCCATGTGCAGCGCCCATGCGCTCGCATTGAAGAACACGTTGGGCTGCTCATTCTGCGCAGGGTGGGTGTGATTGCCGGTTTGGCGTGTTCATTCGTGGTTGCTGCGTGTAGGGTGCTGCATTACGGTGGTGCGGTGGAAACGTGAAACGGAGCGCGAATGAAGTACGGTATGTGCCACAGAGCATGAAAGCACAAAGTGGTGCCGCCCATCCCCATCCCCACCCCCATCCCCATCCCCATTCCCATTCCCATGCGCAGCTCCAGCCCCCTTCCCAGTGCCTCTATGTCAGTTAACCTCTGTTATGGGGTCAAACAACCGCAGTGTACACTTGCAAGGCAGTGAGCCACCAGCATTTGCAAGACGCATCAGCCCTGGCTTCTCCCAACCCTGACGTCTCATTGTACTCGCCCACGCACCACCAGGCGGAAGTTGGGGTCCAGCTGCTTGCGCAGCAGCAGCAGGCCGTTGGACACAGCAGTGCCGGTCACACCCGCGATGAAGCCGATGACAGAGAACACGGTGCCCTGCACCAAAATTGGAAAAGCGTAGTCAAACCAGGGGGCGCTGACATGCAGTCGCATGCACATGCACATGGAGAGCGCTGCAGTGAAGCGTTTGCAAGCACCCTGGGCAGGCCCCATCGATTCAAGACCCCAAACAACCTGTCAGTGGCAGCGTCTGTCACCGCATGCGCATGGGCCAGACAGATGCACACCTTGTACGCAAAGTTGAGCAGACGTTTTGCGGCTGAATAGTTGCCGGGCTCAAACATGTTGCCGCCTGCGCGAAGTAGCAGCAGCAGCACACCTCTCAAAGCTCACGACCATCATCCAAACACATCCGCAACATGCTTGACAGTGGCCAGGCAAGTAGGGGAGTGATGGTGCACGCAAGCACCCTCTGTGCTATGCAACCAAAGCATCTTTGGCAGCGCTACATTGCGGAGCAAATCATGTCGTTAATCAAGAACAATCAGCTGGGGCACGTGGATGCAAGCAACTGAGGCTACCACCCACCAGGCGCGCCCCAGCTCTTGAGGGTTTGGTCGGAGAGGGCACGGGCAATGAAGCCACCCGCAGCAGCGCCTGCCGCCGCACTGCCAGCAGTGGGGGCCACTGTGTTGCAGCAATGACATTTGCACACAGGTGCGGATCAGAGGTGTGTGCATGTGTGCAAGGTACTAGGCATGCAGAGCCTGCCTAGCATCACTCAAACGACATGGCCCACAATCTTGAACCCTCTTAGCTCAAAGCAGCCTGGCTGCTGTGCAGACGGTTTCCAATGCCTTCTGTTTCCATATGGATCAGGGTTCTCTTGTGGACCAGCCCTTTGTTTGGTCCATGCTGACTCACACAGGTACATGATGGAGAAGTTCATGATGGAGCCGACCTGCCAAGGCACGGGCAGCACAGAATTAGTGCACTGCTGCACGGTGAAGGCACCACTGCTGAAGGTCGCTCGTGATCACACGCTTTGTGGCAGAAATCCTGAGTGAAGCGCATGCAAACGAACGTCATCATGAACACAATCAGTACAGGGCAGAAAGCAGCTTTTGAGATAGATGGTGCTCGTGTGAGTACAGTACTGTGTGACTCACGCACCACCAGCGTGGAGAACACAAAGTCCAGCTCGTTCAGGCCCCAGTTGGGACGCGACGACATGTCACCAATCACAGAGGCGCCCACACCAATGATTTGCTGCATGGCATGGTTGGCACAAATGTAAAACAAATAGAGGGCATGGCAGGTTATGCATGAGACTGACATTTACCACTGCTAGTGTGGGGCATTCTGTATGTGAGAGAGCAGTGCGCCATCTGAGTATCTTGCACTGCCGATTGTTTGCATGCCTTGCACGCTCATGCAACCATGTTCATTTCATGAAACAGTTTGCATCAAGGTCTGCGTTGCTCAGCATAAGCACACAGTGCACATGTTCAGGGCCAATTCTTAAATGCATCCTGGGACATGCCAGTGGGCCTTGCGGGTGTGCGCCAGGTGAGCATGCAAGCCCATGCTCACGACTTCTGAGATACACACCTCCAGTAGGACTTTAACGGGGAACTCAGGGTCGTAAGCCACACGCTCTTCCCAGCCTTTCAGTAGCCCTGACTTCTTGGGCTTGTCGTCTCCGCTGTTGTCGCCCCTGCCATCACCACCCCCACCGCCACCACCGCCCCCGCCTTTTCCGAGCCCAGACCCGGAGCCGGATCCTCCACCTGCTTGCGTGATGATACGTGCAAACTCCCGCCTGCACCATGCACATCAGTGAACCCTGATTGAGGTGCCCGAGATCTTGACTCAAAATGCTGCAGCTTTGCACACCTGCTCATGCAATGGAAGTGCCGGACGTGTGGGGCAGCTGACGGAACGTCGTTTCTACGCAGGCTGCTGCCCCCCAGCGAACGGGGGGCGCCCAAACCCAAGTTGCTGTTCATAGCGATGTGGTGACTGCTTTTAAGCGCTGGGCAAGAATAACAGGATTGACTAACAAGGTCTCATTGGGGGCAAAGGGTACTGCCGTGCAGCTTCATGGCTTGTGTAGCTCAATGTCCCTCTGACAGTTCCATATATAGAAAAATGCTGCATGTGTTGTAATTCAGGGCAGTTGTACGGGTTGCCCTAGTGCGGGGAGCCGGCTTTGTCACATGCAGGCACAATGCAGTGGACGCAAGCAGTGAGCAAGGTACCGTGTTAACGGTATGCTGCTACACTCCCTGCGTGACCCCGTCAGCCTGTGAGTGGCTCCTGGACCCTGTCGCACTGTGGTGCCTCTCCTGTCAACCCTCTGAAGCCACCATGTATTATGATTTATGAACAAGACTGGGCTGCCCATATGCTGCCATGTGCAGCGATGAGGAGCCAAGGCGCTACACATTGCCTGGACAAGCCACCTGTTCGGCCATCCCTGAGCACGTGAGCAGGCCATCATGACCTGTGGTGTGTGGAAGGAGGTAGGTGCGGAAGAGGAATGTAGACGGTTGGGGAGTTGTTGGAAGTGTTCCTGTATGGCACCAGGTGACCAGGGTGATCAGCGCTTGTTGTGGTGTGGTTTTGGTTCCGTCCTCCGTCAGTATTGCACTGGATTGTGTGAGCCGCTGCACCCTGCAGTGCATGACTCCTGCATGACTCCTGCATGACTCCTGCAGTTCACACCTGAGCCAAAGCACAACTGCAGTGCAGGCACATGGTTGCATCTCTTCAGACAGCTGTGTGGCAGCAGCGTCCAGCTCCTGCTGCATTGAGCCGGCGTTGAAAAGGTGCCTTTTATGACAGCATCAGCTGCGTATCCACGCAAAAGGCAGATCTGCCCTGTGTCTTCTGATGGCATAGTATGCATTGTGAGCATGATGTGAAGCAGCATTTTCATCAGGCTATCCAAGTTAAGCAGGAAGAAGGAGCACCACCAGTTTGAGGACAGCAGCATTCTCGGCCTGTACAAGAGTTTTCCTTATGCGTGGTTTTATCGACGTCCTAGGACCGTCTGAACGCCAGCACAATCGCAATCACCAAAAAGAGAAAGGTCAAGAACCCTCCATGAACGCAACCTAGGCCGTGACTGGCATCCACACGACTTTAATGAATAGATGGCTAAGGAAATTACCCATTTTTCCTGCATACACGGTCACTAGGAACTGTGGGAATACTCCAGACCATGCGCCGCAGAGGGTCGGTTATGCCTTGCAAACATAGATAGACAAGGAAATGACTGGGGTTTTCTGCGGCCAGAGCCAAGTGCACCAAACCTCTTGTTGGCTGGCCAGGGGATGAACACGGGCTCCCGATGGGAAATTGTCTGAGCCGTCAAGCTCCACTAGCGTCGCGGGAGAGCGCGGCGGTGAGCGGGATGTTTGGCCATGCAAGCATATTTGTGCTCGAGTCTGCTGTTTGAAGCAACAGACATGGCCAACAATCAAAGTCGTGTCGTGCTGTGAAGTCAATGTCAACATCTGCTGGGGCGAATCGTGAAATTCTGTTGCCCATCCTTCGCAGGTTGCGGATGTGCGGGGCCAGAACAACCTGGACCGCAGATCGCCACTTGTTAAACACCCAGTCAGCGTGTTGTCGCCGGGGCCAGATGTTCCCAGTCGTGTTCATGAGCACATCCATGCACAGGAGCTGAGAGCACCAGCTCCATGCGGACCTCCATCCAGTGCGCCTTCCACAGCTCATGCTGATCAACAGGCATCTCTGCCCAGGCTGCTGCAGGTAGGGGGATCATGGGAACGCCGCGTTGAAACATACCATGCCATGTTTTGTTGTCTTGCAGGCTCGCGACGTATTCTCGATTCTTTGGCTTGATACGGCTATTGCGGCATGTGCAGAAGCAGGAATGGGCTGCTGTTTCTTGCACCTGCAGGCTATCTGCAGCGTTTTTGAAGTGCAGTACGCGGGGCTCAGCTTTGTCCATCCTGTTCATGGCCCCAGCAATTGGGCGGTCAAGTCTGAGCAACTGCAGTCATCTGGCCCCCGAGCTTCTCTCAGCCAGCCCCTGTTGCTGCCAGCCTACCCTAAGTTGCCTGCGCTGGAGTCTGCACCCGCGGTTTTCATTGCTGATACAACCAAGGTGAGCAGGTGCACATTTGCAAGACGACCAACAGCCAAGCCTGCGGTGGGGTTCATGTGCTTCACCAGCCCCGCAGTTCTGGGCTGGCTAGCTGTCAGGGTGCGAGCGACCTGTAGCTAGGCACAAACTGAGCTCAGACGCTGGTTGCATGCAGTGTGGATGCATGCACTGTGCATGGCTGGTGGACGGTATGCAGGCCTCCTGTGAACGCCGTGTTATTATTATTATTATTATTGCAACAGCCAAGCATTACGGAAATTCCTTTCCTTGTAGGGAAACCTTCATGATGCTGAAGGAATGTCGTCAACTGCTCCACTGTTGCGATTGCCTGCGTTACGGCTGCAGGACCCGGCGTTCCAGCAGATGGGTGCTGCGTGGCTTGCACGAGGGATACAGTGCAGCCTGGCTGTGCGTGTGCGTCATGCCTCTCAAGGCGCAGGGGTGCTCTGGTGGGCTGCCACGGAGCAGCGCAAAGCAGACACGCGCTACGCACGGTGCGTAGGGTTGCTCTCATGCAGGAACTCGGTCTGTGCCAGCCTGTCCTGTGCTGTCATCAAGATTCATCTTGGCGCTGAAGTCTTCGCTGCACATACATGCTGCACAGGCTGATGCTCAACATGGGGGAGCTCGCTGTGCGAGAGGTGGAAAGCATGTGGAATGGCATGTCTAACAACACCTTCCCCACACTGCAGCCCCCCGGGGGCTCCATTTCTGCTGGCCTAGCCATGCAGCCCTCACCCAACGGCCACGCACCCCCAGTGCGGGCTGGCAGCGACCACTTGGCTGAAAACAACGCCAAGGCACAGGCCGCGCCAGGCATGTGCACAATCCTGGTGGACACGCGGGTCCCAGGGATGCGCGTGCTGTTTGCCTCCAGCACATGCCAGCTATGGACAGGCTGCTCCCTGGAGTACCTGCAGGGTGCACTGCTGCAGGATGTGCTTGAGTTTGCGCAGGTTGGTCAGAGTCTGCTGCCAATGGCCGCGCAGCATGCAGCTGCCAGGCAAGCAAGCAAGCTCAGCGCATTCGCAGCAGCTGCACAGCAGCAAGCGGGACAGGGTGCGCAGGACGGCACTGTGACATCGACCAGCAGCACGTACAACAGCAGCACGACACCGGCCGCGACCAACAGCACATCTGTGGGCAGCTACCTGGTGGGCGGTGATGCAGCTGTGATGACAATGATGCAGGCCCTGGGGGTGGAAGGGCAGGTGGGCAAATCACTGTCCACAAGTGCCAGCAGGTCAGCTGGTATGGGCCTGGGTGCTGCCAATGGTGCTCACTTCCCCGCAGTGCCAGAGGAAGGTGAGCACGGTGAAGGCCAGCAAACAGGCAGCTCGTCACTGGCAGGGTCAGCCTCCAAAGCTGAGCTGGCCGACACCTCAGCACCCAGCAGGGCGGTGTCAGCAGGCCCGTCATCGGTCACGTCCACCGTGACCCCCTCACTAGGCCGCACCCCAACCGGCGGGGGCTTCAGCTCTGCTGCGAGCAATGCAGCTGCGGCAGCAGCTGCCCTCATGCCGAACTCCGGCCCCAGGCGGCAAACAAGCCATGACTCACAGGGCAACCGCATCGGCTTCCCCCAAGAGCCGCTGTCATCCGCCGCGTCCCTCCCGGCACCTGTGGGCTCGTCTGCTGGTCGTGCGGCAAGCCTGGACAAGGGCTCATTCTCCACCATCCACTCGACAGATGCCGCCCGGACCAACACGCGGTTGAGCGCGGACTACACCAGTGGTGGCCACCGCTGGAACACAGTGGGCGGTGCCGTGTGGCACTCATTGGCCCGGGACGCAGCCGCTGGGCGCCGGTTTGTCGTGTCAGGCGCGCGTGTTGACGCGCGCGCCCTGCTCGCTCGGCAGCACAGGCTTGCAGCTGTCCTCGCCAGCGCACGCAATACGGAGCAGATGCCAGGCAGCCAGGTGCCAGAAGATGCCGACCTGTTCAGGGAGTCACAGCATCCTCTCGACAGGTTCAGTGAGCAAGGGCCTGCGTACGATGCGCTACACATGTCTGTAGCAGAGGAAGAGAACTGGAGCTGGAGAGGTAGCACTGCGGGGCCACAAACACCATTAGCTGCACCCAGTGGCACAGGCATGGATGCGGCCCGTGGCACACAACCCGCCCGCGTGCCCTCTTTCATGGACACGCATGGCACAGGCACGCTGGAGTCGGTGAAACCTGCAGCCAGCAGCGACCTGGAAACGCCCGCAACTTCCACTCCGCTGGACCTCTCCTTCTGCCCCGTGGCACTGGAGCTGCTGGAAGACGACATCACCCCTGCGCAGATGCAGAGCGTGCACATCACGTCCACTGGCGCTCCCAGCACCACGGTTGACAAGCGGGTGGCCACACGCGTGCGTGGCATCTATGCAGTGCGCATGTTCACCGCGCGGCACCTGATACCCCAGGGCAGTGCGGCTATTGGGCGTGTGCCCACTGGCTGCATTTCCCCACCCGCCGCCAGTGACCCCAACACTGCGGCCCACATCACGGGCAGCAATGGGCACCCGGTGCGGACAGGGACGTCCGGGGACCCACCCGGCTCCCACTCCCTGTCCCGCCAGCCGTCCCAGGGGTCCAGCAAGGGCACACACGCGTTGCTGTCCCATGGCAACAGCGGCCTGGGTGGGACCGCTTCTGCGTCCCAGGTGGACGGCACAGGCCACAGCGGTGCGCCCATGCGGCAGGGCACTGGGGACTCCTTCAGGTCGGCCAACGCATCTGCCTCAGCGGTCTCACGGCAGGCCAGTGACCAGGTGGCAAACGCGTTCCAGTCAGTGGGCTCCGCAGCCAATGCGGGCAGCCAGCACACCCTGCCCGACGGCGCCACCGCACACAACCAGACGCACTCACACACCCACACCCACACTCACGGCAACTCGGCCCTGACCGTCGTCAGCAGCCACGGTGTGCGCAGCAGCTCGGTGGAGGAGCAGGAGGGCGGAGATGTGGTGGGTGATCTACACTCGTCCCTCCCGCCAGGCAGCGGCCATCCATCCCTGGCCGGGAGCATCACGTCGGGCTTCCTTAGCCAAGGCCTGCAGTCGACGCAGGGGCGTACCACACTGATGCGTGCTGCGGTGGATGCAAAGGCCATGGAGGTGTTCCCTGGGCTGAAGTGCAACGGGCTAGTGCTGGGCCGGGGAGGCTACGGCCTGGTTCTGCAGGGCGCGCTGTACGGTGCGTGTGCTGCATGCCTGCTCAGGGTCACCGAGTGCATGAGGGTGGTTACCGTGCATGGCTCAGGGCTACCCATACTGCTCCTACACATGCCATTGGCATTCTATCTGATGGCGTTGTGTGCGTCTCAGCATGCTGCTGCCACGCTCATCCATCTTGCAGGCACCCCAGTGGCGGTCAAGGTGCAGGACCATCTGCTGCGCAGTGCCCTGGAGCATGAGGCAGCAGAGCTGGAGATCAGCATCGGGCAGCAACTGGCACACCCCAACGTCGTGCGCACCATTGCATATGCAACCGCCATCTTGACGGATGCCAAACCGCCTGCCAAGGGTGGTGCTGCCACGCGGCCCTCCATCAGTCACCCTGCCGCACCTCTGGCTGCACCCTTGGGGGCCCCTGTCTCATTAGTGGGTGTCAAGGTCGGGGCCTTGCTGACAGGTGGGACGGGAGCTGTGCCGCCCAGGAATGCGTCCCTGCCAGCGCCAGCACCTGGACCTGCACCTGCCCCATTGCTGGCATCATCGGTGTTTGCCCGTGCTGGCAAAGCCAGGGAGCTGAAGGGCCCTCAAGCCTTGCCTGCTGCTGCAACAGGGGTTGCAACTGGGGCAGCACCAGCAGCGACGGATGTGCCCGCAAACGCTGAGCCTGCAAGTAACCGAGGAGGCAGCAGTGAGACGTGGGGCCTGGTGGAACGCGGTGGCAAGAGTTCAAAGGAGGTGGATGCGCTGGCCACCCTGGCCACTGGCATGGTGTCCTCAGATGATGCCTCGCCGACCAAGCGAGGTGGTAGGGGCATCGTACGCACGTCTGCCCAGCAGCAACCCCGCGCAGATATGCTCTCTGGCGAGTGGAGCGACGCATGTGTGGACACCCTTGCCGCGGATGAACGGGCAATGTCGGAGCAGGAGCAGCAGGTCAACCTGGATCCCAGAGCTCAGCAGAACCGGATGCACCGGGCATCTGGCACCGCCACCTCGCCAACCGCCTCCTCCAAGCTGCTCAAGCGCTCGTCAACGTTTGACGGTCCCCCGCTGGCGGGCGGCATGGCCGCGCTGCTGCGGCGCCCGACCTACAAACGCCGCTCCTCACATGCCTATTATGCAGCGGGGGGTGGCCCCGCTGGTGGCGGCGGCGCCCCCATGGAGATGCGAGCAGGTGGGCGGCCTGCATTGCGAGTCGTGCCCCGGCTCGCCGGCAACAACAACGGCATGCGTGCGGACCGTGCATCTCACCAGCACTCAAACAATGCGGATGACAGCTCGCCTGGCAGCACACTGGTCGCCTCTCCCATCCAGTCGCAAATAGCTGCGGGGGCTAGCCGCGCACTCCATGCGCATATGGCGCAGCAGGGCAGCCTGCTCGCCATCCCTATGAACCTGCACCACCCTGCATTTGAAGCGGCCCTGCGCGCACCCAACAGCCAGACTTCCAGCATGAACACGGAAGAGTGGGAGGCACAACAGGCGGAGAGAGGGGGCATCTTCTGGTGAGTGGGGCTGCACCTCTATGCTATGCCTGCATAGAGTTGCCGGACAGGTTGCAGAGCCTGCGGCGCGACCAGGTGCACGCAAGGTAGGAGATGTGTTTGTTCTCAAGGACGTGCCCGACACAAGGCCATGCGGCTGAATCCGGGCTGGAACATGCAACACGTTGCTGTGGTGCGCGCAGGATGGGCAACTCGGTGATTGACAGCGCGGACATGACACAGGACCAGCTGCTGTTCCAGATGTCGCGCGTGTACTCCAGCGCGGCCAACACCACGGCTCACGCCACGCCCATCCCTGTCGGCCCTGGGGGTGCCATGTCTGTGCTGGGGCCCCAGGACCTGCATGTGCATGGGCCACAGGCGCACAGGGAGCATGCGGGCACAGGCATGCACCCGCGTGGTGCGTGGGGCTCGGGCGCTGCGCCTGACGCGCCCCGGCGCGGCAACACGTTCACCCACATGGGGCTGGAAGGCCGCATGCCACTGGAGACGCACAAGGAGGAGAGCAGGAGCGCGCTGGGCGTGAGCAGCTCTGACACAGGCCACCAGGCTGGCAGCACCTCCGACATCATAGCCCCCAGTAAGAGCAACAGCAGGCAGGTGTCCGACCTGCTGTACACCGGTGCCAACAACCAGTCTGGGCCCCAGGCGTCTGGAACCCACACGTCAAAGGGTGGGGGCCCAAGCGTCGGAGGTTCTGCTCCTGGTAGCTATGCCCGGGGTGTGTCGGCGGAGGACCAAAACCTCAGCCCTGGCTCGGCCCAAGGCAACGAGGCGGCACCAGTACAGCAGCCGGTGCAGCCGCAGCAGCAGCACCCGGCCGGCTCCGGCTCAGATGGCGCGGCTGTGGGTGCGGGCGGTGGCAACGGCCCTGCAGCGCCTCCTGCGCCTGCGTTGGATCCCACTGAGCAGTACCCTCTGTACCTGCGCACGTGGGTCCTGCTGGAGTTATGTGACTGCGGGTCTCTTGCCGAGGCAGTGGAGAAAGGCTGGATGAGGAGCTTGCCGCAGAAGGTGGGGATGGCAGAACCCATGGTGCGTGCAGGCAATTATGCAGGGGGCAGCGCCGGCAGGGCGCTGGGGCAACACACGTGGGCTGCACCTTGGGCAGGGAACCACTGGAATGGGGGGTGGGACAGTGGGGCTGGGTTCCACGGGAATGGGTGCCACGATGTGGTACGTGCCGCCCTGCCAAGGGTGTGCGGTGCAGGGCGGCTGCGGCCCAACCGCATACGGGGAGCCGCGATCGCATGGCGCCTTTGCATCGCCTTTTTGCATGGCTTGTTGGATCGAGACATGGTCCACATGCTGCATGCTGTGCTCTGTGCGTGCAGAATGCACCTCCGGACATGATCATGGTGCTGTCTTTATCCCTCGATATTGCCCAGGTGTGCGAGCTGCGGACGTTCTGCTCAGCGTCTTGTCTGGCCTGCAGCTGCATTCTATTCACATGCCCACACCTTGCATGCACCTTTGCCGGTCTGCACATATTTGTGTGGTGCTGGACAGTGCTTGCCAGCTTGTGAGACAACAGCAGCTCTGGAAGTCCATCACGCAGCCTCCCGGTGGCTGCTGCGTGCACGTAGGGCATGGCGCACTTGCATCGCCACGGCATCGTACACGGTGACCTGTCAGCCGGCAATGTGCTGCTATCCTCCACCAAGGATGTGGTGCGGCGGCAGCGGATGCAGACGACGGGCCCCTCCCGCGCGGCTCACGTCATGCAGAACGCGCGCGGGTCAGCTAACGCCCCAGAGACAGAGGTGTCGGTGTCCCTGTTTGACCTGGCTGCCACTGCGGCGCAGCTGCGCAAGGCGCGTGGCAACGCGTGGTACTCAGCCATGATGTCCAACAGCACCACCAGCAGGACAGCGGTTGAGGTGGACCCCAGCTGGCCACAGCCGATGGGCGCCGACGAGCTTGTGCTGCATGAGCAGTCACCAGAGGGTGGTCCCACAGGCGATGCGTCGCTGGTGGGCGGTGCAGCAGCGGCTGGAGCAGTAGGGGATGCGGCAGAAAGCCCATCAGATGACGAAGACTCCCCGCCAGGCACGTCTGTCCAGCCTTCAGCTGCGGCGCCAGCCCGCTCTTCCACCGACTCCGGCGGCACACCTCCTGCAGCTCAGGTGCCAGCTGGCCGCGCAGCTCTGTCCTCTGCTGCGGCGGCCGCAAGCAGGCCCTTGCTGCGCCGAGGCGGCCCCTTGAGCAGCCCGGCGGGCAAGCTGCGGCGCGGGCAGAGGCAGGAGGGTGAGGACCCCCAGCTGCGCCCTGGCCTAGGCTGTGGGCCCACTCACATCATGGCCAAGGTCTCCGACTTTGGCAAGGCTGCAAAGCTGATGATTCAGGTACGTGGGTCTCAGTGGCTGGTGGGTGGGGTCATATGGGGAAGCATGGTAGGGGTGCTTTGTGCGGTCAGGATGCTGGCCACTGTGACTGGTCCATCCCCTTGATGCGCATTCTGGCACTGCGGGATGCCGGCACCCAGCCCAATGCGCGCAGTTCATCGTGTTGCAGTCCTTCTTGTCCCATCCAAACATACAACCATGCCCAGGCCCAAATGCCTACCCAAGCTGCTGCTGCCGCTGACTCTCCCTGGACCTTGCATGCTTGATTGCGTGTGCGTGGGCCGCGCAGGATGACCCCAGTGTGTTTGTGCAGCACTACGGCACCGTGGCGTACATGGCGCCCGAGGTGGTGGCGCGCCATGAGCTGGCACCTGCCGCTGACGTGTACTCGTTTGGCGTCCTGATGTGGTCGATGTACACTGGCAAGCGGCCATGGGAGGGGTACACACACGCGCGCATCGTGCACGAGCTGGTGCTGCAGCATGCGCAGCTGCAGTTCCCTGATGAAGGGAAGGAGTGGAATGCAGCGGCTGGCTTTGCGCCGGGCAGTGCAGCAGTCAGTGTGGCGGCCCAATTCAAGGTGCGCCTGGGATGTGCTGCTGTGTGCACTGTGTATGCTGGTGGTTCCGTGCCACTTGAATGCTCATCATTCATGTGCTGCTGTGTTGCTGTTCCCCACACTTCTTGCTCCGCGCGGGCCTTGTTTGGGCAGTTGAACTGCACGACAGGCATGAGTTGGCGTATGGTGCTTGTTATGGCAGCTGTCTGTGCTGAGAGAAGCCAGAACGGGGCAAGATACATAGGAGCATGAAGTCCTTGCTTGTGCTTTATATGTGGACCTCATGATTTGTGTGGGTCCTTGCATGCAGGAGCTTGTGAAGCGATGCATGAGCATGAAGCCCAATGACCGACCAACGTTTGAGGAGCTGGAGGTGCAGGTGGCAGATCTACTGTCTGAGCTTGTGTAGTGCGGCATGCTAGTCCACGGTTGTCGACAAGAGGGTGGGCAGCGCTGGTCCAGCGGCACCCTACGCCAGCTGGGGATTTAGAGCTTCAAACATGCATGCAACCTGGGCGCCAGGTGATTTGCTGCGGACTGCAGCACCATCTTTAGTGGTGTGTGTGGAGCAGCAGGCCAAGTGCAAGGGTTGCAGAGGCTCAGCTCGACAGGTGCAGGACGCTAAGTAGTTGGGACTGACACCAACAATGGCACGGCATTAAGTACAGCTGACAGCAGTGGAGCACATGTGTTTGCGAGAGCAGCATCCATGCGGCACACCAGCACATCAATCCACCACATCGCACCACTCTTCTTCTTTCCCGCAAGCTCAGACAGCCGGCACCCACATGCCCACATCAAGCCTGGGAAGTGTGCATCACCTCCCAGTGTCTATTGGGCTGTGTTGCATCTCAAGCAGTTGCATGGTGGACGTTGACAGGGGCTGGGAGCCTGCCGGAGGCATACATATGATGCCAGAGGCGTACATGGGTGCTGCATAGGTGCATGGTTGTTGGGCACATGAGATACTCTGCATGGTGCAGAGGCCATGCAGGTCCCCCTTTCTTGAACAAACCTTCTTACGCGTAGTGCATGGCTTGTGGGTGCAATAAGAGTACTGCTTGCTGGGTTCAAGCCTCGGGCTAGGCAAGGGGCATGGTGAACCCTCAGGGCATGCAAGGGACACGGTGACATGTGGAGACACATCGCCACTGTCTCACTGTACATACTGTACACCTGGGTTGCTTGGGACACATCAGACTTCTCACTGTTGACGCGGGCTTCAGCGTGAACGTGGAAAACAAAGGAAGGAGTGGAGAGGGAATGCGAGCGAGGTGTCATCAAGTGAGCGTGCGCTTGATTTCGTGAGTTTGTGACGGGCATGACCATGGTTGCCCGCACCACCAGTGGACCTGTGATTTGCCTCGTCCATGATACCAGTTGTGTGCACGTCAAGCGTGCTGGCCAGGCTCGCCAGGCCATGTGCGTGTGCCTGCTGCCTGCCTGCTTTGTGAGTTGTTGTGTGAGCGCTTGGAGGACATAGTGCATGCCGTCATCCTGATTGTAACACGCGCAGTGTGTGCGTCACATCTGAGCATGTCCCTCTCATAGCACTCACAACTGTGTTTGCAATACGATGCATTGAGTGTGGATGGGGTCGTTCAGCTGGGCTGCGCAATCTAGCTCGTGCCTACAGCGGGGTCTCCCTGTAGCTCGTTGCCTTGTCCGGAGTGACCTGAGCAGGTGCCCCAGCCACGCCGTGCTCTGTACCCCCACTCTGAGACACTGTCACCAGCTCCAGCTGTGCAAGCGACTCAGCTGTATCCTTTATTGTTCTGGCCCAATCAGTCCATGACAATCCAAACACGCGCTGTGCGTGTGAGGAGTCCACTTGGGCGGGCTTGCCTGCACATGCCCTGCGTGCAAGGAGCCATGCCGCAAAGGATGGTACCGTCATGGGCTATGTATGCTGTACATGGCGCCATGAAAGAGGCTCAGGGATGCAGGCATGCAGCCATCAAGGGCCAATGCCCGGCAACGCAGCGTAGAAGCACGGACGTACTGCCTTGTCATGCCATACTCAGACCAATCCAGTTGGGCAGTACGACGTGTGCACGCACGTCAGCAGCCCGGCGTCTGTGCCAGTTAGTGGTGCGAGGAGTGCGGGTAAACCCCGCAGCAGCCACGCAGGCACAGCCAGCTTGCCGGCAGGTGTCCAGCCTGGCAGCAGCTGCGCACACAGGTCGTGAATCGTATGCAAGCTGGTGCCCTGGCTGACGATGATATGCCTGCCGCGCGCCATATGGGGCCCGAGTGCTAGCGCTGTGCTGCAACACGCCGCAACATCGTCCACGTCCGCGAAAAAGGTGAAGAGGTCCAGGGCGGGTGGCGCCGCCTGCAGATGGCAAAGGCACAGACTCGGGTGTTGCCCATTTCACGCACCTCATCCGCTCGAGGTACACAGCTGTGAAGCTGCACAAGGTTGTTGCACAAGAGATAGGATGCACATGCGTGCCCCCAGTTTTCACGGCACCCGACAGGCCCATCAGTGCCCAACAAGGCGACTCACGTTCATGATGCCCAGCAGCATTCCAGGGGAGGTGAGTGCATGAGGCGCATGAGACACAGGGCCAAACACAACCCCCGGGTTGAGTGTGGTCAACGACCAGCGTGATTGGGCTGCTTCCAGCTCATAAGCCAGCTTCTCGCTCCTCATCTTAGTGTAGCTATGTACGCCACCAACCACCAGTGGGCATTGTTTACGTTTGTGCAATGGTCAGCAAGACACATGTGCCAGTGTTGGCTAACACTGGCATTCAGCATTTAGAAGCCCAGATGCGCTACGTAATCCCAGTCCGCCCGAATGCCCAAACACTGCTCTAGGGCCCCACTCTGGGTATGCATAGCTTGAAACCGTGCTTTAAGTCAGTAATCGCGCCACCAGCTACCGTCGCCACCAACTCACGTGTAGGTTGAATGGCCGACACGGCAGTCCAGGGCCCAGTCAGCCTCCGTGAACACATGCTGCCTGCCCCGCTCCCAGTTGTCCCCCACAACAGCTGCAATGCTGGAGGCCATGATGACGTGGGTCACATGCGGCGCCGCGCTCACATCCGCTGCAGGTCGTTCATGACACAGCACCAGCATGCAACAGCACGCGGCACATGTGCCGTTCTCAGCCAGCTCCTTGCATATGCTGCAGTTATACAAGTGCAAGCCGCTGTGCGCGAACAATACCAGCTGATGGGCTCCACATCTCCACATGCTCCACATGCTGACCACCGCAAGCTGCCAGATCGTCTTCGTAACACAGCACACAGTGCAGACCCATCTGCTTACACTCTACATGAACTCTACGTACAGGTTCATTCATGCTGAGCACTCATGTGCAGTGGAGCAGCACCTGCACTTACCCAGCACATTGCGCGTGCCCTGTAGTGCGGTGTCCACCATGGCAGCCTGCTCAGCCCGTGACGCCACCAGCTTCACAACTGCGGCACATGTTGCGTGTGGGGATGGTTGGCCAGCTGATGGTTGGCTGGTGCACCTGACACACAGTACCACCCATCCCAATGCAGGGTCTGTAGATTAACTGTGTGAACCCCACTGTTGCTGCACATGCACAGGCAGTGTGCTGGCACGCCGCATGCCTGCTGCCATATGGATGCATGCCTCCGCGTCTTGCAGTGCGGCTGAGCATGAGCCAGGTGTGAGGATGTTGCCTGCGAACAGCCGCAGCCGTTGCGCTGCTCCTGGCAGCCCCTGCATGTTTTTGATGTTGTTGCACGGCATCAGTGTGGCTCTGGCGCACCGCCATAACATGACTGTGGTGCTGTGCTGGGGAACACAAGATAAGGCAGCCAGGCATATGAGGCATGCAGTGCATAACACCACCGAGAGTTGCTGCTGCTGCACATTCGCAGTAGGCATGACTGTCATGCCAGGGGTGAAGCGTGGAACTGGCCACCGACCGTGATGTGTGCGAGGCGTGAGGGATCCTGCAGCTCTTGCTCCAGGCACACAGCATTGACTGTGTGCCCTAGGGCAAGCAGGCGCTCCACAGCCCGGGTGCCTACATGCATGATGTGTGGTGCTGTGGTCATGTATGCGCCGACAGTCCCATATGTATGGCATGGCCTGCAGTCGGCATGCGGAGAGCCTAACTGCAGGTAACATGCAGCGTTCTGCTGCCATGCACCAGATCTGCAAACTAGGCTCAGTATAAATCAAGTACAGCGTGCACCCACTAACCAAGATATCCTGACGCCCCAGTGATGCACACTGTCTTGGCAGGCACCCGCTGTTCCGCTGCTGTAGGCTTTTGCCGCGCCAGTGAGCACACAGCGTATACTTTCCCAGGCGCCTGTGCTGCTGCGATGCACTGTCTCAGCCTGCGCAGCCTGAATGGCAATGGGACAATTAGCGAAGACGTCTGCATTTTAGCAGTTGTTGTAAAGAATTATTATGCAAACGTGGGAGGACGTTTCCTCGTTGCACTTGGCGGGAGTGACCCTGACGAAGATCTGCCCATCGTTCATTTGGTAGTAGCGTCGGGATCAAGCTATGTTACATGCTGTCCTGTCATTCCTGCAATATGTAGACAGATGTGGGTTGGACAGCCTCATCTGTCATGCAATACAGGCAGCATGACCTGAAAACAGATGCAGGGGCATCTTTTCCAACAAAAAACAAATACAACGGTGAGCCGACCAGGAGAAACAAACTGCCGCCAGCATGAACACAGCACTGGAACAGACTATCGTACAAAAGTAGAGATGGCCACAAACCACCTGCCATTGCTGCAGCATTGCCCTATCATGTGTGCATGCATCCTGCTGCAAGCCCAAGCGCACTCACACCAGCTGCAGGCAAAAGGCACGCCCGTTCACAATGCACACAGTGCTTGCTGAGCCGCAACCACTTGCGCATAGATGCCGCTGTTGCTGCATCGTATGGTACTCATGTGAAACCGCTCATGGGAATGGGCCCACCCACTGCCATTGACTGCACTGCCATGCCACCAAATGTAGGCGCAGCCCCTGCCAGCGCTGCATCCATGCCGCTTGCGACCATCCCGCTGTCGGTTTGCATGCCACTTCCTGTGGGTTGCCCATCGACCTGTGCCCCAATTGAAATGGGTGAATGACCTCGGTTGAAGCCATCATCAACTTGACGCATGTGGTGACTGCATGCAAATGGTGCTCCGTCAGATGCAAGTCTATCTGTTGCCTCCCACGCAACAGATCTGCAAGACTACAGCTGCAGGCCAGCTTCCCTTGGTCAAATGTGCACAACAGGGGTGTATGGCCATGTGCAGGCCTGCGCTCACAAATTGCATGCCTCGATAACTGGTGCACCGGTTGCATGCGTCCACGCATGCATGCTTACCTGCATCCCGCTGTCTGCATTTGTGACATTGTCAAAGTCAATTGGAAACCTGGTGACACGAGGGTGGTCTGCAAGGATGGACCTGAACAGCTTGGACAGGATGGGGTACTCGGGCGGGTTGTCCCGCAGCTCCTCCTCTTGATATTCGTTATTCACATAGTAGCCAATCCGGACGAACTCCTTGCCCTGTGCACAGCGCAGCTTATAGGGTTTAAATCCTACGGCATGATGTGCATGCGATGTGCAGCAGCTGGCGAGGATCGCGACACAGGCTCCAGGCCCTTCAGCATCGCACCTTGTAGGAGCAGGTGAGCAGGATAACAGTGACGCCAACCACGTCGTCTGGTGGCAGCTTTGAAAGGTCCGGAGGATTCCCCTCAAACGTGAATTTGTAGTTACCCGCGTACACGGGCCCCACGAGCACACTGTCAAGCACCTGGTCATGCTTCTCCGACTCTGCAGACCCCACGTAGATCATCTTCCATTCTAGGTCGTCCTGCAGTTGGCTCATGCATTCATACTCTATTTCAAAGGCCAGGGGTGCTGAGCATGGCGCAGGATTGTTCAACACATTCACCCGGAGCACATTTACTGCAGACATTGCGACAAATATGACTGTGCAGTTCAACTCAACGACTTCATACGTACTGCGCATGCTCCGCGCGGCACATGGTCACTGTCATCATAGTTGACCAAGTTTGACCAGCACAATCAACAGTCTGTCCATACCTGCACCTGCAAGCCACCACCACTGTTGTCTGCAGCTGTACAGTCCTGAAGCATGACATATTTGCGATTTGATACCACCACTGCAGACAAGGCACGTCTTTGTTGCACACCTGCCAATGCTGGTATGGCACCATCACCCCATTTCTACACTGTTCCACTGATGTGCACCAACCCTTACATTAATGGTGTGCATCACTGTTTCATGCACCCTGCTTCCAGCTGGCCCAGCCATTCGGCGGGTGTACTCCCAAGAAGCTCATGTTAAATGCCACTGGCACACTGCGCTCATCTGTGTAACCTAGCCCAGAGGCAGCCATGTACGCATATACTGTGGGGTCACGGCCAGCCATGGCCACCTGCGGCATGCATGTCAAATCAAATGCCACAAGCGTTGTGTGCATGCACACACCAGTTGTACTAGCTGGAGCATCCCACAACAGGCACACACTTGATGTTTCAGATGTCAAACATGAGGGGATGGTCAAGGTGCATGTGTGTGTCAGCCCAAGGCAGTAACAGCATGCAGCAGATCATCAAGACATCAGTTGCGGCATGCCAGTCAGCATGGGCATAGCTGAAGACTTCACCTTGTCCAGCATAGATGTGAGGGCACCAGGCGGCAAGATAACATGGCGGTCACGAATCTGCAAGTGAGATGCCACAACGCATAAAAGATGCATGACTGCAGCCCCTGGTGTGCCATAGTACACTGGTGCTGTAATCAAGGTCCTTTACGGTACACGCACAGGTGCAAACCACTGAAGCGCACTGTCCCACAGACCTCTGTGAACTGGCTGGACAAGGGGTGGCCTGTGAGAGCCGGGTCCCGTGAAAGTGAGGAGTTGAGTACATCCAGGCCCCACCAAAAATGGTTGCGGTCCATCTCGGCTACGAAGCGGTAAAGCCCATTGCTCCACCTGCAGCACAGCGAGTACGATACAACGGCACGGTCAGCACATGGTTTGCTGGGGGGTGCCATGTGCAAGACATGACTTGCAGCTGGCCTGCCGCTCGCTACTGCATTCGCAATATATGTCGCCGTCGGTAATTTTTGTGTTGTTGACCTTGTTGTTATTTCAGAAAGCCATAGGCGCCGGCCAATGCATGATGCAAGTTAGGGCAGACCAGTTGGCGTGATGCTGCACTGCAACGTGAAAGCACAGTACAACAAACAAAATCCATACTTCAAAACAGCTGATGTGGGTCGCGCACCATGGATCAAACTCATACGGCCGGATCTCAATGAGTGATGCGTACCGCCTCATGAGGAACAGGTCCACGCATGCAGCTCCATGTACTGCCACCAGTACGTCTGCTGTATCCAGTACAGCCAGGTCGGCCAGGAGGTCTGCCCCGAAATCGTGCTCCACGCACTCAGTAGAGCTGCACAGGAAGAAAGTGAGTGCATGCCGCATGCATGACGTGCAGCATGATGCATGCTTGCGCACTTTTCCATGGCGGGTGAGCTACAAACAAGCGGGTTCATCAACAACATCAACTATGCCGCAAACATCTGCGCCCAGCAAGGTGTGTCATTCACATGTGGCCACTTGAAACTGTTACCGTGCTCACTTATATTGCCACTGCAAGCGGGTGGGCAGCTGTGTGGATCTGAGTGAGGCAATGACCTCACTGGGCGGGTTCACAGCCAGCGCAGCACTGATAGCCTGCTGCAGCACCTCGTGCGGGCTGGCAGCCGGCCTCCTCCACGCCTTGCATGCCTCCATCAGCTCGGCTTGGTTGATGAGCATACGGTCCAGGGTGGACAGGCGGCGCACAAACACCACCTGCCACCACATGCACACACGCACGCCACGTGAGATGCATCTCAGGGCACTGCACAGGAGCACTGCCTGTCACACAGCACGTGCTTGCACGTCAGGAAGGGGGCATCGCGAAGGGAGCAGGGGTGTCGCTTATGTAGGTGCACGCGCACCTTCATCACACGTCCCCGGGTCTGACCCACAGCACCTGCATCTGCAGCTTGGACTGCCCTCCCAACAGGCTGCTGGGCCAGATGTGCCTCCCCGGCAACGCTGACGCTGGGTGCGGCTCCAATGCTGCCATTGTGCCTGCTGCTCCTGTCCAGGAGCCCTGGCTCAGGTGCCGCCAGCGCAGCTGTCCGCCAACTAGCCAGCACCGGTGCGAGCCGTGCAGCAGCTGCCTCGTTCGCATAATATGCTTGCATGTGTCGCCCTGCTGCATATGCGTGCGTCGATGCCGGCTTGTCGGTGTGGTTGGTGCCACACACGAGCATGCTCTCATAGCAGCGCCCGCTGCCCCTGCGCCTGCGGATGGCGCCCTTGCCGGCTGCACCTCCTGGCTGCTGTGCTTCAAGCCCTCTGCCACCAGATCGCAACCCGGCCCCTGAGAGTCGGCTTGTTGCTGGCACACCTCTCAACTTGCGATTTAGGATTGCGCCATCCTCTGTATCATTGCTTGTCATGTTGAGCAGCAGGACTGCGCCAACACGTGGGTTGCCCACCAGGGGCTCACTGGCTAGAGCGCAGTCCGTATTGGCACGCGATGCAAACGCGCCCAGATGGGTCACCCGGCGGGGCGACAGCGTCTGCAGAGGCTCCAGCAACACACGGGATGATGGTTTGTGCGTGCCCGTGCTGTTACGCCCCACTTGCCGCACCTCTACTTCTGATGATGCCACTGGCAGGCAGTGCGCACACACACATGAGAAGCCATAGCTGCAGAGTCAACCCAGCGCACGCAGGCCTGACATGATCCCCACCTGAAGTATGAGCTGCGTGAAACGCGGTGGCGCAAGGCCCCCTGGTGTGGCGGTCACAATGCGCATGTCTGCACCCATCCAACGGCGGCCCAGCGCCGTGTGCAGAGGCGTGAAGGAGCGGGTGAAGATCTGCAGGACCGCAGGGATGGAAAGAAGCATGCCGGTCATGCCTTGGGTGTGGAGTCCTATTGTGCAAGATTGATCATCCATATGGATGCAGCTGTAGGCTGGTGATGTTGCTCAGCGGCAGGCCCTGTGCGTGTGCTGGGAGTGCGTTCCCGGGGCTGGCAGCCTAGCTCTGCAAATGTTGTGTCCTCACCTCCCCGATGTTGAACGGGAACCAGGGGTACCAGATGATGGGCAGTGTGCAATTGTTGAAGCTGGGTTGATTGAGGTCGGCGCATGCCTCACTCCCAGGTGCCTCAGCCCTGCATGGCACCAGGTGTTGCGCCACATAGGCTTTGACGCGAGATGCGCCAGTCCCACTCCATGACGTGCTGGGCCCTGGGCATGCATGCTTGCATCCCCTGATGCGCGCATGGCATGTGCATTATAAGCATGCCCTCACCTGCGAAAGTACAGTGGGCTATCATATGGGAAGTCGTAACCCTTAGCCAGCTTGTCACCATTTCCCATTCTGCCTCCTGGCCAGTTCCATGCTGATAGCTCAGGAGGCAGGGGCAGGGGCTGGTCCTCAGGGTGGTCAAATAGCACATATGAGCTGTGGTCCACGCACACACGCTTCAACTCCGTGCAAAGCGCATATCCTTTCAGTTCTCGCAACAATTGCGACGATGACGGGCAAACCCTGCTGGCAGATCGCGCCGCTGCCAACGCGATCCAAAGCAGCACGACCCTCGCGTGCATCACGACATTGTCTGTTTTGCAAGCTTTACAACTGAGGCGTGACAGTACTTGCACATTATCTGTTATGTACTGCCCCTGCTGTCCGGTACTTCACCGTTCCGCAGTCGCAGCTATGCCTTGACTTACTGCCTGGCTTGCATGCTCTTGCCCCTGCCCACTCTTACCACTCCCGCTGCTCAGCAGGCACTGGCGGCTCCTGTACATACCCTGCCGCACGGCCTGTCAGCCCGTCTACTGCCGCCGCTGGTGCCTTGTGCTCTGCACCTGCAACTGGAGCTTCCAGCCCCTTGTACGTCCTGTGCACCGCCAGGAACTCTGCCCCATCACGCGCCTTAATCACTGCTGCACCTTTGAACCCGCCCTGCACGCTGAGTGTGCCTGCACCACCTGCACTGGACACGGTGAGGCCGGCCATGCGGCTGCCCACCAGTGCCATGCCGTTCTCATCCTCGCCCGCCTCATCATGAGCCTGTGCTGCCTGCCCAGACTTACTGCCTGCTCCTGCTGCGCTCTCCAGCAGCGGCTCCAGCCCCAGCCGATACGGCGTGCCTGGCAGCAGCGACTCCCCGGTGAATGCAAGCACTGCCTCAAAAGGCGTGATGATGGGGGCCATGTATGGCTTCGAGTCCAGGATGAACCCCAGTGGATCTGCCAGCTGCACCCATACCTCGACCTGTGTGGAATACCAAAGAACAGCAGCGGTGGCAACCACGGCACTTGTTAGGGTAGCACGGTTCAAGGTGACCACATCGACATCGCACAGCACAGACCCCCAACAAACCATGCTGCACGCCAACATGAATGTCACAGGTGCTGCATGCACAGTAGTCAGCGACTGGCTCACTGTCCGGGCCTATCTATGGCTGGGTTGCATTGGTCACTGCAGCGCGCACCTCTGGGAAGTTGGCCAGCTTGGCTGGGTTTGGCTTGCCCATGAGCATCGTGTACGACTTCTTGCCTGCATCCCGGATCAGCCGCCGCAGCTCGGCCATGGCATTGCTGAGGCCGGCCACCGCGAGTGTGCCCACCTGCATCAGCACAGCAGGTGAGCGGGCTGGGACTCGGGCATGTCACGGCTGGTGGCTTGAATGGATGCCACCAGCGTGGCAGCGGTCAATCAGGTATGCCAGGTTCAGCAGCAACCCAGTTAGCCAGCAGCTGCAGCACTGAAAGGGAACGGGAGTATGGCAGCCAACCTCAACTGCGGTACATGCTGAGCATGCGCACCAGGATGCCCACGATGCTCGCCTCCTTGGCCTTCTCCACCAGAAAATAGCGCCGCCTCAGCAACGCCTGCGTGCCTGTTGCCAACCCCTCCTCCACCACACATGGGCATGATGGGGGCAGCCCCTGTGCATTGCAGCTGTGTCCGCCATCACTGTCATTGATACTGATGTCATGCCCAGCCGGCTGGCCCTGAACATCAGCAGGGGTAACACGCACCCATCTAGCGGCATTGAGGGTGAGCTGTAGTGCCTGCAGGGCCACACAATCCTGTGGACCCACCCACACATGTGTGACTGATGACGGATCTGACTCCTCTGGCAGCTGCCATGTGTAGCCAGCCACTCCAGGCTGCTGCTTCAGCCCGAGCTGCGCCTGAGCTGCAGCACTGTCCGGCATAGGCGCTCGTTCAGTGCGACTGCTGCGGCTGCATGCAGCAAGGCCTGATTCTGCACCGCAGGCAGCTGCGCCTGAATCTGCACCACAGGCAGCTCCAGCGGCTGCACAACAGGAGCTTGTGGGTATATCTTCCGCAAAGGGGAGTGTGCATGCTGTAACTGGCCTTGCCACAGCACCTCCTGCACTGACTGCCTCCGAGGCAGATGAGCTGCGGGAAAGTGCAGGCTGATCCATGATTGACGTTGAGGTCGGCATATGCTGGCTGCTTTGCACAGACACACCAGCCATGACCAGGTGCCAGCCCTGCTGTCCCAGCATCTCATGTAACTCTGGCTCAATTGAACCTCTTGCATGCATGAGTGCTTGATCCAAGATGACTACAGCTGTTCCTTGCTGCCCGCTGCTGCTGACGCAGCCCAGAGCGCCGGCTACAGCTGCGGCTGTGTGCTGCACATGCATCTGTTGGCGTGGGAACACATACAGCACTGGCATCTGCGACACAGCTGCCAAGGATGCATGACCGTAGTGAACCTGTGATGTGGAATTTCAGACCATGGGTGTTGGTTCAGAGGTTCACATCCCACTGCTGTGGCCGTGCACGGCATGCCGCAGTAGAGCAAGCAGCAGACAAACAAACAGGTATCCACCCAGCCATGATCCGGCCGGTTGGTTGGCCAATGCGTGAAGCCAATTGGCACATGCAGACAATCATGCACATGCAGCAGGTTTGCGCACCACGCATGATGCATTCATGTGGCGTGCTGCCACCTCGTCCACTGCCTCTGGATTGAATGCTGTATCTGCCAGCACAGCCACCTGCAGCATCATGACATGCATGAGGTGCCATGTGGTACCATGCCATGATGCAGCAGTGTGAAATGTGAGACAAGGCGATGCTGCAGTAAGCCATAGCAGGCCTCAGAAACGCTTTGATGCTGGTCGCTCAATACCACATTGACGCACGTTAAAGGACGGACCCAGTCGCCGCTTCAGCAAGCCAGCCACCTCGACTGAATGCTGCAACAAATCATCTGGGAACTGTAAAGCAACATTCTTGAAATTGTTGTTGATAACAAACTGCGCCGTCTGCTGAATATCCCACTGCCGCTCAAACGCGGTGCATGGTGCCATACTGGCGAAAGATCAGCAATATTGCCGGATTGTCGCAGTTTAAGCTATTCCCCACTGTGTGACTGCCACTGGCCCATACGTCTACCCAGAAAAACCCATCATCCTTCATGAAGGAACAACATGTCACCTGCTTAGACTCGGCATGATATCCACAGCTGTCGTGGTGGCTTGATACATGAATGGAGTCAATTTTACCAGTAGTAGGCACGAGAAGTAGGCTGGGATGCAGCAGTACCATGGCTTCATTCAGCTCAATGCCATGCCAACGGTACCTTGCTGGTGGCGGGTGTGGCCTGCAGGGCAGAACGCTGCAGCCAGCAGCACAAGCTGATGCTGCAGCTGCACAGACCAGCAGTTGCTGAAAACCAGTCCAAACACAAACAATGTCCTGCAATTCAAAGCACATTACAGGCATAGATTGAAATCACCAAAGAGACAAGAAGACCAACCAAGGTGTCTTGGGTGCTGCTCATTTGTTCATTAGGCCAACATCTTGACGACGCATGCCAACGTGCGCATCCATTACGTGCGTGTGATGTCATGTGTTTGGCGACACCATGCATTTGAAGTACACACACTTCGACACTTTGATTGCAGTTCATCAATAGTTCCAGACAATGAGCAGTTCAGCTGCAGCTAGGTTCATGACTGGTAAATCCACATGCCAATGCACAGGCATTAGCCAGGTGATTGATATGGGGTTATCCTTTGCAGTTCCCGTTCGCTACCCACACACCCTCTCAGCTCTCCACCACTTTTGCACGTATGCACACTTCTCACACTTGCCTTCACAGCCTCGATGGCTGCATTCCTTGGCTTCCCATAACTCATTCACTCTCTAGACTTGGACCCATTCAAAGTCCAGCCAGACCTAACACACGCACTGATAACTTACTGATTGTAATGTTGTATGCAATCCACTCATGCTCACACTTCGCCTCCATCATGCTGGCTTGCATAACCAGGCATGCTCACTGATGTCCCACATGCCAACATTGTGACTTGACATGTGTGATGTGACTTCTGCTAGCAGTAGACCACAGATGTGCAATACTCGGTGCACGAAGGAAAACTCTACCACCAATGGCAAAAAGAACCATGCGCATCATTTTATCATGGAGCTGCGGTTAAAGACATCGGGCCCAGCACACTTGCATGAAGTGCAATGAGCCCTAGCTGTGAAAGGTTGGCAAACGATTGCCACATCATGCAACATGCAAATTGTGCATGCAGAACCAAAGATCCTGGATGCTATGTCATGTTAGCACCCCCTGACATATGCACGGAACCTGCCTCACCCATGCAACCACCACCACGGTCCGCAAGAATATGGGTCCGAAGGAGAATGCAGCAACATTAGGGATGGGAACCATGTGCATCTTTGCAACTGTACAGTGTTATGCTTGCAAGTGTAAGACCGTGAGTCTGCTAGCCAGCCAGATATAGCTCAGCTCACGTTGCGCAGTGAGGTCAGGAGTCAGCCCAAAGGATGTTCGGGCAAAGCTCATCATCAGTCATGTTGTCTGCATTGCTGGGCGCCCTGCATTCTTCGGGCTGCAGCAAAACACACTGCTGCTCCTGCGCGACAGGCGGCTGCCACAGCAGCCGGGAGGGAGCTGCACCATGCCTGGGCCCAAGCCTGCTGCCTAGGCTTGCCTCCGCTGATGCAGCAGCAGTGCCAGCTGCAAAGCATGGCATGGCCAGCATCAGATCCCACCCATTCGGAGTGCTGCGCAGGGGCATGGAGGTCGACAAGCACGGTGCACTAGTGCGGGAGACTGACAGCAGGGAGCGCCATCCAGGCAGGGAGGCATCCAGCACTCCCCTGAGCTGTGACAGTGTGAGGGGCTTGGGGACCACGTCAGAGCAGCCGGCTGCCAGTGCTGAGCTGCGTATTGTGGCAGGGGCGGAGCCGACGTGGAAGGCTGGTGCGCATTGCGTGCATGCGCAGGCCTCTGGCCCACACCTGAGCATCACCGCCTGCCTCTGTGCACCCCACGATGGGCCTGCCTCATGGTATGGCTGCTGGGGGGTTGTTGCGGTGCTGCCTGCTGCAGTACCCACTGCGTCATGCGCCTGGGTCCCCAGCGCGACCAGCGGTGTGTGAGGCTCTGAGAAGCATGGCCGCATGGGGATGGGCAAGGGTTGGCTGGTGGAGGTGCGGTGTGAGAGTACAGGGGCAGTGGCTGGCTCGCTTTGTGGGCAGCTGCATGGCATGTCCAAACTGTCGGTACTGGCAGAGGGCAGGCCGTGCGAGGTAATGCTGCGCTGCAATGGGTGGCCTGGGCTTTTCGGGTGGTCCTCCGTCATCAGTTCGTCCAGGTCACTGGCAGTGCCTGTATGCACACCACCGACACAGTCCCCAACATGTGTGTCATGGTTCAGTACACGGCAGCAGTGCACACGAGCAGCTTCACTTGGGTGGTTCACGTACACACGCCATGCCACGCCATACCATGCCATACCAACCACATCCAGAACTCTCCCCATGCCCGTCACCATACACCCATGGTACAGTATGCAGTCCTCAACAGCAAACATACTGCTCGGTGAGACTCACATGCCACAACGGGGATGTGCAGGTGTGGAGCACCAGGAGGGAACGCGGCCGCCTCTATCTGTCGCAGCTGGGCCACAGTGCGCCAGCCATTCAGCCGTGGCATGTGCAAGTCCATGAGCACGATGGCCAGGCTGTGCCGATGCTGCTCAAAGACTTCCAGAGCTTCCTGCCCATCACACGCCTCTGCCACGCTCCGGCCGCTGAACCCCAGCTGCAAGCATCCAACATACACAGTAAGCTTGCACAGCAGCGCAGGGTCAGCATTGTTGTAGCGGCACAGCCCCAGACGCAGGCCCCATGGCATATCGTATCATGGGATGTGGTCAGGTGCTTTTGAGGACTAAAGCACGACACGATCCATGGAGACCGCAAAATCCCGAGGCTGTGCACATCATATAACACCACGCGGCTGTCGGCAGTCTCTGTCTCAGCTGCAATCCACGTGTGCGCTGATTTTGGGACTGTGAAGTCAGGGCTGAGCACGAAAGGCACCCTGGAAGATATGATATGCACTTGCCCACCTGTCTGAGGCCCTGGCGAATAATTCTGCGATTGACGATCGCGTCATCAACCTGCGCACACAACAAATCCCAGTCCTTCAGCTGGTGACACACGCGGAACCCAGCAAGCCCGCTGGTCTGCTTGCCTGCACTGTGATCAGCTTATTCATGGAATACCGGGTCTAGCTTCAAGCGAGCATACCCTGTACCCAGACCCATGTCAGCGCGGCCGTGGTGCCCCTTCGCACCAGTAAGATTTGTGGAGCAGCCTCCTCGTCAAAAACCTCGTCCACTAGCATCTACAACTTGCGAGCCGCTCGTGTGCTTGGCTGGCCCCAATTAGCGGTGGGGATGACTCCTGTTTCGGGCAGTAAATTTTTGGATCTATTTTTTGCGTCTGGGCACAACAAGGATGTAGGGAAGGTGAGGAGGTGAAGGGGTCGAGTGAGGATGTAACTTTTCCCGTAGCAAACAAGGAATCGTGAGATGGAGCCGAAACAGCGTGTTGTATTATGCACCGTGCATTATCAGTCCATTGCAGTGTAAGCTTGCATCAAGTGTCGCCGCCCTCATCCGTACTTTGGGTCCACTTTTGCTGCGTCTTATCATATCGTATCCAAGTGCTGGCCAGCGTGGCCAATCGCATCCGCCTGTTGATTGACTAGCCAAGGCCGCTTGGTGTCATGCTTGCAACACAACAAGGTGACAGGTGCAGGTGCAGGTGCGACAGGTGCAGGTGCGACAGACGCAGGTGTTTGTGAACTGCCGCTGGTGTTGTGAGGAGCTGGCCGCATGAATGCAAGCCACGGGATGTCCCACGTGTGTGCAGCTGTGCACCATGAACTTGACCTGGCAGTGTGGTCTCCTGCACATTGCGCAACTTGACGGCCACAATGCTGCCAGCGCACGCATGTTTCCATGAATATGTTTACACGCCTGCAAACGCACCGCCCAGCCATGTCCCAATGGCTGTGTGAAAGCGTGAAGCCAGAGACATCAGCACCCAAATGTCAAGTTGAGGTACCTTTGCTTGCATGACAGCTCTCTGCATATAAGATTGATGGACATCTTTCGGACTATGGCCCCACCCCTTACCCCACCCCCCTGGAACCAAACATGCACATGTTCTCAAACATAATTAGCAGGGAAGCGGGCAATGGTCCAAGCACTGTGAACACTCAAGGTCCGTGCCATAACGCTGTGAATATGTGTACCTGACTGGTGGGGCCTGCAGTGTCTCCTGGGTTTGTTCCACTGCCCAGTCCTGAACACCGAGCTTACACGCGATAATCCACGCCTGTAAGCGGGCGTAGCTTTGCGTGTTTGTTCGTCTACTCGACGATGATGGTCCGTCGCAGGCAAAAACCTGTGCGAGATCACATGCTCATGCCTGGCATGGCAATAACACGACCGCAAAACATCACCAGCACATGGCAAACTCGCCCGCTGCTGCAGCAATCTGCCACCAGAAAGTGCAGACCAATCTGCTCTCTTCACTCCCCAGATGGCCCCTGACACCAGCCCCTGACACCAGCAGAGCAGAGTACCACGCATGCCAGCATAGGGTCACGCAATCCAACACTGCACAACTAACCGCCACCACCTGAATCCCAAGCATGCACACTTAAGCCAACAAAGAGCATAAAGGAACAAGGATGTACTATGCAGTTGTTGGCAGCAGGTGCACTCATGTGACAGCCACAGTCAAACAACCCGCTGTGCCACCCATCAAACTGTAGTGCACCCAACACATCTTGAGCCAAGGAGATCAGATCTGAACAGCACTGTCTGCAAGCGCACAAGGCAGGGCACAGTGCGAATTTGCTGTGCCAGCAGCAACTCGGTACAGCCTCCAGTGGGCTGGTACAGGCTACAGGGACACACCAGACCGAATGGCATGCTTGCATTTGAAAGAAGAAACAGTAGCTCAGGAAAGAAAGATGATAAAGAAGACACAGCACAGACAAACACACAGTGAAGCAGCCCACCCAGCAGGGTTAGACCGTCGTGTGCTCCGGATGGTGGCATGATTTATGTTCAATGGTCGTAACACCACGGCATATGAAAGGCAGGGTCGCCATACGTTAACGTCGTGTGCTGCTCCCGCAAACCACTAGCCAAGCATGTGCAAGCGAGGCAACAACCATCCCTTACTGTATCCTTCACTGCACCAGCATTGCTCTAAGACCTACCCTGCAGCTTATTGTAATGCTTCGAAGTACAAAGGTGCAAGCCAATTGCCCACAAAACACATGCAGTATGGCACCTCTGCTGTCCAGCAGGCCAGCAACCTGGTACATTGCCAGTTGCACACCGTGCCACTGTTACCATGTACGGTTGGAGTGCCATAATCCTAACAGCCACGAAACCATCCAGTGTTCAAGGAAGCATCACCGTCACATTCAATGCCAGACCCAAACAAGACAGCCAGCGTTCCGCCAGCCACACCCTTCAGGTTGCGCTGGAGGGTGCTGCGCCAAAGTCTTGCGATTCACTTCGCAGCAGAAGCCTTAGGCGCGATGAAAAACATCAAGTCTCAACAGGGCCTCCCAGCCCTCACTGCACCTACCGTGAACAGGATACTGCGATACACTTCTAATAGTTGCACGCAGTCTGCTACAACAAATGTACTGTGTGTGCACATGTTCAAGCTGAGGACAGGTCATGCCCTGCATGGTCCAATCAGTATCAATCAGTACCAAAGCACAATGCCAAACCTAACCCTGCCAAATTTGGCAGCATGCGTTGCGAACCCATCAGCATCCCATCACAGCATAGATCACAAAGCGCCGCAAGAACAGTCACCAAACAGCAGATACTGGCAATGGAAGTGTCTGCAAAAACGGCAAGGCATAATGCATCCACAGCCAATCAAGCGGGTGGTGCCAGAGTTGCAATCTGATCTGTCAACTTCAAAATTGAGGTGTGGCAGCCATCCACGACCTGAGAGCCTCTCACACTCTCCAAAGACCCACGGCAGCCTTTTGCTGTCAGATATGCAGCAGCTGCTCTAGTTGGTGCTCAAAGCCCACCTCTGCTGTTCGCCCACCCATCGAGCTTGCGTGCACGCGGGGGGGCGCTAGCACCCCGTCAACACCTCCTGTGCTGCTTGATGGCGCCAACGTGGTGGCTGCACATGATGCTGAGGCCGCCTTGTGACTGTGTGTGTGTGCCACCATGGATCGCCAGGCTGGCACGTTCCTGTCCAGCACCTGCTCCAGCTGCAACAGGCACAAAGGCTTGGCCACCACATCATCTGCCCCTGCCATCAGGGCTGCATGTGCCACAGTCATGTGACCCCAGCGGCGCGGACAGCTGCAGCACCCACGCGGCAGCCGCCCACCGCGCAGGGTTGCGCAGCCCCCGCCTGACAGGCTGCTGGCGTTCGAGTCGGGGAGCGGCAGAGGCGGGCCCTGTAACTGGCTCTGCTGTTCTGCATCTGCTCTCAGTCGCAGGCTACTGGAGGGCTCGGATGCAGTGGCATCAGCAGCCAGCGTGCTGTTGTTGTTGATCATGGGGCTCTGGGGCACCGATGACCATTCATCTGCTTGCTGTGCGACAGCCGAATGGTGGTGGGTGGGAGGGAATGCAGGAGGCAGATCTGGGTCCAGATCGTCCTCTGGGGTCAGAGAAGACAACTGGCTGCAAGCGTCGGTGTTGGGCGCGCAGCAGGGTGCTGTGCAAGCGGTGTTGAAGCACATGCGCTCATCTAAGGACGTGGCGGTACCTGTAGCGCATTTCAAGTGTGCACAGCCAAAGGACTGGATTAACATTTGGCATGTGCGCAAGCCGGTAAGGTTGATGCCCTCGGCTTACACACGGCATGACTGGATGTGGTGTGCAGGTGAAGGTGCACTGACATGCAAGCGCTGGGAAGCATTGCGGGGTTCTTACAGCAAATGACAGGCACACGGCGGTGACCAGGCACAGCGTTGTCCTCGCTAGCTGGTTCCACATTGGTGGCGCTTAAGGCAGCCAGGAAGTCCTGCTGCACCTCCATTTGCCTCAGCATCCACGCTGTATGCCACCTGTGCATGAACAGAAATCATCAACACTCAGATGTTGTGATCCCTGCTGGCACCTGCAGACGAACGACAATCCTGCTGGTGCTGCGCACATCGTGGCTGAACGGCTCTGTTTCGTCTGATGGTCCAGGCTGGCTTCGGAGGCTACGGATTTCCAAGTCTGCAACAAACACCGTGAACAAACACCCACCCGTCCAGCTTCGGCATGCGGAGGTCCAACAGCACTGCAGCGAGGTTGTTCCTCTCACGAGCAAACGTTTGAAGCGCCTCCAGTCCATCACTGGCCTCCAGGACGGTGAAGCCGCACTGCAGGTGGGAGTTTAGTTCATGGCAATTTATGCACAGATAGATTGTGATGAACGAGACCCGTCATCTGAGGAATCATGTGCAGGCACGATGTGCGTGTATGAAAGCACGGGCAGAGGCAACTTAGCTGCGCATGCCCCAGCTTCCAGCCTAGCTGATCAGCGGGGCTGCAGGCAGACCTTATGATTCATGCCAGGCGAATAGTTCTTATTTATGTTTGCAGACAGATTAATTAAATCAGACCAATGCAGGCTCCAGCGCATGTGAAAAGGGGCGAGATCTTATAAAGATCCCGTCCTCTACGAAAAGACCACCCAGCTACTCAATACATGTATGCTGCACGCCCCTTCCACCAGCCAATCACCTTTTGCAGCAGCCGCTGCATGACCCTCCGATTCACGGCTAAATCATCAACCTGCAGGATGCACCACGTTTGGGCCGTTTGCGCTGCAGATAGACCGCATACCTCTCGTTGCCGTTTGTGCCATGGGCAGCAAGATAGGCGTGATTGCGAGTTGCATGGTTTGCTGTGGGCAAGTTGTTGAATGACACGCAAGCCGCTGCAAGACAGGAACGCACCAGGAGCACTGCAGGGGGTTTAGAACAGTACTCCATCCCATGCATCTTTGTCCTACACTCCGTTTCAGTCCCGGAATATTAAACTTTGGGCGGACTTGAGCTTGTCAAAGACGTTGCCGGGCCTATCTGAAGCACAGACATTGAGCCTACGCACCACGCTGCGGACCTTTTGAACCCCACATGTGAGAGTGGAGCAGTCCCGGATGCCGGCTACAGCCTGCTTTTTGAGCTAATAGTACACTCTGCAGCGCACTTCCTGCCCTTGAACGGTGGTATCAGGTCGACCATGACTTTTGCGCACTTGGGCACACCATCAGCTTGGAGCTGTTACATGCGTGCACGATGCACCATGGCTGGTTCAGCAGCATCACGAAGTGCGCAGTAATCGCGCGGCCAAGATTTGATACTGCATCCCACTGGCCTCCAACGCAATCTCCGTCTCAACCGACAGGATGCAGCTCAGTTCTGCATCCACATGATGCCCCATGATGCCCCTGCACGCCTGAATCGTGCAACCTCGCATCTACGCCTGTGCAGCAGCTGTCAGTGCCTGGGCCTGGCACGCTTGCCGTGCCAGCAGGGCAGCTCCATACGAAGCATCGCCAATCTCTGCACGCACCACTGGCACACCAATGGCTGCCTGCCTCATTGCGGACCATTTGGCATTGATTGCCCCACCCCCTGCCGTCTGGATGAGTGAGACTGCGGGGCGGGCGCCTAGCTTGTGCAGCAGCTGGTACGCATCTGCCTCGATTCGCGCCATGCTCTCCAGCAAGCCTGCACGCATATCAAACGTGGAGTTATCAACCCCAGCACTGTGAGCTCTGAACACTTGCAGCAGACCCAGACTGCATAGGCAGGCCGTGCAGTCATGCAGAGCATAATGCAGTAGCAGCACATGGATTGCGGCAGGGCTGAGTTGGAGCCCGGGATCTAATCCCAGCCTAGCTGACAACAAACAAATGCATAGGGTATGTAACACGCTTGTTGACCCACCATGCAAGAACAGCGCATCTTCCGCAGGTCTGGGTGTGAGGCGTGGTGCCATGCTGGGGTCATTCACAGGGAACCGCTCCCCGGGCTTGGTCAGGGGGTAGTAATTCAGCCTGTAGCGGTACAGCAGCAGCACATGCATGCTTTGGTTGGGCAGGGCACTAATCATAATAATAATAATAACACGTCGTTTCACAGATGTTTCTGCATGCCGGAGCCTGACAGTCATAAGCCAAACATCCATATGCCTAGGAAATAGCTCTGAACACTGCGAGCTGCCCCACTACAGCACCTAGCACCTGTTAGAAGCACACATCACAAATCCAACAGCTACCGACACACCACCCGTGGTCAACAGGGCACTGTAGCTTTGAAACTGAACGCTAGGCAGACAGTGCCGCAAGCAGCAGCCTTGGCATGGTCCGCATTTTCCTGAAGAACCAAGTGCAATGATGTGAGCAGCTGGAGCATCACAAGCCCTGCAAGCAGACAGGCCCCCCCAAGCCGTGTCAGGGCTCACCCAGAAGGCTTGGTGATGTCAATACGCTCAGTGAGTGCAGCCAGCTGCGTGTCGGTGAAGTGCGCGCGCAGCACTGCACCGCCTGTGTTGGAGGCACCTCCCACCAGCCACCCACTGCCTGCGCACCACGCGCCCATCACCACGTGCATACAACCCTACCCACCCGTCACATCTCACATGTGATGCATGCGTACGAAGTTTAAGATGTTGCTTGGCATGGCATGGCCCAGCACATCATCAGGAGGAGTCGATGTCTTGATGACGCATTTTCATTCTGCTCATGACAGTGATGAGCGCCACGTACCTAGGCGGTGGCTGTACACTCCATATGCCGCATCATCCACGCGTGTGGTGCTGAGCATCTTAACTGCCATTGTAGAGCTGCGGACAAGGCATGACACATGCATGCGTACGTGATACGGGAATGGTTAAACCAAGAAGAGGGCTTCTGCAAAAGCCACCAGCACTCCTGCACTTTCGATCTGGCAGCTGACAGGTCAGGTCAGCGCGATTCGACGTTCAAATCTCACAGTGCAATGCATGGACTGTTCACCACTCAAGACATCATGCACGTGCGGCGCACAGTCATACGCCGGCAGTGGCAAGCAAGGCAGTGTCGCACCCAAGTGATGTGACCGCGTGCCCTGGCTCCGTCACGCCTGCTGCCACAAATGCGGCGATGGAATCGGTGGTGCCACCAGCAACCACGCACCCGGCTGGAAGGCCTGCAGGCATGTCGGCCAGGCCACCATGCAAATAAATATCACAATCTTGGGCCTGGGCCTGGCGCAATTGGTCGCCACTGGCCAGCACACACACAGGTATCATTTTTGGCCATCGGTTAGCTGGCTGTTGAGTTGGGTGAGGAGGTGCTGTACGAGCAACACAGTAGAAGCATGGGCCTGTCCCAATGAGGTATCCAGCTTGGTCAGCACCCAGAGCGTCCACAGAGATTGAAGGCATGCCCACGCACGGCATATACTGTCACATCTGGTGAGAGCTGAAACCGACCTGTACGCTCAGCAGCCTCTTCAGTCAGTGGTGCAGCAGGAGCGCCTGGTGCCACCACACGTGAGGGTAGCAGGTGTGCAAACGGCTGGGATGTCAACCACTCGGGGTAGGCTTCAGCCTCTGGGTCATAGCCCAACTTCAGGGCGTTGTTCCAGTCAGACACAGACCTGCAGCAGGGTCGCCGTGGTGCGTGCAGCATGCAACAGGAGACGCAGGACATCTGAGCATGTAGGGCCATAACCGTGTGCGATGTTGCAGTACCAACGTGAGCACACCAACAACCCTGCACACTGTTTGCAGCTGCACACTTGCCTGTCCGCGTGTAGCAGCGATGCCAACCAATCGGCTTGATGCAGCAAGCCGGGTACTGCGCCGCCGCGTGCAGCTGCCTGCCACACACCGTCCATGTGCCATGCCAGCAGCTTGCACAGTGTGGAGGTGGAGGCTGTTGCCGTGTGCGCTGGCGGTGCTATGGCCTGCGCCAAGCAAGCACATGCAATCGATCTAGTCGGTTCACAGGTGTGCTGAGCGTGCATGGCCCACACTAGCTGATGGTACCTCGGGGTCAGGTCTGCTGAAGGTGTCGTGGAGATATGGACCACCCCTTCACGTCATACGTCATTGGTGGCATCCTGCTGCTGTGCCCTATTGGCACTGTGTATACTGGAGCTTGGCAAGAGCCAGATCATCAGCGTGACTGCCATGCCGCTTGCCTGCGCCAACGCACCTTAGCCGCAGCAACTGCCTCAGGCCCCATGGCCTCATTGTACAGGCGAGGCTGTGCAAGCTGATGGCCGGTGGCCCTATCCAGCAGCATAGCTGTGGCTGACGTCCCGTCAAACGCAACACCTGCAACACGGGCTTTGAGGTCTTGCGGTACATCTGCGATGAGGCCGTACAGAGCCCTGCAGACATACGGTACACCCCACGGTCGCAGGCGGCAGCTGAAGCTGTGCCGCTTGCACAGCTTTGAGCGTGCTGGCGGCGTATGAGCATCAACAGCATGCACATCACCAACACGAGTTAACACAAAAACATGGCGCGGCAAGTGACGAAGTGAGAGCAGGGCATTGCTGCACATGGGATCCTGGCCACATGCGTGAACCTACCTTTCCCATGCTCCTGCCCAGTCCTTCTCGGGCTGTGTGCCGTAGCCGCACTTCACATCTACCAGCACCTTCCCAGCACCTGCAAGAACAGCGCAGAGCAGGTCGCCAGCAGCACAAATTGTCAAGCAGTGCTGCCCAGGGAGCGAGCGTCATCGTGCATGTGCGGGCCTGTGCGTGCTCATGTATTGTCCCTACCATCAATCACTGTGCCTCGCGCGCCGGACGTTCCAAAATCCATACCAAAGAAACAGGCCCCATCCCTACTGGCTGCCAGCCTGGTACAAGGACCTGCGCGCACGGGCTTGCTGCTACTGCTGCAAGGTTGTGGCACGCAGGCTCGGGTGGGTGACAAACCGAGGCTGGAAAACATGACGAAATTGAACCAGCTGCCCAACTTGTTGAACTCGTCATTATCCAAATCATACACGATCACACTCGAGCAGACGGTTTTGGTGGCTATTGACGGTGAACTTGAAATAGTTGTTGCTTCCTACCATGGCAGGACAGGGCGCCAAGAAGCGTTTGCAAGAGAACAAGAAGCGATTGCAGTTGCTGCAGCGTTTGCTAATAGTCGGATTAATATCTCAGCTAGTGAACGTGGGACTCGCCTACCGGAAGGGCTCCTTGGATTGGTACAACATCACGGGGTTGTTGACAACCACGGGCGTAGCTTGGTTCTGCTACTCGGGCATCTCATCACTGGCAGCTCCAGTTTTTGACGAGTCAGGAGAGCTGGTTGATGGTGGCGCGGATTTGAACATGGGAGGTTTCAACGGCTACTACCATGACGTGCTGTATATCACGTTTTTCGTCCAGGTCCGCATGCACCCGCCAAGATCACATGGACAGCTCAAGCCCAGCTGTCCTGCATGTACACCATGATGCATGCATGCTGCCCATGTGCCATTTTCTGCACCCATCGAAGAGCCTGCACAAAAGCCGGCACATATCAGCCTGAACATGTGATAATGCTTCTCATACTTCCCAGCTGTCAACTGAGGTTTTGTGTTGAGCGATGCGGCAGGTTGTTTCATGATGCCATGTCTCCACCCAGGTCATGACACTGGTCTCATCATGGTTTTGGTACACGTACCTGCTGGTGCCTGCGTATGGCCTGTACAAGCTGTTTGAGAAGGTGTGTGATTTGTGAGAAACCCACAGGGTTGGGGTGCCATTTCTGACATATGCGCCAGGCATGCACTGGGCGGTTGAATTTGGTTGTGCCCTGCATGTCAACAGCGCTGATGGCAGTCAATGGACCAATCGAATGGGAGGAGCTCATACATCTGGCCATGTGCCAGTGCCTCGTCGACGCGGCCGGCGCCCTGCTGCCACGTCACATCCACGCACACTCAACTGCGTCACCATGGCAGGGCAACACCGCCTGTGCCTGCATCACACTGCAGGTCATCATCCCACACTTCAAGACACAGCTGGCAGGGGGCCCCAAGGAGCCGGTGATGGATGAGGCAACACGCAAGCGGTTGGAAAAGGCAGAAAAGCGCGCAGAGCGCCGCCGTATGAAGTGGTCCTAAGCTGCACCTGCTCATGGGCACCTTGGCCCTCATCATACACACTCAACATGCCCATGGCGGTTACAGGTCAGGTGTGCGTGCCTGTCACCCGCAGCTACTGCAGCCGCAGGTGGCATCCCAACAGTGGAACACCTGCCAGTCCCTGGGTGGAGCAGCTGTGTGTGGCAGCTGTGAAGGGCAGCATGCGATGGGTGTGTCAGTCATGTTAGCTCCACACATTCTTTCATGCACTTCATTGAAGTTGGCAACCAATAAGCATGCGATGGGGCTGCACACAGCTCGAATTCTGTTGGCAGGCTCGCAGATGGGCTATGTATTCCCTCTGTCCACAAGCTGATCAGAATGAACGTGTACGGGCTGCACCTTCAGCACAGCTACCATTGGAGCCAGGCATGTGGTTGATCTGGATTAAAGTTTAAAAGGGCGTGAGGTGTTTGCTGGGTCATTATGTAATCTATTCATGCTGCACACAACCACAGTTGAGAAAAGCAAGCTCTCATGCATGTTACATATTCGTGCCCATCACCAGGTTTGCAATGATGGAGCAGCGCATCACTGTTGCAGACTCTGGGCCGGCTTTGTATAGAAGGGATTGTGATGATCGTGGCGCACATAGTGGCACACATACAGTGTACCGTGTCATTGAAAGTCATTTGACCATCTGTCGCGTTCCAAAACCTTTAGTCTCACTATTTCAGATCACGCAGTGGCGCTTGCAGTCCTTATATCTCCGTTGGCATGCTACTACGTACTACTTGAGATACCATCCCTTCACATCACTGCACACCGGTTGCCACTCTTCTTATCTTGGCCACCTGCCAGTGCTTGCATACTTCCAGCTTCCACTGCGCCGGAAGCAGTCACAAGCTCCTGTACTTGCTCCTTTGCAGGCACGCAGGCAGGACACCCATCGCCCGCCTCATCCCCACTGCTGCTGCACTCGTCATGGCTGGCGCTTTGCCCCTCCTGGCCATTTGTGTGCACAGCATCACTCTTGCCGTTTTGCTTTGCTGCCTTTGCCGCCTCAGCCTTGCGCCGCTTCTCCGCCCGCGCCTCGCGGCGTGCTGCAGATCCGCTCTGCACCTGTGCCCAGGTTCAAGCATGCAGCCCCTTCGTTGCACTGTCTGCACAACGCTCAATCTGTTGCCGGCCATGTACATTGCACTGCAACTGATCAACAAACAATTCAAACATCGATACAGCAATGCACGTGACCATGCTCACCTGCGTGCCGTCACCACCGGCCGCCTTGGGTCGACCAGCACGGTCCTCCGGCAGCGGCATGCGGCGCAGCGCAACAGGCTTGGGTGCCGCGGCGCTGACGATGCCGTGGCTGGCAGCAGTTGCACAGGGGCCCTGCCGTGGTGGTGCGTCCAGCACATCCTGCATGGTTGCAGTCAGTGTTCATGGGCACATGCACATTATGTGCGGTGACCAATGTGGTTTTGACCCATTGACGAGTTGTGCTGATATGTTGACATATAGATATAGTTTTTGTCATGACACGACGATGTTGGTTCCAGCGCGTTGACAATGGGTGACAAGCAAGACACAGCACACAGGCACGGCAACGGCAACAGGTTGCAATCGCCTGGGATGGCATCTGCAGTGCACCAAGGGCTCGTGCTGCAGCTCACACCTGTGGCAGGAACTGCAGTGTGGCATCCAGCACGGCGCGCACGCTGGGCGGGTTGTTTTTTAGCACTGCATCCACCTCTGCCTTCCACCTGTTGGGACAACATGCAGGGTTCAGGTCGCAGCCAGCAGAAAGCACACAAGCAGGACCCAGCAGCAGAGACAGCATTCAACCACATGCTACTAGCACAAGCGGCATGCAGGACACGCCTTGATACGAGGCCGCATACAAGTACGCAAGGCGCAGCCACTGAGACGTGCAGACAGCCGAGTACATGGCAGGTGCCTCCACCGCCGTCTGGACAAGCGCTGCTCTCAAAGCATCCGTGACCCCATGGCTGTGATGGCTGCACCCCCCTGCACACCTCTTGGAGCCCTTCTCGCCATGAAACAGGTTGAGCAGCGGCTTGATCATTGTCCGCACGCTTGGCTCTGCATGACCGTCATCCTTCACTGCCCACCGCCCATGCATGCTGTCCGTGTACCGGCAGTACTCCTCCAGCACCTGCAGTAACGCAGTACAGGTGGAAGGTGTACCAGTGGGTACAGCGCGAAGTAAGAACGTGACGTGGATCACAGGTGGAGCGGTGTAATGCAGGCAGCACAGCTGGAGAGTCAGGCTGCACATAAACCAGCCTGTTGGCCACACAAAGGCCACAATCCCCAGCATGCCCATGCAGTAATACTCAATGTACGCACACACCTGACGGCGGCTGGTGGCTGGGTTCACTGCCTCGCCAAAAACTGCACGGTCAGCATCAGCCAGCACGCCCCAGGGATCATTGTATGCCTGCCGGCCAATCATCACACCCTCGATGAAGCCCCCAATGCCTGCTGGCGCTGCTGGCTGCTGTACCACTGTTGTACCGCTCAAACACTGCTGCCCACCTGTCCCGCTGCTGCCATCACTGCTGTGGCTGCATCCATCTGTGGTGCCTTGTACTTTTGTGGGGTCACTGGTGCTGGTGCTGGTGCCCGCACTGGCAGCAGTCTCATCGCCTGAGCTCGTGGCCTGGGGCTGCACAGTGGAGCAGTGTGGCGCAGGCGCTGCCTCAAGGCCCGCAGTGTCCTCGGTCTGTCCTGGGTCTGGCAGAGGTCCTGTGCACACAAACACAAGGGAGCATCTGGTTGGCACCACGGGTGCACATGTGCGGGTTTCGCCAAGCGGGCAGGTCCCTGACCGTGCACGTCACTGATGTTGCTAGTTCATGCTGACATCCTCAAGCACACGCACGCGCCCTCAACCGCTGCTTACAACCACTGCCTGATCAGCCGAACACCCTCCACCTGCGCCAACACGACCACTCACCACTGAAGTCCAGGTACGCACGCGCGTCGTAGATGCCTGCTATGTTGCCGTTGAGTGAGAACGTGAGGTGGGGGAAGTCACGCTTTAACGCGTACACCCACTCGTAACGGATGGGCGGGATGGTGCGGTTCTGGTGGGGATTGAGGCCCTGCGTGACACAAAGCATCACTGTGTGTGTTTTATGCGGCGCATGCCGCAGCGCATCAGCATTACGAGAAACTGCACCATGATCGTTAGTGTCACCTGCAGAGCATACAGCTGTATGCGCATTGACAATGCAAGCATCTCATAACCCATCACACGTTGCATCCCCTAACCCTTTTCCCGACCTTTAGGAAGCACTTGCGCGCATGCACGATGAAGTGCCTGACTGGTGAGTTCTCGCTCACAATGCGAACAAATTCGCACAGCTGCCCATATGAGTCGTCGCTGTCTACACCCAACCTGTGGGCAAGGGGTCCGTGCACGCCGATGCCCAACTTCGTTGCATGTTTGGCCAGCCACCACACAGCAGGGCCATGTGTGCGTGAATGTTGACGTATGCTTCCGACAATGTCAAGCCGCATGAGCAAGTACACCCAAAGGTTGGACAGCAGCACGTGCCACATGCAGTCAGAGGTACATCAGAGCTGGCCAGTCATGTGCGTGCTGCCCACCTGCACTTGACGTTCACGGGCGTCCCAGCCGCTGCATCCCCCATCGCCGTCATGCACCGCGCCACCAGGTGTGGGTCCGTCATCAGCGCAGCACCGAAGCAGCCCGCACCCGCCACGCGATCACTGCGCCGCATTCCGCACCCAGCACGACATGGGCCACGTATGGTCGGTTTGGCCCATGACATGATAGACACGTGACTTCAGTTGTTACAGGCCCGGTAGCGGATGACCTGCCAAAGACCCCGGTGAGTCAGTGAGTCTGGGACATGAGCCCCTAGATGCACTGGCCAACGTCAACAGATCAACAGGAGCAGCAACAGGAGCTGCACGTGCCTGGGGCAGCCGCAGTTGAGGTTGATCTCATCATACCCATACTTGACCACCAGCCGCGTGGCGGCCGCCAATGTCTCAGGGTCTGACCCACCCAGCTGGCACACGATGGGGTGCTGCTCCGGAGGAAACCACAGAAACCTGTGGAGTCATGGGTGAGCATGACATTATCAGGATGCTTGGGGCATGCCAGGACGCTATCTGCCCCTTGTGCTCATCTTGTGTGCTTGCTGTGCCTCCAGCCGTGCCTGCCCATGGCAAGGCACGGAAGCAACACAGCATGGGGTCACTGCATGATATGCAGTGAGCTCACCTGTCCAGCTGCTGGGTATGCAGCAGCGTTTTGTCGACCACCATTTCTGTCCATAGCCAGGTGCGGCGGGACAGCAGGCGTGCCATCTGGCGGTAGTGCAGGTCGGTCCAATCCATCCTGCAGCAGGACAGGCCCCAGGTTGAGCAGCAGGGCAGGTTGTGTGTTGAAGGTGGGCAGGCAATGCACCTGAAACGAGGGCGGTGCCTGCTGCAAAATGCAAGAGTGCGCATGGCAGGCTGACGTGCTCACATGGACCCACAGCATGCATGCTCGGGCATGGTGCTGTTCAGCGTGCAGCATGAAGACGCTTTGTGCTACGTGAAGGCCGTGGCTGTCGTGTTGCGTTCCGGGCATACTCAACACCGCAAAATCATAAGTGTGGCTGCGCACACCGCTTCGTGGTGCACGTACATGGGCGCAACGCTGAGCAGTTGCCTTCCAGGATCCTGCTTTGTTCCATTTGTGCACGCCATGGCTGCCACTCCTGCAGTTGTTTGGCGTCCCTGGAAGCCCTGGAACACTGAGCAGCTGTGCCTTTGACGGAAAACACTCAGCAGCCAGCGGTCAGGTCTGGACCACAAAGAACCTTGCATCGCGTCACAAGCTAAACATGGCGTGTATGTCCAAAACTAGTGATCCAATGGCTTTCCATCACCGGACAAGCATCGCTCGTCAGGTGTGTTGCGGCACTACATCGGCTGTACAGGTTGGCGAGTGAATCCGTGTGGTCGAGTGTGTTATTGTAAGCCTTTGATGTGATATGTAGCTGATGCTGCTGGTCACTTGCAACATGTCAAGTTCCTTGCCAGTTTGCATGAACATGAGATGACCTTGGCTTGCCTGAGTAATAACGCCCCAGACAGCCATGCAAGGGATGCACACAATTGAATGCGCTCAACTCATCAGCCTGGGCATGCACGCTCAAGTCTGCAGTCATACCAAAGGAACGTCCATCTGCATGTCAGGGGCTTCTAAGCCTTCCCCTTGCCCCCCTTGCCCATCTGTCATGTCAACATCTCCCCCATCAAGCTGCCCACCTGGACCAGGTGTCCCCTCCCTCATCCCTCCCACCCGTCCACCCTGCCGCCCCTCCAGCCCCACCGCACCAGATGTGTCTCCAGCCACCTGCCCACCCTGCTGCCGTTCACTGTCGTCCATACCTCCAGTCACAGTGCCTGGCCCCCCACCCTCCACACCTGTACCTGCACCGCCCGCACCACTGCCGGGCGTCCCCACAGCTCCTGACTGTGGCCCCCCCACGCCCAGCCCGCCCAGCTCCCCAGCCGCAGAAGCCTGCAGCGCAGCGGCCTTGGCCTGCACCTCAGGCGGCCACTGGATTGCGCCCTCTGCAATCTTGGCGTCCAGCTGTGCCACTGGGTCCTCCAGCAGCGTGCGCGACGTGAGTGCGGCCACACGCACCAGCACTGAGCGCTGCCACCGGCCCAGCACCTGCGCCACACCGCGCGCGTTGAGGGGTGGGGAGCAGTTTCACCATCGTCATGAGGCAGTCAACATGTGCTGTAGATAAATGAGCATGTGAAGAATGGGGGACAAAACCGACATCTGCAGCAACCATGCCTCACCTGTTTTGCAAGCCGCGAGATGGCCGGATGTGGGTGTGTGTCCGCGTATGCCCGCAGCGTGTCGATCAGCGGGCTGCCTGCCAGTGCTTGCAATGGGAGGCTGAGTGCTGCCATCTCACGCAGGCATTCCAGGATGAGCCGCACCCCATGCCTGCAAATGCGCACACACGCACACGCGCACACTCTCTTGCACTGCGGGCACGCTTTGTCCAGTTGGGGATGACCTGATTTCGAGGAAGAGCACGTACATGAATCCCGACCATGTACTCCACACAAAGTGCCTAGGCACGGACGGGGGCAGCCCAGGCACTGAGCAGGCATTATGCAACAACGCCCATCTCACTGCCTCATGTTGCAACCTAACAGATGAGTACACATTCAACATCACCAGGCGCACTTGTTCAGGAAGGGGTCTGCGTACGTCCAAGTCTGCACTGTTTGCAACTGCCCAGGCAATGTGGCCAGCCCTGATGCCCCGCTGCCCGCTCCTGATGTTGACGCCCCCCCTGCTGCTGCTGCTGCTGCTGCTGCACTGCTGCTGGGCGGGCGGCCAGGCCCGTTGGCTGCTGCTGCTGGTGCTGCACTGCCTGGCTGTCGCAGGCTCACAGGAGGTGTGAGTGTGATGAGTGTGTTGAGGTCTGGGTCCAGCTCAATCTCCACACACTCCACTGTCTGCAGCGTGCTCTGTACATCAGGAGGGGCCCCGAGTGCACGCATGTTGAACAATGTAGAACGGCGTTGCACGCAGCAGGGTGCTCTGGCATGGCAGCCCAAACGCTGCCCATTGCTGCAGAACATGCAAGGTCATGCCTGTATGTCCACGAGCACATGTGTGCGCTTCTCAAATCAGCCAACCTTGGTGCACACTGTAGCGGGGTCCAGGTCATGCACACCATGCGCACCTTGTTTGCGTCCCGCAGCATCTGCTGCAGTGTCTCCCCCCACTGGGACACCACACTGCTCTCATCTGGGCCGGGCTCCCCGCGCACCCATGCGGCCGCAGCTCGCCGCAGCCCATCACGCGCTGAGGCCTCAGCAGCTGCCCCCCGGCGCAGCTTGAGCAGGTGTGCCAGCTGTGCTGCGCGCAGTGCCTCCTGGCTCTCAGCGGCGAGGCGGCGCAGGCGCTTGAGGTGCGCGTCATGGGCCACACCCACCAGCCTGCGTCACACCATGAGCATTGTTACTCACACCAAATACAGGCCAGTGCAAGCAGCTGCTGCTCGCACGGACGAGACAACAGGGCGCCAGAGGCACAAGCAAAGCGTGGCAGCACCCAACACCAGCCTGACCATTGCGAGCATGCTTGAGCGGGGTGCATCATTGCACCAGATGCACCACAGCACAGGCGCATGCCTGCTCATGCATCACTTGTTTCACTGAGATTTGCCATATGCACCAGGCGCACCGCGTCACAGCACAATGCAACACGTGCAGTGCATGCAGCATGCAGGCAGTGAGCAGCTTGCTGCCACGCACCGCTGCTTCTGGCCTGCTGCCTTGCCATGCCCTCCGCCTTTAGCATGGCTGCCCCCCTTGCCTTGCCCACCCTTGCCAGAAGACTTGGGCGGCTTGGGGGCAGGTGGTAGTGATGCACCTGCCGGCATGCCCATGGCCCCCGTCCCCATGTCCCCGGTACCTGTTCCTGCCATGTCCCCCATTCCCTGCGGCGTCTCACCCCCCACGATTTGCTGCGTGCTGGGGTGGGTGCTCAGCAGGCCTTGTGGCGGCTCAGACGACAAACGGAAGTCATCCCCCAGCCCACCTTGCATGCCCCCCTCCATGTCCATGCCAATGAGGCCGGGCGTGCTGGCACCTTCTCCAAACCCGCCATCCTGATTCATACCCAGCATGAACGAGGGCTGGTGGTTGAGATCCAGCAGCCCGTCATCTCCCTCCATGCCCAGGGACATGGCACCTGCCATGCCAGGCAGGGAGGTGGTGCTGGGCCGTGCTGGCAGCCCCGTCAGGCTTCCCACCCCCGCGGCTGGCCCCGTCACACTGCCCGCCTGTGACTGCTCTGCACCCGGTGTGACATCCCGCAGGTGACCATGGTGCTGTGGTTGTTGGCGGTGATGGTGGCTGTGGCTGTGCTCGCCGCCCGCCACGCCTCCCTGTGGCTCACTGCCCTCCGCGCCACGCTCACTCACGCCCACGCTACTAGGGTAGGTCTCAGGGTGCAGGTCCCCGCTGTTCCTGCGCACAGATAGCAGTCCCCAGCATGAGCAACCGCCCAGCAACAGTGCCAGCCACAAGCTGGTGGCTGCCCAATTCACCACCCACCTCACAGCACACGCCTCAAGTTCACACATTTCAGGACTCTTGTGTTTAGCGTGCACCATGCACACAGGCCAACCCCACCCAGAATGCATGGTGTACTCACTGCCGAAGGCTAGCATAGTCAATTGTGGTGCCTGGTGGGCAGTGGTGGGTCAGCAGTGACTCCATCCAGTGCTGCACGCCCGCGATGTTGTGCGCTGAAAACGGGAACCTGCTTGCGAACGGCTCCGCCTGCACAGCATAGAAAGGCGTTCAGAACTTGTGAGGAGCTTTGCCAAGCACGAACACAAGCCAGCAACATGCCGCAGACGCGCCAAGGTGATCACCCCCAGCATCACATGCGCAGGCCTGCAGGCACTCGCCGACAAACACACCACGCAGCTGCCACTAGCGTACCGCGGTGTATTGGTAATGGCCGTCACGTGTGTCCCGCTCATTCCCCATGACAGCCAGGTGCTCCCCACCATGCTGGTCTATGAGGAACCAGCGATTACACCGACGCCCGTCAGGTGTCATCGACTTGTCTTGCCTGTGGGGACACATGTGCAGGCATTTGTGCAGTGCTGGGGTCAATGCATGCTGCTATGTGCACCCAGGTCTTGGTCGTTGTGGCAACCCAAGGCAGCCACCAGTTGTGCCTGTTTCTGCTCCTGGACAAGATGCTTGCTCATGAACTGGAGAGCCACACATCTCCCATCAGGCCCGCATTTGGTGAGCTGACCGCAGAAGTTCATAGCCCAACAACATCTGCGACATGTACTGCACACCTGTAGCGCACAAAGAAGAGGCCATATGGATCGGCCTGTGTAGGCTCCCCAATGTGAACCACATTCTCCGGGTCCACAGGCCCCTGTGCGGAACCCACGCCGCTTTCTCTTGCCACCATCTCCAGCCTGAAATTTGAGTGTGCATTACCACAACGTACAACGTTGGTGGTGCACATGGTTGTGGTCAGCGGCACGATGTGTGTTGGTGGTGGGGGCGGCTGTTCTGCTCGCAAAAGCATGCGAGCAGACTATACGTGTGGGAGGGTTGCCAAGCACGTCGTCAAACCCATAGTCTCGTCCCTGTCGCTGCATCTGACGTGCTATGCACGCTGTAGGTGCGAGTACACGACATGTATGCATGGGTGCACTTCATGGGTAAACACACCATTGGGTCAGGTCCCGTCTGTTGTGCCCTGTGAACTGCCCGAAGCGCTGATTGAATGCTTCCGTGCTCCGGTAACTATAGTGGGCGTCTCCAGCGTCTTCAGCAACTGCTGCCAGATGCTTGTGCCCGCGTCCATCCATCATCAGGAATTTAAGATACTTTGTGCCGGCATGCACCACCTTGTCCTGCAAGGAATTTGGTTTGACATGAACAGACCGCAATGACTTTCCTCGCAAACAATACACTAAACATTTCCAGATGCTAGAAATGTTTTCAGCTGTTCATACAGACCTCGACCCATCGCAGAAACACCAAACCGTCTATTGACCCAACAGGAGGCTCTTCCATGGCTATTTACAAACTGCATCAACACAACAACACAACAAAATAGGGTCACGGCAAGTCATTGGCAAGTTCGATCTGACCCAACGGACTCCTGTTCTGCATTAAAATTACGTGCGAGAAGAAGTCATGCAACGAAATACTGATGGTTCGCTGATTGGTGAGAAGGGTGTCAAATATGGTTTGCAGAAGCCTGCTGGGTTGCAGGCAAAACGGCCAGGGCCTCAAGCTGCAGCCCCTAAACCAAATATATTTGGCGATGATGATAGCGACGAGGACATTGAGGCACAGGTGGCGCGGCAAGCACACAGGAAGCACTCAGCAGCCAAGGTAGGGCTGGTTGCTGGTGCAGGCGCATGGCTGGATTATCGGGTACACCACAAAGGGCGCATGCATCTGTGCAGTCAGCATGCGTTGCATGCAATCTTCCGGCACTTGTGCAGGTGCAGCAAATGTACGAGGCTGCACTGGCAGAAGACCCCAGTGTGTTTGACTATGATGGAGTGTGAGTCAACACAGGCCACGATGGAGGTGGTGTCTTGAAAACTGGTACTGCATGAGGCATGAGCATCCAAGCCGGTGTTGCATGTGTGGCATCATCATCAGATGGCAAGGGCAATGTGCTTATGCATGCATGTGCTCCACTGTCGCGCAACTACAGCTATGACAGCATTCAGGCTGCGCGCACGCAACCCAAGCAGCAGGAGAAGATTGAGCGGAAGAGCAGGTACATTGCACAGCTGAAGGAACAGGCAGACCAGCGAAAGCGGGAGGAGGTAAGCATAGCGCAGGCAGTGCACTGGTGGGGTAAACAATATGCAGATCTATTGGGGTCGAAAGCGCCTGGGCCCCATCCCGGGGCACATAATTCGCGTACCATGTCGTTGACATGGCACTGATCTGTTCAGAACAGCATGCCATGGCGCTGCACACGCTTGTGCCGACCTGCTGCACATCTGCTGGTGGTGCTGTGCTGCGCAGGACATCCGATTTGAGCGCAGGCAGCTGAAGGAGCGTCAGGTGGAGGACCACCTGTATGAGGGCAAGGACAAGTTCATCACCAGTGCCTACAGGAAGAAGCTGGAGGAGGACAAGATGTGGATGGAGGCGGAGAAACTCAGGTGGGGTGATGGATCACCGCGTTTGCAGCTGGGCGAGTTGGGGCCTCAGGAGGTTGGTTCAGGATAGGGCGTCACAGCATTTGGTGGAGACTGAAGGGCGACTGAAGGGTGCGCAGGCGAGGTAGAAAGCACCGTAGTTTAGCGTTGTCCACACCCATGCTGCACGCACACACCAGCATGGCGCATGCACAATTGAATGTGGTGCAGGGAGGAGGAGGAGGCGAGAAATGATGTGCGGAAGATTGGGCACATGGGCAACTTCTACGCCAACTTGCTCACACGGAACGTGGCGATGGGCACCGCACCAGCCACAGCCAAGGCCAAGAGCACATCGCCAGAGCCGGCAGGACGCAGCGCGTCGCAAGAGCCGGGTAACGATGCAGCAGCGGCAGCAGCAACAGCAGCGGCGGCGGCGAAGGCAGCAGCAGCGAAGGGCCAGCCGCTGGACAAGTATGAGCTCATGCGGATGGAGGCTGAGCGTGCTCGGAGGGAAAAGGAGCAGGCAGCAAGAAGTGGGGAGGCAGCAGAGCAACGGGTGGGCACAGACAGTGCAGAACCTCAGCAGCCAGCATCTAGTGCTAGGGAGGCAGCAGAAGGGGCGGCATCAGGGCCAGGGACAGCCACAGATCAAGCGGCAGAGCCAGCAGCAGGGGTGGAGGGAGCAGCAGCAATGCAAGCCACAGAGCCGGTGGCACCCACGCAGGCAGCGCTGCAAGCCGGCAAACGAAGAAACGATGAGGAGGCAGTCATGTCAGCACGCGAGCGGTACTTGGCACGCAAAAAGCAGGCCACAGGGCATTGACGTGGGGCATTGAGGTGCATGTTTTACATCTCAGCCTGTTGCCGCACTGTAATGGAACAGCACAGCATTCCTGTGTGGTTTGACATTACCAAGCAGCCTTGGGTGATTCAGCAGTCCGAGCGCCATTTCGCTAGAGGCATAGACAACAATTAGCATTTCTACAGCCGGACGTAGTCAAACAGCCATACACAACAGCAACCACTCCAGAGGAAAGCCTTAGCACGAATCGTTGCTGTGGATTCGCAAACAATGCTTTCCTAAACATTTATCTCAATCCAAGACCATGCGTGAGAACCATGTGAGGAATTGGTATAAAGCACGGTCAAGCACCATACAGCATGATGCCATGTTTAAGTTCATGCTGGTGGCGCTGAAAACTGACCATGCCCCTTCATTGCATCCAGCTTATCCAGACGGCCCTGCACTCAATAACCCCACAACGGGGCACTAATAGAATTAGCAAATGCGTTGGCGTGGCCCACCGAATGTGATGGTAGCTGCTGTGCCACTGCACCAGCCTCACGCTTTCTCCATGGAAGGTGACCGCTCATACGACAGGCGCCTGAACTCCACGCCCTGTACTGCGCATGCGTCTTGCAGGAACTTGCCCACGCGGCGGAATGAGGCATCAGCCATATGCGGCGCACTGATGAACCTGCCATGTGCAGAGCACGACCATTGATTGTGTCACCACAGGGGACCGAGGCCCACAGATGGCAGGCAGCAATGAACAGAACACTCACTTGGCCGTGGAGGCGTCATATGCCGGCTGTGTGATCTCCGCCCACACCAAGATGTCAGCCATGATTTGCCGCTTCTGCTCCTGGCTTGGCTCTTGCCCTGCTGCGACCTTACGCTGTGCTTCCACCTGGGAGACGTGCAGCCAGGGTGATTGATCAAAATTTCAACATCTGGCTGGTTCGCAGTGGGAGACTGAGCAGTCAACACTCAACAGGCTTGCAGTGAATGCGCGCTGCGCAGTACATTCCATGCTTCACTATCATCATGCACATGATAAAAGTGAAGAGGCAAGTATTCCTACACCCTAGTGTTGCAGGGCGCTGTGCATACCTCTTTCTCAAAAGCATCCACAAAGCATCCCCACCTGCATGACAGGCAGTTGACAGACGGTGTGATTCAATATAGGCCATCTTCTAGATGGCTCATTTCATGTGTTACACGCTGTTTGAACACCACTCAGCCAAAAACGCTGCAGTATGGCTTGGAACGGTGGAGTCGCTCACATGGTGACCTCGTGGCGCCCACCAGCGCATAGGGCCTCCATTATAAGCTCACGAGGAGTGGCCTTGAACAGCTCTGAAACATGCACAAGGTGGGGGAGAGGGAAAGAGACACTGGATACACAAGCATGTGATGCACACGTCACATGCATGGCAAACTAGAAACTGGACAGCTGTATCTGCCAACAGTGCCGACGGCAGCCGCGTCACTTCTGGCGTGGTGATTGCAGCGCTAACGCACAAACTCGCGTATGGTCTCGGCTGACACCAAAGGACCCACGTGCTTGCCACCATCACGAACCGCACCCTTCAGCGACTTCAGAACCTTCTCCACAGCAGTTGTGACCTCGGCATTTTCAGAATGCTGTATTGACACGCGCTGAAGCGTCGCAGCGACCTTCTTTAGGTCCTCATCAGCGTTTGATTTTTGAACAGGCATTCCAGTACCCGTTTCAGTAGTCGAGGTTTATCCGGAACCCCTCTTTAGCAGCGCCAGTGCACCTGCAGTGCTGGGCTTGCTGGCCACTAATAAAAAAGCATCTTCATAGTACGGGCCAGCTGCATAATATAAGTAAACACAGATGCCCAAAGGCGAGGGGGCCATAGTGTAAACAACCACCTCACCCAACTCCTGGTTCCAATGAGGTGCGCGATTCTTAACATGTTATAATTTCAAAGGACAAACCAATAAAATTTTCAATGTCATGGGCACTTCATGAAAGAAATGTATATGTCGTAAGTTGAGCAGCTGCATACTCCGTTTTTCAATTGGTTGTCTTATACACACGGTGAGATCTGCGATGCGGCGTCTAGGGAAGCTGTCGCAATCTTGCGTAGATCAATCAATATCATTTGCTTATCACATCGCTGCACTAGTTCAGCTTGATGCTCACTGCGCTCGTGCATTGCAAGAGCACGGGGCTGCGTAGTATCTGCATGACTTGCATACAGTGAGGGCGGTTGCATGTGTGTCTGTCGTCGCAGGTTGACTGGTGCTAGAGTTCTCTGCTCACTGTGCCTTCCTGGCTTGGAGGATGGAGATGGGCACATGCTGTCGCAGGCTGTCACATTCAAAGACCAGTGCCCCAGGCTTTGTGAAGCGGCTTGCAGGCTGTCACATGTCAGGCATGACTGGGTTGGTTGCGTGAAGCAACTCGGAGAGACAGGCCATGCCAATACGCAGCCCGCACACACCAAGCCGTAGCAGCCTCAGGCGATGCACTGCCACCAGCCGTTGCTGTGCAACCTGCACGTGTGCAGCAGCCAGGGGGCCGCCATGGAGCAGTACCTGTCCAGCGGCACTGCTGCAAGTACAGCTGCTAGTGATGCTGGCGCTGTCTCTGATGCCGACAGTACACAGTACACGTGAGTGCGAGCGGTCAGGGTACTGCAGCTTGGGGCATGTGACGCCGTTCATGGGAGATGTGTGGCCGAGTGAGGGGCTCAAAGCGTCCATCGCTGCAAGGTCTTTCAAGAAGGAGATCATTGTCGTCTCGGAGACGCGGTACAACCCTGTGCTACAGGTGCGGGTTTTTGGGTGTGGCCTTCTCTTATTTATAATTGCTCAGTGCACGACCCGCTGACTCGATGCTCGCTGCAGTGCTGAACATGTGTCAGCTCCTTACATCAGCTGAAAGGTCCATGCTTGGCTCTGCGTCGATGCTTGATCTCATTGTACAGCGGCCATCTTTGTGATGTTGGATGTGTTCTTGATGTTGATACAATGCAACACGTCCGCTCACAACATGCGCGAACTGATCGGCAGTTGCAGCACACGCCTGCTGATGCCCCCTCACGCAGCTTGTTGCGGACATGCACCGCCTCGGGTACAACCATGTCATCATCCTCATGCCCTCACGCGCCAAGTGTGAGGGGCTGCTGGCGCTTCAGCCTGACCTGGGTTGTGCCTGGTCCAGCCAGGTGTTTGTGTGAGTGCTGGGCAGCCAGTGGCTTGTGTTGTGGTGCTGCAGACGCTGTGTTGAACAACCCTGCATGGCTGACGTGAGCCTCCTGCTGTGCTGCTGTAGATGCTGCTCATAAGGTGTGCGACCAGGGCTGCAAGCTGCCAGGCAGGCGTGCACCATCTGCAACCGTGCTGACAAGCGCTGCTGCGGTGCTTTAATGCAGTACAAACGTGAAATTCTGGATGGACCGCCAAGCGTACGTGGCACGTGCTGCCCGCCTGGGTGCAAACGTACTGCTGCTGGACACAGACGTACTGCTGTTCAATGATGTGTACCAGGTATGCATGTGTGGGCCGCAGCATCTGCAAGGGATGGATGTGATTGTTCGACTCCTTTTGCAACGTCCCAAGCAGGGCAGAACCTGTGTGCCTTGTGCTGGTGCTTATCATAACATGACATGTACATATGTCCCGGGGTATGTGGCGCCAGGTGCTGAAGGCGCCACCGCTGGTGGACCATCAGCTGCTGCTGCAGCGTGACGGGGATGGCTGGGTCAACTGTGGCGTGGTGCGGTCTAGTATGGCCTGCCTTGGTGATGGGCCATGTTGATGACACGTGGCACCGTTGGTGACTGTTGTTGCAAGCCAGCGCACGGCTGGCATCAGTATGTGTAGCATCGCACTGTATACCCGACGGGGTGCTGTGCTCCTCGTCATGCTTGACTGCCATGTGGACTGCCCTGACGCAGGTGTACCTCCAGAATGTTGCGCCAGACGGGCCAGCAGCACTGTCCGTCGCCGAAATCATTGACCGCACGCAACGATGGGCCGACTTCCCACAGGTGTTGCCTTGCACTGGGTGCACTTCAGCTGGGGCTGTCACCACTGGCCAGGCCTACCCAACGCACTCATTGGATGGCATGATGCCAGTCATCGAAGGTCATCATAAATCAGTTCGCTCCCGCTCCAATGAGCTGCAAGCGACGACCCTCTGAGGTTTGCATGTACAGCTAACGATCCGTGATGTGATGGTGCGCTTCACAGGTTGCTGAGTTCAAGGACCCCCCACGGCACAGCGCATGCCTGGAACAAACACTGTGGAGCGACGCCCTCATCAGCAGCATGGCTGGCCGGTGGGTGCGGACGAGCGCTGATGCAGCGCAGGTTGTTCCTCAGCACATTCGCCATCACATGGCACGTGCATTTCACCAGTGGCTGTCCCACAAGACGTGTGCACACACTGATCGCGGATGTAACCGGGCAAAGCCATGTGATGATGAGATGTGTGACACATCACACACCCTGCCGCTGGCACCATTTGTTGGGCCCCATCACCCCCCACAGGCCGCTAGCACGCTTCTGCTGGGCGCCAGTGCAGTCAAACGACAGCGTGCGGCACGCATGGGTGGCTGCGCACCGACGTGTGCTCAATGTCACCCTGCCGCCCAACCCGCAGCCATATATGGCGGAGTGGCTGCCCGTAGATCAACTGGCACAGGTGTGCACTGTGCTTGGGCTGTGCACATGGCTGCATGCGACCTGTACACAGCTCTGCCTACTGCTCAATGTCCTGATGCCGAAGCGCATGTATGTGCCGCACACATGCATCATTCTCCTGTTTGCCTCTTCCTGCATCAGTGCCTCGTCTGATATGCATGCGGTGCGTGCCATGTTGTACGCGGTCCCACAAAAACCCTGCCCAGGAGTACAAGATGAGCAGCTGGCCGCAGCACCTGCATCCTCCCGGGGTGCCCAGGCTTCGTACCGGTGACTTCTTCTCCACCCTCCACTCGTACACGGTGAGGACAGAGATGGAGGCTTGGAAGGTGGTTTGTGTAGTACTTGAACCTGTGCCCCGCTTACACGCGAATTGCCCCTGGCCACTGGGGCAGCCAGCTTGAGGGCCCAGTCACATGTGACCTGCCCCAGCCTGAGCCCCAGCCTGAGCCCACAACAACACAAACTGTGGAGTGACCTGCTCCAGGGGCAGCGTGGCACTGGCCCAGCGCAGGGTGGGGCAGTGTACACATGGCTCACGTCGTCATGCGCTGCTTGCGCCCGCAGCTCACCACACCCCACTCACATGGCGTGTGGCCAGAGGACCTGGGCGGCCGCATCTACGCACAGGAGCGCGGCCCGCTGTCGGCTGCATGGCGGCAGGCGCTGCTGAACGACACCGCCCCGCTGTGGCCAGACATGGTGCGGGACCACCCAACAGCGCAGGCATTGTGCACATCTGCTCACTGCCTGCAAGAGGGTTATGGGTGGCAGGCTAGGCGGGTGGGAGGGAGTCAGTCAGGCATGGATGTCGGACTGTCTCATGGAGCAATGAAGCAACCTGCACTGCTCGCTGCGCTTCACAGGACGACCCGCTGCCTCCTGACTACGAGCCTGTGCACGAGCGGTTCAGCTGGTTCTCATTGGGGGCGGTGTCCTCCTGGTCGATGACGGGCAACACAGGTTTCTGGAGCAGGTGCGCCACCCCTTGGTATTGCGCAGCCTGATGCCTCTCTGTTCACGGCACCAGTTGTGATTGTATCAACTGCGCAGCTGGCATGCTGCCAACCACGAGCCGGTCCACATTTGGTGGCATCGGGCCGTTCAGGCAATTCGTACCACCAGGATGGTTGTTCACATGACAGCGGCTCGGTTCTGTTTGAATCACCGTGGATGCAACACCCTGCAGGTGGCTGCTGCGTGACCTTGCACGCAACAGCTCAACCGCCCCCACCCAGTCTGCCAGCGGCAGCGCAACTGCAGGCACTGCTGGCAACCCGGAGGCGGGTGCCACTGACAGCAAGCCTCGCCACGGCAACATGCATGCTGCGTTGCTACACATGAAGGAAAAGGCCATGTCCTGGTTAGACAAGCTCGCCAAATCAGGCAAGAGTGAGGCAGGCGTTGGGGCCAAGGAGGGGGAGCTGGTGGGTGTGATTGCTGCCGCGGTGGCAGCAGAGGCGGAGGCGGCACAGGCAGCCAAAACCGATCCACTGTTGCTGCCCAACCCCTTGGCTGCGGAGCCTCAGCTGCACAGCCCCTACATCCTGTCGCACATGGTGGGTGGTGTTTGCAGCGCTGTTGTGCTGGTGGTGCTGGTGGTGCTGGTGGTTGGGGGGTATTGGTTCAGCTCAGGGCTGGACGCTATGGGGGGTGCCCCTGCCTGGTGTGACTGAACTGCTGTTCACATCAGCTCTACTCACCTGACGGTGGGGTGGATGGGGCGCTGCAGGTGCATGTGCCGGGCGGCTATGAGAACAAGCCCACCGTCCGGCAGGCGTCTGGCTGGTGGAACTGGGCGCTGGCTGAGCGGTGCGTGGCTGACAGCCCCACAACACACACGGCAACTCCCTAGTTGCAGGCATGACTCACTGATGATGTTTTGTTACATGACAGGCAGCGCAGCATGGCATGCCTATCAGAGTGCTGTGCTATGGCTTGGTATGCAGCGCTGTTCAAGCATCATGAGCTCACTGCATCGGTGCTGCCATGAACATACGAGGTGTTGCCAGCAGGCCATCATCATGGCAGCTTGCTCACATTGTTCATGCCTGCCGTTTCCTTTGCCCCTGCGTCTTTCAGAGTGCGCCGCCACAGTGGCAGCCTCCACACAGGTGGTGGCCCCGACTTGAGCGGGGTGCATGAGGAGGGGCAGTACGATGCGCGCGCGCACACCGCGCCTCCCATCCTGCGCGTCTCCACACCTCAGGTTGCATGGTGGTGCTGGCAGCGCTGATGCAGCACGCTTTCACCTGCACTGTCTTGCTGCTGTTCAGTATACGCTGCTGTGCTGCGCATGGTTTGCGCACGTATCACAGCATTTGTGGCGCCGCTCATGGTGAGGGATGCTTGGTTCTAATTTTGTGCAGGAGCCGTTCCCTCGCTTGGTGCTCGCATATGCACCCGAGTTCTGGGATGCACCTTGGCTCAACGAGAAGACATGGGCACATGCAATCAGGTGGGTGGAGGTGGGAGACTCAATGTGCACTTATGAGTTGACCTTGCAGAACAGACAGGGGCCAGGCATCCGCCATTCCAAGGTCGCCCAGAGTGCACACAATTCATGAGGGGTTCGACGAGAGGCATCGTGAGGAGGTTGCAGCATGGGCTGCGGCTGGGGGCCAAGCTACATCATCCGTGCTTCTGGCCCTGTGGCTCATCATGGGTATAAATGCATGCAGGTCTCTTGTGGCTGCATGCCTGGTGGTGAATGCAACGCCCGCGTTCCCTCCCGTCATGGGCCAGCTGGACTGGGTGCTGCAGTTCCCCAAGGCAGCAGTGGCAGGTGAGGCTGCCCAATGTGGCCACTTGCACCGCGGCTGTTGCAGAGCATCATGCACACAGCTAGCTCCACGCGACTGGTAGAATGCACTGCTGCACAAGGACCCTGCAGCTACGTCTGTGGCACAAGCCCTTGTGCCATTGACACCACCGGACGGACTGTGCTGGCCGCGTTGATACTCCTGCCATTTGTACTCCTTGCCTGGTGTGCCCAATGTCCCACCATGACTACGTGCGCTGCTTGCCGTGCAGACAAGGCGGGCCGAAGGCCGCCCTTCAGTTCCGTTTATCTGCCAGTGCAGACCGACCATGGCCGCCACCTGTGCTACGGCCCCTGGGACAGGGTGCGCACTTGCACATGATTGCATACTGCATGCTTGCAGGGCGTTGCCGCATGGCCACTGCACAGCAGGCCATTGTCCAGTCATTGATGGTGGCATGCATGTACCACAGCCAAGTGCATGTACCACCCCTGAGTCCAGCTGGCCACACCCGCCCGCAGTACCGCTGCATGTCGGAGATGTACATCCATGCAAAGTGCAGTGCCGGGCGTGAGGCGGCGCGCAACAAGAAGGCGTGGCACGGCGGTGTACTGCCTGTTGAGTTTGAGCAGTACTACCTGACAAAGGTGCGAGCTGCGGTGTTGCTGTTGGAGGCACTGGTCCAAGCTTCAGGGTGTAGGCTTGCAGTTGCAACTGCAGCCAAGCATGCTTGCACACACAGCAATGATGGCCATGAATTGGCAGCAGGCCCAGGCCCCTGCACACTGACTTTGACAGGTGTGCTCAGGGCTCAAGCACTATGACGTCTATGAGCGAGGTGTCTCGGAGCAGGTATCAAGAGCCTTGTGCTACATGTGGTGCTCACATGCGCTCGGCAGGTGCCACCTGCGCAGCGGCTGCGGCTGAACGTGAGGAAGCTCAAGGGCTTTTTCACACGTGTCACAGAGCGGGCACACCTGCCGCCTATTGTGCCAGTTGACGCGGGAGCGCTGGCAGCTGGGGTGCAGAGTCTGCTCCAGGCCTCCAGCACAGCGCAGCAGGTGAGCGGAGCGGCAGCGCGTGGGGCACGGCAGCTGCAGTGGCAGGCGCCAAAGACAGGCGCCGCAGTGGGTGCTGGACCAAGAGTCGTTGGGGACGGTGTTCAGGCACTGAAACAGCAGCGGTGGGGCACCGACGTCACTGAGGGATGCGACAGCAGCAGCGCTACAGGAGCAGCATGTGCTATGCATGGCGAGGTGCAAGCGCTTGAGAATTCATTACAATCATCGCAGGGTGTATCAGGCAGTTTGAGCTCAGACCCCAGGCTGCACAGCTCAGGCAGGAGGTTATTGAAGGATGCCTTTGAAGCCGAGCTGGAGGCTCTGGCAGCAGAACAACACGCAAGGGGGCAGCATCCGCTGCATGAAGGACCATCCCAGCAGCTGCTTGTGCCACATCAGGCATCGGCATCAACAGCACAGAGCAATACTAGCATTACTCATCCAGATGGGGATGATGGGGGAACTCGAGGTCATGGGGGCAAGCAGGATGATGGGGTGCAGAACAAGCAGGAGGAAGGAGAGCAGCAGGAAGCCAAGGCGACTGGCAGACAGCAGGGACAGCAGCTGGCAGAGAGTCAGACGCAGATTGTGCCTGTCCAGAGCACACCACCACCACCCTCATCACCCACATCCCCGTCACCGCCACCCTCACCCTCGCTGTTGCCTACCTCAACCCCACCAAACCATGCTCCATCGCCACCGGCAGCCAGCCTTGCGGCCGCGCCTAGCAGCACTGGCATGGGCATGGATGGGAGGCGCGAGCGCACCAGGGGCCGGGGGAAGCGCAGTGGCGGTGTGGCGGGTGCAGTGGGGGCAGCTGGGGCGGGCGCGTGGCGCGATGCACAGCACCAGCACCTCCACCAGCAGGGCCCAGCTTCAGCGGGCCAGCAGCGGCATGATGGCCAGCCCACCCCCTTCTTGGTGTGGCTGGATGCAGTGCCTGAAGTGAGCGCGCTGCCGCAGGAGGCCGCGGATGTGCTCAGGTGGCTGGAGTCACCAGACACAGGCTTTGCATGCTTCACGGCGCGTGCGCAGCACGGCAGCCAGCGGCACAACAGCCGGCGCCGTGTGCAGTGATGGGTGCCGCCTGAGGCAGTCAACCGTGGGGTCTGTCTGACGTTCTCTTGTGCTTATCTTCTGCAGTTGGTATCGTATTCACATTTATTTGCAGGGCAGGGCAGGGCAGGGCACGTGTGTATCATCAGATGGCGATGTGTGGCTGTTGGGCGAAGCTGCCGTGGGGACGCGTCATGCAGGTTCTGGGCACACCCTGGCAGAAGTCGAAAGGTAACGTGCGTTACACGGCGTGGCCCGCAGATTTCTGCAGCGCAGAAGCAGCTGCGTGTACACACCGTGCGCGCAACGCAGTCCCACCCGTCAAGCTCTCTCAGTGATTGATGACGTCCTTTTGCGTGAGAAGCTGTTCTGTTACGCTTCATACATCTTAATGCATAGACGAATGATCGCGCTCCAAACAAGCAGCACGGCCCCAGGGTACTCCACCTGTGAATGAATCCAGAATAAGACGGCAACACGCGGATCAAACTTTGTTGCTTCAAAACATCAGTCTTAGTGCTGAGGCATGAGTTCGCACAGGGAGCATCTGTCAGGTTAAAGGGCAAAGCAAGGAGGGGGGGCCCAAGTAACACAACAACCTGATTAATATGGTGAGTTTCCATGCTTTAGGCATGGGTTCGCCCAGGCTGGAACACAAGACGCCCTTCAAGGGACCCGCCCGTGCCCAGACCTCGTCTCGCGTTACTAAAATGTTGCGTACATGATGTTTCCATCGGAAGTGCTTCTTGGTGCATGAGTGTCGTTCGTGCTCACTGCCAACAACTGCTCGTCCAGGCCGGCTGTTTCGGAGGCTGCATGTCCAGCCTGATGGCTAGGAGGCAGCAGAGGAAACGGTACGTGCGCAAGTGGTGATTCGGCTTCCGTTGGGATGGGTAATGCATGGCGTGGCAGGAGGCCAACCCCGGGATGGAATGACGTGTGCAGCGGTGCACTGAAGCGCAGACACGATTGTGCTGGGGTCATCCTGGGTGTATTGCTAGGATCATGTCATTGGTGGTCATCATGGTTTGCTTTTTCCATGCAAGCTGCCATGTGAAACACAGCAGGCTCCGCAGTTCGGACCTGCCCATGCCCAAGGGTTCTGCCGCGCCTGCAGCATGCATGAGGCACAGCTGAGGCAGCAAGCATGCGGCTACCATCCGCTCACCTGTGAGTTCGTCCATCTCCACACCTGCACAGGTTCCTGGAGGCCGCTAAACACGGCGCAGATGAAGTTGGCACACTGATGCACAGCAACCCTGGCGTCGTCACCTCCACCACATTCTTGGCGCGCAAGAACGCGCTGCACCTTGCAGCTGAGGAAGGGCACATCACCGTGCTGTCCTCCATCCTGGAGGCCTTGCTGTGCCAGGTGGGGGCTAGAGGGGCAAAACACCCTGTGGTAGACTGCAGGGTAATTGGTGTCAGTGGCGGTGGCGGTCACTGACTGTGTGAGGGCATCATCGCGAGCACTCCAAGATGGGCGACTGCTACCACCCCGTAATGAATTCTACGTTGGGCACGCGCAACCCTTCATGATGCAGAACTTGCCACATGCGCATGGTGCATGGTGGACGCCCAAATGCATGGTGAGGAAGCCTCAGACGCAATTACTGCGCCACGCACACGCCACACATGCAGGCATCTCTTGGCGCAACTGGTGCGGATGTGGCAGCACAAATTGCGGACCTCATCAACTCGCAGGACTCGGAGGGCCGTACCCCACTTCTCATGGCATGTGCGCACGGCCATGTGGAATGTGCCCGGTGCGTGGCTAGGCAAACCCGATCAACCTGCATATAGTGCCATGGCGAGGTGTGCGGCTACATTGTGGGGATGGGGAGCTGCATCGCCTGAGCACCGTGCCCTGCTGCCTGAAGCCAGTTTAGTGATATTGCGGATGTGCACCTGCATGTGCGTGCCTCGCTGCAGCTTCTTGCTCGCCAACGGTGCGCGGCGCGGGATCGCAGACACACGCGGCAACACGCCCGTGCATTACGCGGCCGCCAAGGGCCACCTGGGTATCCTGTTCATGCTGCTGGGGGAGTTCCTGGATGAGCTGAGCGCGCAGCAGGCGGCAGATGACGCGGCCGGTGTGCAGCCGGGAGGTGTGGAGGAGCAGCGGGGCAGTGCGGGCAGCAGCGGCGGGCCGGGGCAGCGGCGCACGTCCAACAGCCACAGCAGGGACAGGGACAGCAATGGCGGCGCAGCGGCAGGGGGAGGCGGTGATGGGGTGCCACCTGTGCGCACGGCGGCGATGCAGGGGACAGTGGCTGGGGAGAGCGCGATTGACGCGCTGCTGCCAGGCACCAGCGAGCGGTTGGATGTGGTGCGGCTGGCTGACGCGCGCAACGCAGCGGGCTTCTCCCCCCTCCACTTCGCTGTGTGGGCCAAGCAGTCGGCAGCTGTGCAAGTGCTGCTGCAGCACGGCGCAGACCTGCTGGCAAAGAACCTGCGCTCTGGTGCCGACTCCTCCATCCCTTGTCCCGGGGGCTGCACACCCCTGCACTTGGCGGCGATGCGTGGCCATGTGGAGATCTCACGCATCCTGCTGAAGACGTACTGTGAGCGTGTGCTGGAGCCGATGCAGGTGCAGGCGGGGACGGGCCCCGCAGCAGCTGCGCTCGCGCGCTCCCTCACCGCGCTCGACCCGCGCACACAGATCAATGCGGCCGGGCACGTGCCGCATCAGGTCGCGCAGCGCATGGGCTACATGTCACTCGCTGTGCTGCTGCGCCCCAACATCCCCCTCATGCGGCTGTTCTCAGAGGAGGAGCGTGCAGCGCGCTTCTACGGCCCACCGCCCCTCGCCATCCTCGCCGCAGAGGCCCTGAACCGGAAGCTGCTCGCCGCGCTGGACGCGCTCCCGCCCGCAGTCGTGCAGCCGCACGCGCTGCGGCCGCCACCCCCGATCAACAGCACACCAGCGGGTGGGGCACGCGGCGTGGGCCACGGCACCGGGCTGCCCACAGTTGAGGAGGTGGAGGAGGATGGCGCGCGCATGTCCCCGGCTGCAGCCTCCGCAGCAGGTAGCACCGGTGCTGGCGGGCCCGCGCCCTCTGCGCCCGCACTCGTGCCTCTCACACCGCCCATGCCAGCCCCCCGGATCAGCGGCAGTGGCGCCAGCCCCCTGACAAGCCCAGGTGCAGTTGTGTTGGGGGTGGTCAGCCCACCGCCCCCACCCCCTTGGTCAGCCCCTGGGGATACACCTGGGGCTGCCCTGCCTGCTACTGCTAGCCCACGAGTGAGCGCGTCGGGAGCCGCAGCCACGTCTCCCTTTGCCTTGGTGTCAGGTGCCACCCCTGGCCGGGGCTCCCTGGCTGCTGTGCCACCTGCCGGCGGCCCGCCACGCCCGCTGTCGCGGCAGGCCAGTGCACGCAGCCTCAGCACCAACGGCGCGGTGCTGGAGGCGGCAGGTCTGATGGAAGCACTGGTGGCCACTGCAGAGCTGCCCCCCGGGAGCCTGCCAGGGCAGCCAGAGGCAGCAGATGCCATGGACACGTCCTCGCCCACCGCGCTTGCCGGCCCTGGCGTTACCCACAGGATGAGCCGCAGCGGCAGTGCCACCACCCCTGTGCTCGCCCCTGCTTCGCCAGGGCCGGCAGGCGCGCCCGTGCCAGCAGCAGGAGCACCGCATCACCCCAAGCCGCAGCGTGCCTCCACCCCCAACCTGCAGGTGGAGCTGCCCCCCATGCCTGGAGCTGCATCCACACCCATGCCCCTCACTCCTTCTCCTGTGGCACCTCCCACAGCAGCCCCCTCGGTGCTGTCAGCAGCCAGCTCAGGCATGCCTGTCCGGGGGGCTGGGAGCAGCTCCGGCGCAGTGGGCCCTGGTGTGGCCAGGCACCTGCCACAGGGGGCTGCCTCGCCTGCGCGCGCGTCGGGCAACGGCAACGTGGTGGGGCCGGTGCGACCTGGAAGTCCACTTGTCATGGCCGCCATGAATGGCCTGAGCAATGGCGGCAGCGGGCCTGCGGTTGCACGTGCGCAGGCGCTCAGCCCCACCCGCCTCAGCTTCTCAGGCTCCGCTGCTCACGCACCACCCCTGCCTGTGCCTGCCATTGGCACCGTGCTCAACCAGGCTGCGATGTCCCAGCTGGGGACACCTGTCCCTGGCAGCCCTGTGCCGAGCGGCCTGCCTGCAGCCACCCCGCTGCAGCACCAGCACAGCAGCAGCATCGGCGGCGGCATGCCACCAGGTGTGGTGGCCCTCACGCGCGGCTCCTCCATCACGCTCCTGGGCGCAGCAGCCGCCGCGCAGCGCTTGGCGCTTGCCCCCGCGCAGTCGCTGCCGCAGACGCTGGCGCTGGCAGCTGAGGATGTGGTCACGCTGCCTGAGCGTGCACCTGGTTGCCTGCCGCGCTTTGACGGTGGCAGCAGCGCAGCCCAGCTGCCAGTGCTGTCAGGGTTGGACCCAGCTGCGCTGGAGTGCTGCAGCGCGGTGGGGGTGCAGCAGGGTGACGGCGCAGTGGCCGCAGGTGGCTCGCTGCTGCGGCACACGGCGTCAGGCACCTTGACCCTGCCGCCCGCCCCCTTGGCAGCAGCCGGGCCGCCTGAGGCTGGGCCCTGCCATGCGCAGCGCGGCGCCGGCCGCAGCACTGATGGTGGCACGCTGCAGCGGCAGCCGAGTGGCGGCACCCTGGTCCATGTGGGTCCTGGGGCACCTGGGGAGCTGCCATCCCGCGCGTCTCTCTCACGCAACAACTCCCATAACACGCTCACCCGTGCAGCTTCAGGCACTGCACCTGCTCCCCCGCCAGCTGCTGTGGCAGCAGCAGCAGCAGGAGCCTGTGGCAGCGGCCGTGGTGACTCAGGATCATCCGGCACGACAGGGCTTGTCCCTGATGACCGTGGGGCGTCAGCACACCCCAGCACATCAGGAGCAGACCCCACAGCTGGGGCTGGTCAGAATGGTGTGCAGGCAGCAACACAGGCCTCAGCTGATACAGCTGCAGCAGCAGCTGGGTCTGGATTACCGTACGATGCGCAGGGCTACGAGGAGGATGATGAGTGCGGCGTGTGCATGGAGCACCCCGCTCTAGTGCTCATTCAGCCGTGCACGCACGCCATCTGTGGCCCATGCGCGCGCAAGATGTGCAGCATCAACCTGCAGCGGTCACCGCACTGCCCCTTTTGCCGCGCCGTGATTGGCAGTTTTGGCATCGCTGTGCCCAAGTCCACCAGCTGAGCAAGCTGGTTTGAAGGGCTGCATGTCACACCAGTGCGCATGTGCATGCAATGTGCACACGGTGTATTGGCATGTCATGGCATGCGGCATGCTGTGCTGGTGAGGGTGTGCGAGCAGAGCAAACTTCTCGATGGCCATGGTGGCTATTAGCTTCATTGTCCTGTGCCTCATTGTGGTGTGGTTGTGAGGTAGTTGCAGGGGTCATTTGTGTGCTTGTGTGCTCTCGTGCTGTGGTGTGTGCGTGCGTCTTGTTGGTGTGTGTGTGGGTTGATCCAGCGCTGGGTTTGTGCCTGCCGCCGCCATGGCCTGTGTTGTGGGGCACTGATTCTCTTCTAATGCTAGAAGGGACATGGAGTGCATGAGCATGGCTCAGACCTTGACTGGCAGAGGCTGCCAGGGAAGAAGTGGGCTTTTCATGGCAACCTTCATGACCTGCATCATGGCTGCACTAGGCGTGTGCACAAGGCAAAGCCACATGTTGCGTGTTGGTGGTACTGCGTGTGGCTCAGAATGGGCATCTCATCTCTGCCCACTGTATGGCTGATGGAACACTCCGGAGCCCGATGGCGTGCGCCATGGGCCTAAGTAGTATGAGCTGGTGCGGAGGTGTTCCACCTTGCACCGGATTTGAGGTGGAGATGGCTGATACTGAATTTACAGCTTGTGCAGCAACAAACCCCATCCATGGCACGATTGCATAATTGAACAATTGCATCATTCCCACAATTCCTTTGTTGACTTATTTACTGCTTGCCATTCTTGCATGGCCTGTGCAGCGCCCAGCAGCGTAGGCGCAGGTCTGTGCTGCCCTGGCTGGGCGCTGTTTGCATGTCTGCGGCCAGTCCATTCGTTGCTGAGCAGGAGGGGTGTGAGGACAGGTGACTGTTGGGTTTGTACGTAGCAAGAGGTGTTGCTTTAGTTATCTGCCCATGGGGTTCTGGCTCGTGTTCATGGCGTGTACATGAGTGGTCTGGGCTGGCCACTTCAGGTTCTTTGCATAACAGATGTGATTAATCATTGCTTGTAAGATCCCCTCCTAACAAGACAGCCCAAGACAGGTGGGAGCCAGTGGACTGCTGAGCACAGCTGTCGATCTTCTGTGCAGTGAGCAGGCCAGTAGTTGAACAATCATTTGCCACACGCCCAGCATGGCTGTGCATATAACTTGAACCACAGTGCCTTAATCCACTTCAGTTACACGTCATCCTGGCCTGCACAAAGTGTATGTGGCACTGTACTCCTGACATGACGAGCTCAGCTTGGCGGCTCCTTAATGTATTGCATGCAGTCAAACAACTGCCAGTTGGTGGATTGACCTGCTTCACATGGTGCACGTCAGCCCACAGTAACAGAAGTCTAATCACGTAATCAGTGTGGCAAACTGGAGCAATCTGTATTAACCTATCCATCAGTGGCTTGCTGGCTGGGTCACACGATGCATCACGATGGGTCTCTCTCCTTGTCCCCCCGTCCTGAACTCCCCCCGCCAGGTGTTCCAGGCGCTGACTTGATCGCTGGTATGCTGACCGGCTGCTGCATGACCAGCAGCTGTGTGTACCACAAAATCCCCAGCATTGCCACGCAGATGCCGGCGAAGCGCTTGAGGGGCATCGCGTCCTGCGCAGCGGTACAGCGCATACGCACTGGGCAGGTGGGCATGCACGCACAGATGAGCCCTGCGCATCCCAATGGCGGGAGCTGCGAGCTCGTGCACTACAAGCAGGCCAGCGGTTAGGCAGTGCGCGCACGTCCCTCAAACGACTGGAAGACCAGGTGTCAGGCACAAGCATCGTCACCCACAGCAGCCACAGCAGCAGCCCCCACCATGACCCACCCCAAACATGAAGACACCGCCTGTGAGGATGATGACTGTCTTAAGGTGCCCGATGATGTTGTACGTCAGGCTGCTGGTGGTGCCAATCACAAGGAAGGTGGACAAGGACACCAAGATGCCCAGCACTGCTGACACAATGATCGCCACCACTGCCTCTGTGGTGTAGTGGTAGCCCAGCAGGGTGTTTGGTGTGGGGTTTTGCCAACCTACAGGCTCAAAGATGGGCACCAGAATGCCCAGCAGCCACACTGCATGGGGCGTGTAGGCCTGCAGCAGCTGTGAGCTGTTGGCCTGTAACTCACGCTGCTTGGATCCCGCCCAGATCTGGTACAGCGCGGTCACCAAGGTTGCGGCCACACCCACCACCAGCCCCATCATGTTGTTCACTGCCACATTATCTGTCACAGTGGCGGCTGTGATGCCCGCACACACCACGACCACTGCCATCATCATCAGCCGGCTGGGCAGCTTGTTGAACATGAAGAACTCCATGACCACGACAGTGGGCGCGATCGCGATCTTCATGATCTGCAGGGGGTGGGGCGTGGTGGTGCGGCAGCAGCGCGCGAGGATGCACGGTAAGAGCACGGTTGTGATAGGGAGATGCGCGTGCTGCGAGTACAGCAGCCACACGTGTGGTTAGGAGGGCGCAGGGCCATGGCACCATGCTGAAGGCACATCAGGGCGAGCCGGGGGCGTCACGCAACGAGGCCAAGTCAGTGCTGATCTTGTTGATCTGCCTTTGCTCATCTTGGACGCATCCCCTCCCCCTAGTCGATCCCATGCCCTGTGCAAACACTGATGCAAGCATGCTTGCATGAATCCCTTCATGCGTGCGAACGAGGCACATTATGCATGCCCAGTCCAGCAAGTTCATGCACCTGATAGAAGCCAACAGAGTTGATGTTCAATGACACATTGCACAGCACGATGTAGCCAACATAGCCCAGCGCGATGGGGATGAGCTTGATGGCTGGGATCTTTTTTGGCGTGAAGAACCCAAGACGCGCCAGCACGTTCATCCCCACCCAGGTGAAGATCTGAGAGCGGAGACAAGCACACAGCTTCTGAGTTGCGGCAAGCTCCTCGACAGCTCTGCCCACTAAATGATGCAGATCGATCCCTGGTCCTTACTGTGTGGATCCACGTAAGTGCAAACACGAACTTGAAGTTGTAGACGCTGAACACCCATTTATTGGCAAACACAATGCAGGCTGCGACGAGAATATTGAAGCCACAGTAGAACCCTGCACGAAGAGCAGTCAGCTCCGTGTCACGTCGCTCGTGCCAAGGCATCGGTACCAGTCACAAAGGTTGCAACTAGCTTTGCACATACCGACGACGAGCGGATGCGCCCTCGAGGGGCCATCCTTCTCTGCTGCGGCAGACATTCCCTCGATGATTCAATCTGGCCGGGGCTACATCTTGAGCTGTAAACTTAACTGATCATGTATTGAACATTTTGGACGCGGTTTAACTGTAAAAGGGCTTAACCGGTGATGCAATCTTCCGCCCTACTTAAACCCTAAACGGCAAGGATTGACCGCGTTGTCCGTACATTGCTCGTCCGAGCTTGGCTTCACCAGTGAAAACTGGTAAGACCGTTTATCATGCCCAGGGCTCCTCAATCAGCGCCTGCCGCCCCAGTTCGCATGGGCTGCGCTTCCAAGAACGAGCTTGATGCTTTGTATTCTGCTTTCTTAAAAGCTGAGGTGCGTCCCGTGATTTCAATGCTTCGGGGGAACCGGAAGTTTGACCATAGCCCACAAGCTTACAACGCCGCAGCCGGTGAAGCTCAAAGTATCATCGTGGCGTTTTTTAAAGCCTAGACTGTGCTTCGATCTGGATCAAGGGTTTTGGTCAGCACACCAGATGTGCCAGTACTTGGGGGCAGACTGGAGGGCAACTGTATCCATGTGTGTGGCGTATGGGCCTGTACCCAAACAGTTGCACTATGCCGGTACGTGCAGAACAAGGTGGGAGGGGGTGAAGGCCTTGTGGGGATTTATGGCTCCATGACACAAGCTGGCACCAGCGCAATTATGGGCGCCATGGCGGAGCATGCAGGCATGGGGCCCGGCAGTGTGCTGGTGGACATCGGCGCTGGCCTTTGCAGGTACACAACTGTAATTTGAATGGCTCGCATGTGCTGCCTACTAATAACATATGCAGCATGGCCTCTTTTTGTCCTCGCAACTCGTCCTGTGTGTGACACCATGGTGCTACTGCAGGCCCCTGCTGCACGCAGCACTGGAGCAGGGTGTGGCACGCACATTTGGCGTGGAGCTAGATGCCGTCAAGTGCCAAAAGGCAGTGCCATTCGTGCAGCACACAACTGCACTGCTGGCCACAGAGGGGATTGAGTTTCCAGAGGCAGCGCAGCCAACCATCATCTGCATGGGGGTGGAGGAGGTGAGGCGCTTGAACTCTGGCTTCACCCACCCACAGTGTTTCAGGATTTGCAGTGCGAGCGCATAACAACGCCCAGTGTTCTGATGCGTGCTTCGCTGCCTGCCCGTCATGGCATGGTTTAAGTAAGCTTGGCACCATGCAGCCGACCGGATTGTCAGTGTTGAGCTCTAATGATCGTAATGTTGCGTGGTCCTTCTGCAGCTGGCATCATTGGAGCCTGCCACGCACGCATACGCGGCGTGGGAGGGCTTCCCTCGTGATGCGATGTGCGCAATTGGCCGCTTATTTGCAGCCACGCGCTCCCTGCGCGCCATCACCATTGTGCAGCGCTCAATGCGCAACAAGGTGTGTGGTATCTGGTATGCAACGATTGGCTGCATGTCGCTGGGCTGCATCGCGCACGACAGCTGCCTGCTGGCAGCATTTTTTATGTGTGGCGTCATGTGCCAGCAGTTGGCATGCTCTCCCTTGGACAAACCTTGCCACGACAATGTTTCTAACATGTTACACCACCAAACTGGGCTGCTCCACCTCCCTGCCAAACCAACCGGTTGCAGGACCCTGCTGAGGAGATGGAGGAGCTTGGGTTTGGGCCCGTGCGCTGTGTGGGGCCACCCGTCGCTGTGTACATGGCTGGCAGTCGACGCCAGCTCAATGCGTACATGTTTGTCAAGATAGATGACAGGGGCCAGGCAGGCAAAGCTAGCACTGTTGCCAAGCGCAAGGCGGTGCAGGGACCACAGGGGCTGACCCTGGAGACGGCCCCTGCATTCCAGCTGGCGCACGTGCTTGCTGCGCTAGGGCGCATGGGGTCGGCAAGCAGCAGCGGCGAGATGGCTGGTGGCAGGCATACATGTGGGCCAACTCACCATGGGCACGGATTGCGGAGGCGTGCGGCACCTGGGCGGTATCGGCATATGGCAGGGATGTCAAGTGAAGAGGATGAGGAGGCACAGCAGGAGCAGGTGCAGGAGCAGCGGCCGCAGGGGAAGCTGCGGCAGACACAGGCTGCTGCCGCAGCTGCACCTGCTGCACCCAAGCGGCGGCGGGCACTTCCACAGGAGCAGGCATCATCACAAGACGACAACTCAAATGCGAGTGGGGACACGCAGGAATTGCGGCTGAGTGCACGGCCTGCGCGTGCCGCACGGGCTGTGCGCACACAGTTCTGATGACATCTTGGGGCATGCCGTCCAACTGTACGATGCTGTGCTACAGCACTGCCTGTGTGTGGTTTTAACAATGGTGCATTACACACGACAGGCCCAGCCTGACACGTGACCATTTGTATATACAGCCCATGATTGATGCTGTGCACGCCAGCACGGACATACTACACTGAATGACATGGACAGCGGAGCTGACACCATCAGAAATCCTTTGCAGCAATCCATTGTCAGCCACTTGACGTCAGCAACATGACCTCCCCATTCTCCATTCTCATGCACCACCTTGGTCAGCACATTTTATGAACATAAGGCTTGTGTAAGCCTTTCATACAGCTGCAAGCAGCTGGGGTTGTTATAAACTCAAAGGAACACTGAGTGAAGCACAAAACTGAGGAAGTCCTTACCAAAGCTATGCACAGCACGAGCGCCATGGCCCAGCATGTTGGCCCAGCATCAAAACAACACACTTCGAGCGTTTTGTTTCTGTGCGACAGCTAGGGCACTGACAGTAACGTCATGTTGGCATGTTGGACGTTGTCATTGCAACACGGATCCTGCCACCCATATCCCGCAGATTACCCATGCCCCCTCCTGCATTCATTCCCCATCTGAATGCCAGGTGTTTGAAGGCACTGCTGCTATAGAAAACAAGCAGCTGTTGTAAGCTTGGCTCGAGGTTATTCCTGTTGCTGCGGTGCTTGCTGGGAGGCAGCTGCAGAGTCGTCCTCCACCACTATCTCAAAACCCTCCTCCAGGCCTTGCAACATCGCATGGAACGGTGCATAGTACTCTGCATGATCAAAGGTGCACTGGAGGAAGGCCTTGAACTGCACAAGGCAGGCAGGGCACCAAAATGTTTGCGGCAGCGGTCATGTGTTGCAGCTCATTGCTTTTGACACCGCCTGATCACATGACGAGGTTTGGGTCACCTGCTGCTTTCCCCATGTGCTGTTGCAGTACACCACGGCACCCGCTGCATCATGCCTGCACTCACAGTGTCCTGGCACACATCAACGTAGTCTTCCCCCTTATCCCGTGATTCATCCCGGCACTTGACCCACTCCTGCAGCCGGAAGGTGTATGGGTGTGTATACACGTAACATCATGAAGCTGCATCCCATGCTGTACATGCTGATCATCACATGTGCATGTCCCTGTATTATCAAGCGCACCCGATGCGTTTGCTTGCATGCCCCTTTCTCAATGAATGCGCAAATGGGGCATTCTGGCTCTTTCTCCTCCTCGTCCGCCGCAGGGGCTTTCTGATCTGCCTTTTGTTCAGCAGCCATGCCGTCCTACACACACAAGGTCAAGGCACAGCTGACTGCGCGAGCGGTCAGAATGTATCAGTGAGGGCAATGACGTCCGACGTCTCACTTGAAGAGCAGCGTGCTTTCAACCCACCCTCAGAAAGCAGAAGCTGATCAGCTGGCTCAGTACTATGGCAGAGGCCGAATCATCTCATGGTGCAACAGGGCGAGCCGTTGGCATCATTCTGGGAATAGCTGGTGTTAATTTGGTCGTATATTTGTTCAACCAGAACAACCTCGTGACTAGGTGGTGAGCTTCAAGCTTGCCTTCCACGAGTCTGAAACGCATTTTCCCAGCCTCGTTCAGCCCGGCCTGATTGAGTCCGGCAATCCACAGAGCAGATGACCCAAGCTCTCATTTTGTTTGGGCAAGATGGTTTGGAGCAGCTGCCAGGTGCATGCTCGAGCATAATGTGAGTCAGCTGGGTGGTGTTCTACAAATGCCCACAGGTGCTGCCGATGGAACAGCAGCCTCTGTGTGTCCAACAGATCAAGGACGCACCGACACAAGCCATACCCAAAGCCGCAGGAGTTCTGGGTGGGTGCTGTTGCATGTTGCTCATATCTATCGACTCATATATGCCCGGACCTCATAACTTCCCACGCCTTACCTGCACACGCATGCACATACCAGCCCAAACCACCAGCAGCTGCATGTGAGCATGTCGGTGATCCGTGCTTCAGTATGCGACTATGCGGCTTGTGGAAATGTGTGCAGGCCTGGGACCACTTGGATGCACACCATGTTCACACGGGTGCTCTAGGCAGCGTGTTCCCACTGCTGTTGCGCCTCTTCAATGTCGCCTACTTCATATTCACTGTCCTCTGGACGACACTGGGGCCCAAATGCTGCTCATCCAGAGACGCTCAGGACTGGATGACTTACTTCACCAACTGGACGTTTGTGTTGTTTGGGCTACAGGCTTCACTGGGTAGCCTGGCCAGCATGGTGGTGCGTGGATACCTGTGCATCGCGTGACAGCAGGAGCCTGCTGGCAGGGTCTGCCGTGTGCCTACACTTCACCAGTTGTGCTTGAGCTGCGGACAGTCTCAACAGTCGTTATGTAGCTCACACCAACTTCCCACTGGCCCATCCCCAACCAATCAACCCACGGCAGCAAATTAAGCAGCCAAAACCGGCTTCACACGTGTTGCCATCATCACTACGCAGTACCTGTGGCAGCGCTACACTGGGCGCGCACCTATTCAACAGCCGCGCTTGTTCAATGTGCTGGATAAGTCCTTCCTCCTGAGCCTCATGACATGTGAGACAAGTTCTCAAGGGAGATTGTTGGGGGCAGAATCTGGGAGTGTTTGTCGGGGAACATGTGCATGTTTTGGAACATACCCTTAATGAAGCATGGATACATGAGGTCTGCCTACAAGAGCTTGAAAGACATCAGTGCCATATGTGTGCGTGTCAAGCTGAGCGTGGGACATGGGACCTGGAGCAATGCTGTTTCTTCTTAACCTCACACATCGTCGCTCACTGTCCAACACTGCCTTCCGTCACGTTTCATGCACCCAGTATCAAATGCACCCAGCTACGAGAGGGCTAAGTGGCACTTGCTACTCTTGCCTTGGCTGCTGCCATCCTTTCCATCACCTGAGATGCCATGCCCACACGCACCTTGCCCGCACCTTCCCACTCTGCTACTATCGCTTGATGCGTCCCTGCATGATCAGGCTTGGCCGCTGCCATCTCACTCACCACCTTCTACTGGGCAGTGCTGTACGAGGTGAGTGAGCCCTGAACGACTGCGGAGCAGGTTTGCAGCAGCAGGCGTGCGCATCAAGGTTCAGGGCCGGGCCAGGGCTCGTGTTGGAGGCGCTGTGGTGTTCCATAAATAATTTCATACGGTAACTGTGCACCGACACACACTTGGCAGCTCACTACAAAATAGCCATTATGCACCATATAGGAGCACCAACTGTTGTTGTACTTCACGGCTGGCCGCTGCCCTCATTTCACTGCAGAGCAAGGACAAGGTCTACCTGGACAACCCGTTCAGGCATGGCGTGAATGTGGCGCTGATGGCAGCAGATATCATGCTGTCCCGAGTGCCGGTGGTGTCGTACCATGTACAGGTCAGCACGCGTGTGCGCTGCTGAAGCTGGCAATGGTTGATCTGTTGCCTGGATGCTGGTGGATGGGCCGGATCCGTTGACCGGGGGTCACCACGTTTGCATTGGGTCCATGTGCTTGCAGTGGTCTAGGGCGACCTTGCACACAAAGGAGTGCCTGGGTGTCGACAATGTCATGCATTGCTGCTTACATGTGTCAAAGACCTACAGACATGCACTTGTGCATGTGATTGACTGAGACGTGCACGTGAGCTCCACCCTGCACCACAGGGCCCCATTCTGTACGGCACACTGTACCTCATTTTCATGTGGGGGCACTGGGCACGTAAAAATGTGTGGTGCGTGCGGATTCAACTGTTTGTGTTCAAGGTCATTGAGGTTGGATTGCATCGATGTGGTGTTGTATTGCTTCTTCCTGACATGATGATTTGCATGCGACGAGTGATATTCATCCCTTGCACTGCCTTGCAATGCGCAGGGTGTATAGCGCGTTGGACTGGCGTAAGGCATCCTCGCCTGTATATTATGCGGCCATGGTGGCCCTCATCTTCATCTCATTTCTTGTGATGTGAGCACCAAGCCTAGGAACTGACTGGCTATCGTGCGTCCAGCCTGTAGGACGTGTTGGCATGTCCAGTGAGCACGGTGCAGGGTGCTTGTTCCGTGCAATTCAAAGTCATGGCAAACAGCATCACTCCCACCAGGTTGAGTGCGTCACGTGGTTGCTGCTGTGGTGATGCATCGCAGGTTTGCGTTGGCATGCCTCAGGGAGTGGTTGATGCGGTGCTGCCACTGCTCCCGCAGCAGGCGCGTGTCAGAGGGTGGGGTGGACAACAAAGAGAGGCAACCACCTGTGTTCAGCCAGGTGTGAGCTTGTGCATCCAACATATCATGACATATTCATCAGGCACCAGGCACTGATGTGCTTTCTGATGCGGGCATGGTATGTTGGCGCTCATGTTTCCGCACAGTGTGATCTCATGTTTCACTGATCACTGCTGCACTTGAAGAGTCAAAAGATTGAGCGAGTGCTTGTTCCTGGCATGGAAAATGTGATGTTCTGACCATGAACAACATTTGGCTGGCTTCATGGGGAGATGTGTCTGGACAACATGGACTGAGCTTGTTGCGTTGTGAGGCTATCTTCGCATGTCCAGCTAATGTGATCACTACTGAAGTTTTGATAACATTATCAGCGTCATTGATCGAGTTGTGTTTGGGTTGCTGGGTTGACATGGTTCATTGTGTGCTGCTGGTACGGCTGGTTGTGTTTCTGCAATCTGGCTGGAGGATAGCCGCTTTTCAGCGCACAAGGGCATGCATGGGTTCTGGAAGGGGAGGGTGTAACATCAAGCATGCCAATGATTGGTTTTATGCATGCTGTCCCACGCAGGCATGGCATGCAAGCCTGAGCGTGTGGTCTGTGGTGGATAAATGATTGGTTTAGCAAGAGCCGATGAAAGAATATCAGACACTGATGGCTTGTGGTGTGAAAGTTTGAAGCTGTCGTCCTTGCAACGATCGGTCCAGACAGTTGCTTGACCTTTGGAATATGACTACATGAGCGACAAGGTTCCTTCAATGCTTTCAGCTCACAAGAAACCTATGATTTCACTCACGAGAAACCTATGTTTTCAGCTCACGGGAAAGCTATGAACATTGAACAAGTGCCCGTATATTCCCATGGCCTCAACACAGCATTACCCTCCAATGGCAGCCGCACAAACATGCATTCGCATTACCAGCATCACACCATTGCGACGTCCATGGCTCCCTGGGAAAATGTTATTGCTTAAGTCTTTGCATGCCTGGTTGTTGCAAGGCCCGCAACAGCACCTCAATAAGCTTAGTGTAATGGTTGGGCTGTAAGGAGTTGTGCTCCAAGTCAATTGCTAGGATCGACCAAATTCTTAGTGGCTGGCACTGCACAGTCCCCCCACTTAGTAGCTGGCACTGCACAGTCCCCTCATCAGCCATGGAGCTGGTGCAGAATAGTGGAGGCCTGGGGCCTAGATGCCGCCATGGAGTCGCCCTGCACCTGCAGACGCAGGCGGATGGGAATTGGATTGCCTTGAGCACTTCAAGCACACAGCACACGGCACAGGAATCTAGAGTGCAGCTGCGCAGGCCATATCCGCTCTGCCAACAGACACGACGTCTTATGCGCAACAAGTGCACTGCATGCCAGCACTTGCCAAGATCCCATGCATTCAGTCGGGGTGTGTCGCTGCTCACGCCACCAGCACGTGGCTGGTGGCACGCCGCCCACTTGCGCCCACCTGCGCCTTGGGGCCTTGCTTGTACTGTTGATAAACTGCAGCACCTTCTTGACTGTGGTCCTGGTGTGCTGCAGGCCTTCTGGCATGGGCTGCAACACGAGCTGAACGGAGCCGCATTCCAAGCTGCGCTGCTTGCCTGCAAGGCTGATGGCTGATGTGTCTGCCAACTGGCACAGCTCCTCCCACTTGAACCATGTGAGCCCCATCCCTTGCAGCTGCAGCTCGCCTCATGCGTCACTTCTTCCTCAGCTGTCAACAGCTCCCTCTCCTCAAAAAAAGGAAGATGGCCAGCTGGTCTCAGTCTTTATCGATGCCCGCATACTTGGCTTACACATGGCGCGCAAGTTGCGTGCGGAAGTGCCTGACATCGTCCGGCACTGTGCCAGGCACTTGTAGCTGTCCAGCTGTTGTAGCTGCTGCTTTAAAGCAGCAGCAGCTCCTGCTGTTGTCGTTGCAGTTGCTGTTTCCCCTCCTGCAGCTCCTATTTTCGCTGTTGCAGCTCCTGTTGTTGTTGTTGTTGAACCAGTCAGACAAGCCAGCCAGCATGCCAACCATCTGTGTACTTAGCCCTTGCATGCGGCCCGGCAAACTGTCGTATGTTTTGATGTTTGACATGTTGTTGCACAACGCACACAGCGTCCAACAACTGTTGTGTGGGGGGTGCACTTGCCCCAACACAGGAGTTGTTGGTAGGTGTGTGCATTGTGCAACAGCATGTCAAGGATGCGGCAGTTTTCCTGGGCGCATGCAAGGTCTTGGTACAGAGATGGCTGGCACGCTGGCTGAGCTCGTCAGCATGGTCTGCTGCGCCAATTTAAAGCAACGCATGGTGTGCAGACTGTGCACCATGCGCAAGACATGAGACCTTGCAAGCCAAAACAGTGTTGAGCAGTAGCTATTTGAACCCTTTCATCCGAGTTCCCTGACTGCCTGAACCAACAGGCTTCCACCGCCTTGCGCCTCCTGCGATGTTTGAGAACTCATCACAACAGGGGAGGCGGGAAGGGGGAGGAGGCGAGGAGCTCATGCAGCCCATGCAGCTGTTACATTGGGTTCCTGCTGCTGCCAATTGGCCTGCACGGGCTGGTGGTTTACGTAAATGCAGGATGCTTGGTGTGCAGAGGGTGCCTGTGGCAGACTGGATAGGAGCGCGCGCTGTCCCCTCTCACCTCCCAGCCATGTCGTGTTCCGTTGCCAGCGCGTTTGCGAGCCAGCCAGAAATCAGACGTGTTCTGCCCGAGTGGGAAGCGGTGATCTGAACATGATAATCTCACTCCTAGCTCTTCGAATACCATGAAAGCCGTATCATGCTGAGCCAGGTTTGGCGTTCAGAAAGCTACTGATAACGGGCAGACCGGGGTCCTGCGCCGCGCCTCGCTTCACGCACGTGACCGCCGCTGACGTGCCTCTCGCTTCATTCCGTCTCCAGGCGATTCATAACCTTGGGTATGTAGCACGTGCTTTTGCCCTCTGCCTGTTCCAGCAGGAGCTCTGACCCCACATATACTGCGCCATCAACAGCGATGGCATATGACGCCAAAGTACATATCTTGCCAGGCCGCAACGCCTCGCTTGCTGTTCCAACTTGCGCTCATCAGCAACAGCCCATATGCTCATACATCAAGCTCATACTCGACGCTGTCATACTTGCATAATGTGCGGTGCGCACGCACATGCAGGCGATCCGAGCAAGCAGCCAGCAGCTGCTGTCCGCAGTATGGCGCAGCAGCCGCGCGCATTCTGCCTAATCTGCTGCGCACTACTGACAGCTGCGGCCACAGCACCTCGCCTGTACGGCGAGGCATCACAGGTCGGGCTGTCTGCTCGCGCAGACGGGATCGTGTGGTTGTGCTGCAGGCATGGTTTGACCTCAGCTCTGCCAGTGCGTTGACATTGTCCACATTCCGGTGTGTGCACAACGACAACAACGAGCGGGCTTTCACACTTCCATCCAGCATGCATCGGCGCCGATGGAAGTTGAACGGTCCACGACAGGTTGCCCACCCTCGCTGTCGCTTCCCTTGCCACATCACTCTGCTCACCTTCTGAACGTTCTATTTTGCACCGCCTTGCTATCATATGACAGGGGCGCACACTCCTGCACATGTGCACACCAAGACCACCAGTGACATCAGCCACATGCAAGGCAGGCCTCTTCACAAACGACGTCATGAAACCAGGGTCCTGCAGCCCCAAGAACTTCACTCAATACGCAAACTGGAGGCTTTATGTGAAGTCCCAGAGTGGCAACCTCGTTACGCTGGGGTTCCAGTGCACCAATGGCTCTCCCTTGTGCCAGCCAGTCCCTGACAAGTACAACACCGCAGTGTTTTACAAGGTGAGGATGAGGGGCTGGATCTGCATGACTCCTGCGGATGCACAACCTCGCACCCTGCAGACCCCCTCCCTTGAAGTGCCCCGAGCAGCAGCACGCTGCGCCACCACCTGCCGTGCACTCCCAGTGTGCTGCACCACCACTCCACAGCTGTTGGACCTCGATGGCTCAATGGCACACAGTCAGCAGGTTGGGTGTCGGTGTGTCGGCTTGCAGGTCATCTTTTACGCCCGCCCTTGCTTCTTTGAAGATCTAAAAATCAAGCGGCCCAACGAGGCAGGCGAGCGCAATATATTCAGCCACCCTCTGAACCCCTTCAACGTGCAAACACGGACAGCCAAGAGCAACTATACCATGCAGCTTTATTGGAACAAAGACTCCCTGGGAGAGTACTGGACCATAAACATTTATAAGCCTGGCCACCGATCCAATCCTTTCAGGCAGGAGGATGATGTGATCTATGTCAAGAGGGATCTTGCGATCAGGTGAGAGACATCACTCGTCTGACCAGTGGAGCATGGCGCCTGCTGTGACCTGCCACTCATCTCAACGTCTGCAGACTCTGCATCTGTTGCTTCCCGTGCCCAGGAATGTCAGCACTCTTGGCATCATACCCCGCGACCCCGTGACAATTACTTCAACACTACCTCTCATCCTCAACAACACCACACACACTCCTCGCAAATTCCCTCCCGTTCTGAAAAACTCTGCGCACAGCCCCGAATGCTGAGATCGTGCGATGACATGCGATGATTTCCTCCTCACCTCTGCAGGTACCTTGTGCATGACTGCACCGGCCAGCTCAAGTATTCGTACCTGGACCCAGCTACACACACCTGGTGCCCCACCACCAACCTAGCCATCTGATGTTTTTTTAGATGATGTTCTGATATGTGTTCTGATATGTCTTATTTTGCCACATTATGTGATGTGATAATGGGTCGTCTCCATGAGTGAAGGGGGGTGTTTGGGCTCACTCATGCCAAACGTGCACGCTGAGCGCTTACGCGCTGGACTTATGATGTCACGTGCATTTCAGCTGATCAGAGCATGGAGACCATAATAAACAACGTGATCATGGGTACTGGCAAAGACTAAGATCAAAGTTGACAAGAAAGACCATGGGGGTTGCTGAATGTCACTAGGGAGCGCAGTGGCAAGTGTCGAGTTGTCAAGCAGAGCTGGAATAAAGCAGTTCATGACTGCTTGCATGATTGACACCGGTTCCTTGCTACGTATCTATGACCTAAGTTGCTTTGCGTGGCGACATGACACTTCTGGACCTTGGATCAAACCATTGTGTGTTCAGTAGAAGGGCTCTGCAGTTGCATGCTTGTAAAGGTTCCTTCAACACACGGTGCCGGCTGAGAGCATCTGAAGGGCCTATGATGCATAGTTGCACAGCACGGCGGCTCACTTCATTGTTGAACCGGCCTTAGGCGTACTGGCTGCAGTCAACGAGAGTTGTGCGCATAACTTTGTGAAGGAACTGAAGGGGCCAACCACAGCAACTGCCCAATCAGGGACCAAATACTGGAAAGAAGAAGCCGGTGGGCCACAATTATCGGCCATGCATGAAAAGGAAAGAGTCGCGCGACAGCAGCTCCAGGTGCGACCAAGTCACGCCTGCACCTTCTTTGGCCAGCTTGTCAGATCATCCCGTAACTGGCGGATGCTTGCAGGCGGAGCTGCTGCACATCAAAAAGACATTTGGGGCGAAGCTTCTGCGTGGAAAAGATGCCACAACCCTCGCCACTTGCATCGTCAGTGTCGACCCACCGGCAGCTGCTGCCAACTACGATGTAAGCGCCATCAATCTAAAGTTGTGCTGCACCCAGGCGATTTTGGAGCTTCACATGGGCAACCAACAGGCAGACCCGCATGGGGGCATGGTGATGGGTTCAGCACATGGTGCAGCTTCAGGCCAAGGTAAAACGGACGCAGCAAGTGCGCAAGGCAGCATCTTGGATGGTAGTCCGCGGCCTGGCAGTGCTGCGGCAGCACCAGGTGCAGGCCCTGCTTGGCATACGGGGCTTCAAGTGATGGTGTCATCACCAGATTTGCCGGACATGCTGTGCGCACGCATCGCCAAGCGCCTGCATGCGGGCTGGGTCATGGGTGTCACCCAACTGCAGCAGCAGCAACAGCGCACAGCATCTGTGCCTGCACAACAGCCACCCGCTGAAGCCGCAGCTGCAGCATCTGGAGCAACTGCTGATGTGGCTCCTGCACCTTCCTACCAGCTGGAGCTGCTTCCCGTGATGGCCAAGGCCAGCTTCGTACAGCTCATCACACTCATGCCTGAGCTGGTGGAGCCTTACCAGGGCACCAATGAGGCAGGTGCCACTGTCAGGCGCTTTGCAATCATCAGCAAAGCCCTGCAGCCAGGCAGCGTGTCAAGGCCTGAGGGAGGTGCTGCTGTTTGCAGGACCTTAAGCGCAGAAGGACAGGTTGGGGCCGGCACCCCTTCCCCTCAGGCACCTGACCATTCGGTTGATAAGAAGACGGTTGCCACGGGTACACGACCTATACGTACAGTGGCGTCAGAAGCGTTTGCAGCAGCAGCAACAGCGCTGAGTGAGAACCGGCGGGGCGTCAGGTCCCCTCACACTTGGCATGCGCCCGCAGGCCCAGATGACAGGAGCAGGGGTGGTGGCATGGGCCGGGAGTCAACCGACCACACAGCTGAGGCACAGCAGGGGCAGGCAGCGGCTCCTGTTGTGGTGGTGGACATGGCAGCGGCACGTGTACTGGCAGAGCTGCGGTACCTCGGCAAGCGGTACGGCTCCAGCTTCCAGCTACTGCCTGACAGCTTCCAGCTGTGCACCAGCAGTGCACCGCCCCCCACATGTGTGGCCAGCATGGGTGTGCCATCGCCCTCGGGTGCTGGAGCAGCTGCAGGGCCACCTGTGGCATCTGTGGCACACACGCCAGCACCTGCCGCATGTCATGAAAAAACACCAGCCGCAGGCCAAGGCCAGGTTGCAGGAGCCAGTGATGGCAGCCGTACCCCTGCCCCTGCTGTGGTCACAGCCACCACGTCACGTCCCCTGTCAGTTCGCGCACCCCTGTTCTTTCCAGGTGTGCAGTTCAGTAAGCCCAAGCCGCGCATGGCCTCTGCCAGTGCGGTGTCTGCCACCAGTGAGGGAGGCAGCATTGCATCAGGCACAGACCTACAGCCCTCCACCACAGCCGCACCACAGGCCATGCCAGGTGGGGACACACTGCAGGCATCACCCACTGCCCCACCGCCACTCTCACCACCACTCTCACATGCGCCAGCACCAGCACCAGCACCAGCACCAGCACCAGCACCAGCGCAAGCAACATCTAGCACGCAAGTACAACACACAGATGCCCCAGCACCAGCAGCAGTCACCCTACCTGCTGGCTTCACACTGGACTTATTGCCCACAGACCCAGAGTGGTCTTGGGGACCTCTGAAGCTGGTGTGCTGCCTGCAACCGGGGGGCACACAGGGCACCGACCATGGCAGCACCTCTGCCGCTGGTGGCTCCACCCTTGCGGCTGCTGCTGCAGCTGCTGCTGACCGCGGCGCAGGTGCCAAGGCGCTTCCCGTGCCCAGCGCAGCACCAGCAGCTGTGGTTGGCAGCAACGGCAGTAACACAAGTGTCAGTGGTGTGGTGGGTGTGTCACTGCTGGCCAGCTGCCAGGGCAACCATATGCCCAGCTGGCTGACGCGTCATGTTGAGCGGGAGCTGGGGCAGCAGGTATGCAGACCATTACTTGAAAATGAAATGTTTCGTGGGCAGCACTGATGTACAACAACAACATTGTGGAGTTGCTGCTGCAACACACGGCCGCTTGTTTGGAGATGCAGGCCTCGAGTGCAAGTGTTCTGTGTCTCTGGCATGCACACTTAACCCCATGCTCACGCCGTGCTTGTACTGCTTCGTGCTTTTATTGCAGCTGTCAGCAGCAGTTGCACGCCCAAACGCACTGGCGGGTGTACTGCGATACTTGGAGAACTATGCTGGCTCTGTGGCAGCTGCAGCGGAGGCGGCTGCACAGTGAGTAACATGAGCTGCCATGCTATGCTTCCCACGTGGATGCATGGGGCCACCAGTAGGCTAAGGTTGGACAGGCACAGCTGTGGCTCTGGTGTTGATGATGGCAGGTAGAAGTCTGCGATGTGACAAGGCTTACTGGGCCGCTGATGCTGCCCAACTTGCCGCACTGTGCACTATAGGCAAGCTGGTGAGAGGACACGGCTGGGGCAGCCTCGAGCTGCTCAGTTGCACAGCAGCAGTGACGCAAGTGGGGACGGCAGTGAGGGTCACACCAGCAGTGAGGATGGCACACACCACGGCGATGACAGCGACGCAGACGAGCAGTACAGCGAGAGTGGCAGTAGCGAGGGCGGTGAAGGCATTGAGCGGTACGAGCAGTACAGCGGGCCTGGTTCAGATGGCGGGAGCATTGAGGAGGAGGAGGAGGAGGAGGAGCAGGAACCAAGGGACGAGGTCGCGTTCCATGGGGCAGGTAATGAGGATGACGCAGGGGCAGGCGCAGGGTCTTCAGGCAAACAGGCATCAGGGAAAGGCGGCTCACAGGTGACTGCCTACTCGTGTGAGCTGCAAGGCCTCAGCCTGGACAACTGCAGTGCAGCGGAGGCCATCCGCGCTGTGTTCCAGGTGAGAACATGGGGCATATGGTGTTTGCGCTGTGAGCTGGTCCCCGGTTTCCCTACTGTTCCTGATGACCTGGCGCGCAGGGCAGCTGAACGCGGGCCCTGCAGTGTGTGTGTCGTGTGCTCCACAAGGTGCAGCATTCACGATGCACACGACAGTGGCACAGGTGAACTTAGTGAAACCCCCACTGTCAACATGTTGTGCCTCAGGTTGTTTGTGACCGGTGCCCACACACTGGCACCATGATACTCTCCTCAGAGGCAGTGGCTTCATCAGGCAGCGCTCCTCGTGGCCAGCCCCAGCAACCCACCAAACCTTTTGAGGCAGTGTCTGAGTGCCCGGGGTGCCACTTGCGCTGGCATCTGGCCATGCGCCCCAAGTTCATTCATGACGCGTCCAATGTGCGTGCGGACAAGCAGTGCCGTTGCTGTGTTGCTGCAAGTTGGTCGCTGCTTGCAAGGAACACACGTGGTGAACCAGCACGCTGCACTCAGTCAGTGTGCTGTGCAGCTGTTGTGCTTTTCCCTCCAGCATGTGCGCAGTGCATGGTGTCAACATGTGCCACCAGTGACAGCTAAGACACCAAGTGCTCATGTGGGCCTGGGATGTTGGCTGCTCAGGACCTCATACCCTCTCTTTAACAGCTGTTCACACCAGTGCCTGAACCTGCACCTGACCGATGCAGGTGCTGTGCGCCTTGAAGCCGGTCGGTTGCCGGCCGCTCGACCTGCTGCCCTCCATGTATGCGGGCCAGTGCGGCGGTTGTGGCGCGGTGATGAGCCTCCGGGGTGTGCAGGTGCTCAAGGGGCGAAGGGAGATGCGGGCCGGGGGACGCAGGTTGCTACATGGCCCTGAGACATGGCTCAGCTGTGCCTTCTGTGTTCGGTTGTTGCTCGCGAAGGGTTGGTGCACGTACAGTCACATGCAAGCCTGCTCTTGTCAAGCAGCTGCTTTAACAACTGCCTCAAGTGCGTGAGCATCACAACTGCGGACGTGGTGGAACTTGCATGTGGGCAGCTGGGTGTTTAACTGTGGCTGAACTGTGGCTGCAGGTGGGCATGCCCTATGAGCGCACCTGTAGCTCATGCCATCATACGCTGGGGTTGCACATCCCTGCTGTTGCCTTCATTCCACGGGGAGCACCCACAGGCGGCCTGGGACGCAAGGTCTGTTGGTTGGGCTGCTCCGGACGTTGGGCTGTTTGGACTCTGGCTTGGTCTGTACCGCCCTGGAGCATCCCCCGCACGCGCCTTGCTCAGAAACGCTCAGCGGTCCTTTTGCATCACCATCAGGCCACATGAGACACCATGAGGTGGTACTGGTGTCGTCGCGCATCGGTTCTGACCATGACGCCTTGTGTTGCCCTGCACGCTGCGCGGACATGCGGTTGTGGTGCAGGGGCTACACGCGGGCGGCGTGGTGCGTGCTGCGGCAGCAGCGCGCGCTGTCGTACCCAAAGGCGCTCTGGCTGCATTCAATGGCGTGCTGCAGGTGAGGGCACATGCCGCAGCGCTGTGTGCGCAGCGCTGTGCACCCATGCCTCCAGCATTGATGGAACTCCGCCATCCCTGAAAAAAGGGCATTGCGAAACAGGTGCGCACCTCCCCGACATTTTGTGCCACGCTCATGATGTTCATACACATGATGTATATGGCGCAGGTGGGGCAACCACTGCCAGCATTTGGCACCTGCCGCCACTACCACCACTCGTACCGCTGGCTGCGCTTCCCATGCTGCGGTGCGATGACGGTTTGAAGTACCCATGTTGCAGGACTGTATCTTCAGGATACCTTGGCCATAATCACAACAGTGTTCACCTAAATGCACATTGCACCTGTCTGCACTCACCAACTGTACCCATGTTTTCATATGTCAGCAAGCGGTAGCATAGGCACTGGCACACAGTGCAACTTTAGGCGCTGCACGGCCTGCTTGTGCGTTGCAGGCATGCGTTTCCCCTGTGACCTGTGCCACGAGGAGATGGTGCCGGATGGCCATGAGCCGCGCTGGGCAGCACGTATGGTGTGCGGTGAGTCATCCAGCACGCACCACGCACCTGTTGTACTCGCATGCAGGCAAGAAGTAAACTTTTTAGTCCACGGCTCTGCAAGACACATGTTAAGAATAAGAACCCAGGTCAAGGACCCCAGGTTAAGGGCTGCGCTGCACCACTGCTCGTGCCCATGCTCATGAAGTCATGTTCATGCTCATGATTGTACTCATGCTTATGTTCACAACCCCAGGATTCTGTTCCACAGAGCAGCCAGTGTCAGCCCAATGCAAGGCGTGTGGCAAGGTGCTAGCACGTGGTGCGAGTAATCCCGCAGGTGAGGTTGAGGGGCGGCATTGCACCCTTGCGATACGCGGGGTGATGAGCAGGTGTGTCGGTACAGCAGACCAAGGGATCTGTGCTCACCTGCTGGGATCATGGGGGTCACATGCACGATGCAACACAACCCTACACGTTCGCTCACTGCAGCATGAGCATTAGCTGGGGCACATGTTTTGGACTGGTGCCAGCTGCACTGGCCTGCCATGTTGTCTGCAGGCCGCCAGTCACGGTTCTGGGAGGGCGGTGAGGGGTGCCGTGACAACAAGCGCATGAACAAGAACGACCCGCACAAGTGAGGCGTCCTGCTTCAGCATGAGGCATTTGTGTGCCTCAACAGTGGTATCTACCACCCCATTCCCAGCTAATGAGTTGCTGACCTGCCATTGTGCGTCGATGCCAGTGCTGCCGCATGGGATCAGAATGCTGGCTGGGCACGTCTATGTGGGCATTGCCTTTGCATGGAGGCCCTGACATCAGCAGCGCTCGTGTACTGCCCTGCATTGTAGGTACCGCAATTCAACTGCAAAGACCAAGAGCGCAAAGCACAAACGCGTGGGACCCAAGCCCTGGTCTAAGGAGCTGAAGAAGTCGGAGCGCACTGCAGCCAGCTGATCAGCTGCTTCATCACTGTATGATTGGGACCCTGCGGCACCTGCTGTGGCAGGAATTAGTGGAGTTTGTAAGCTCGAGGCCAGTGTCACTGTAACAAGCAATGCACAGGCGTCCTGGCTGTGGCTAAGGGCGATGTGTGGCAGAGAATCTTTGCAAGCCGTGAGGAGCCTATGATGATGGTCAAGATGATTGCAAATAACCAGCAACATCCTGTTGGTTCAAACGTCTTTGCAAACACCTTGAACAGTAAGCACAGTACACAACAGGCCATCTTTGGCTCAAACTCTCCTCTTGTCAAAACAAGCTCTCCTTCAGCTGCACCAAGCACAGCTGCAACAAGTTCTGAGGCGGTCAGGTGCCCAGGTCCCCAGGTCCAACACTAGTTTAGCCACTGTTGGATGAGAGGATGACCATCAAGACCTGCGCAAGCTGAATGGCGCCACACTGCCGTGGTGCATCGTGATGACCCACTTCCCGTTCTGCTTCTCAAAGATGTTGGTGGCACAGATCCTGTCGTGCGGGCGCGTGGGTAAAAGGATTGTTGTTGCAGATGCACTAGGTCCAAGAACACCAAGGGCCAGGCAAGGGGCCTGGGAGAGCGCACAGCAGGTCAGTGATGCTGGGTCCCGGGCATGGATCACACCCACCGTGGCAACCAATCAGCACACAACAGTCAAGTCCCTGCAGCTGGGAACCTAAACCAGATGCGAAAGGCAAGCATGGTACGTACCGCCCTTTGTTGTCATCGGCGTCAATGACCTCCACACATGTCACAAACCCGTGGCCATCCGCAGCAAACACGCGCACATCCTCCAGGTTCACGCGGAACGCGCGTGGCCGCACATTCTTCAGCACCTGCGCACGTGCATGCACGTATAGTCAAGGCCATCAGCCTTCAACACACACATGTGCCCACACGTATCACACAGCAGCGTGTGGAGCAATTAACTGGCCTGCAATTGATTGGTGGCCCAGCACTGAGCCAAAAGCGGTATGGAAGACATCGACATGGGCGCTGTGTGCGATCCTTGTTACAGTACCTCTTGTGCGTGAGCCTTGTGCCTCACAACATACGACATGGGGTGGCTGGACACTTCTCCCTCTGCTGCCCTGCACCACTCACCGCACGCCAGGAGTCCAGCACAGCCTCACGCCCCGCAATGCATGATGCCCCCGGATGGATGACCTGTGGCCGGCAGGCAGTGCAGGCAACAGTACTGCTGGCAGCAGGCGGCACAACTGCGGGTGTGTGCTACTGGACTGCTCGCCGGGCGGCAGCCTGGCCTGTGAGGTGCTGGTGAGATGGGGCTGAGCTGTTTCACTGCACCATCACACAACAGGCCAGGGGTCCGGCGGGCACTGCAGGCGCTGCGCTCTCTTCCTGGCAAGAACCGTGATGTGCACCAATCAATGCATCAACACCCACACCCACCTGCACTCAACGCTTCACACGCTTTTGTTTGAAATTGTATGCGCACCTGCACATGCTCGCCATCCCCCCAGATGCGCTCCATGGCCTTCATGTCCCCTGACCGAAATGCGTCATAAAACGCAGTATTCGCGTCCTCCACTGCCAGCCGTACATCCACCGCTTTTTGCCTGCGCATACGCATGCACACACACATGCAAGCCCATATGCACATCGCGCACATTCCTGCACTTGCGCAGCATGCACTTGCGCAGCATGCGGTACTTGCAGGATGCATATGATATGATTGATCACACACTTGACATAACATTGAGCCTGGGGATCAACTGTGCGCAGCACTGGGCAAGCATGCACGACCTGAGTGTGGTGCGCAGCAGCCGCAGAGCTCATGGACTTGAGCTGTTGGATGTGCACAGCCAGGTCCTGTACATGTGCTAGCATGGACATCATGCATGCGACACTGGAACTTTGCCAGAGCACCCACTGTATCGTGTCCCGTAGCTGCGCAGCTAGTTTATAGTCCTCGACCTTGAGCGCTGCGTCCAGTTGAGCTCGTAGGTCCGCAAGCGTCATTGATTCGTCGAAAATTGCGCGTGCAACTACACCTCGCAATCTAGGTTTTAGTATACCAGCGGTTGCAGGTCTCATCAGCGGCATCAGTGGCCGGCAAGAGGAGGACGCTACTGCGTGGTGCAGATTCGCAGGGCTCCGGATCAACATGTTAATACTGGTACGATTCCAATGGTTGGCTGCTGAAGAGCTTCACAAATCAGTGTTTGCAGTGTCATTGACAAGGACAGGATGAGATACGACCTTGGCCTCTGCTTCGTTATATGTGCTAGTTTGATGCGTGATCACCATAGCATCACATCCCGTTGGTGCCTTAGCTTGTTCCAGATCAGCACTGATGGCTGTAGGCAAGGGGAATTCACAAAAGGGGCAAAAGCAGAAAGGCTCAGTGCTGAAGAAGTTGTTTCAGCAGCCTGATGAAGCCAACTGGACAAAGGTTTGCCAATACGCATCTGCTGAGTGGCATGCAACATGCAGCTGAAAGCGCGCCACAGCCGCTAAGCAATCACGCGCTGCATGCTGTTGGGTTACAGCAAGTGCTCCCATTGTTGATGTTTTCACATATCAGCTGCCCTCGTACACCAATGAAGTCATAATTTCCACAGGGGATCCGAATTGCCCATCACATGAGTGCTTGCTAAACATTATGGTCTACATGCAGGCGGAGTTGTTAGACTGCCTGTTCTGGCTGAAGGTACTTGCCAGCTTTGCGTTAGGCATCACGTGGGGCGCACTCGGGCTGACAGGGCTGCAAGTAAGTGTACTGAGGGCATCAACGTGCGCATGCTCTGAAATCACACCAGGTCTTGTTTCCAATGACCCCCTCACTACTCTCCCCCCCCCTGGTACAGCAACGAGCCAGCGTCATGGCTGCGCCCATGCTCGTCCTGCTCCTGGTCACTGGCAGCTTGATCATTACTACTTGCGTCGCAGGCCTTCCTGGGCTACCTTGCAACCGTCGTCTTGCTGTCTGTTGCAACGTACCGCTCATGGCTTCAAATTGATGAGGATGAGTTTGGGGGCCATTCAGCGCTCATTATGGAGGGTGGGTCCGTATGAAGCAGCTGTCATGTGAAGGAAGTGCATCATGTTGCCTGTCCATGCCGTTGGGCTTCCAATGGCAGTCCTCGGCAGTATATGATGTCGGGTACAGATGCACACATCGTATCATGGCAATGACGCATGGCCATGTTACCAAAGGCAGCTCATGCAGCCCATGCCCTTTTTATCTGCTGCTGTGGCAACGCACGCACGCAGGGTTGCCAGTGGCCAATGGAACCTTCATGCTGTGCTGGATCCTAACCTACACCAACGTGCATTTTGCAGCCCCTGCCACAGCATAGTATGGCAGTGAATGATGGATATCAGCCCCACGACAGGATTGGGTGGGAATGGGTTATTCTTTTGCACCTGGCACCAGGAGATTGGCAGTGGGGTATGGCAGCGCTTGCTTAAATGGAAAATCAAAAGCGCAGATCAGGCCAGGCGCTCAGCCGATGGCTGACACATACTGCCTTGCCTGCCCGATGTGGCAATCGTATGAATGAAATCATGGAACCTGGCTTCGAGCGCAGACTGTCGCTGTGCATCCTGTTAACTACACAGACTCTGTTCTGTGCCCTGTCATCAAGGTCACCTGGCACCCCTCCCCTCTCTCAGCAGCTCGCACCCTCACCCTGACAAAAATGTGCGGCGGCGCACGCTGCAGCCTCCCCGCAGCTGTTGGGCCCCCTGGCATCCCCCGTACGTGCATGTACTCATGCCCTTGGCATGCGTCCACCACCCTCACTGACCCCAGGGCCACTGGAAGATGCCGCCCAGGCCACACAGGTACCAGTAGGCCGCCAGGTTCAGCGCTGGCACCACCCAGTGCGCAGGCATCTCGTGCGTGTAGAACTTAGGCTGGGGGATGTGGACGTGGTTGCTGCCGTGCGTGTGGCCATGCCCGTGGCCACCAAACGTTTGCTCCAGCAGGGCGAGCTGTTGGGGCACTGGTAGGGGCTTGACGTACCCAGAGCTCGACTTGTCCTTGCGCGCGTCACGCCGGGCCTTTTGCATCTGCCGCCATTCGTTTGCCGCCTGTGTTCAGTAACATTATGCGCAGACTGGCAGCTTGTCAGACATGAAAGTGACATGATGCCAGGAAGCAATGATTCGTTAGTTTGCTGACTTTCTGACAGTGCATTCAACCTCCAGCATGCAGCAATACCTCCAGCACGCAGCAATACGCCTGGCTATGGTGGCTGTAGGTGTCAGACCAGCCTGAAGGTGTCTCCTGCCTCACGGCAGGCATTCAATCGGCATGTCTGGCGTACAATGTAACACGCACACGCACATGTGCGACATGCACACCGCTCGCACCTCTGCAGACAGCGCTGCTTGCCGCTCTGCATACTCTATGTTGGCCTTGAGCAGCTTTTGCACACGGGGCCGCACCGTGTTGGGCAATGGAGAGTAGTCGTCACGGAAGTGCGGCAGCTGTACACACGGGCAAGACAAAGAGAAGGGCTTAATCCAAAACAGCGAAGAGAGATGATTGTGTGCGCGCTTAGTGGCCATCACATGTGAAACCAGTGATCCTACCGCCGGGGGTCACAGCCTGACTGTTTCAAGATTGGACGCTGTGTCAGGTGCGCCCCCAACTAGGACGTGCAGCATGCGACACTCCATCGGCATGTTGTGTGCATGCATTGCTGCGCTGACGCTCCAACATCAGCTGCTGTGCATTCCAATCTCCTGCCAAGGCTATGTGCACCACGGTCCATGCAACCTCAGTGCATGCGTACCTTGTCCCGCAGCGAGTTGTTTGGCACGCCCAGACGTGTAATGGGCGCTAACAGCTCAGCAGTCTCCGCGATGGTGGCGGACAGTGCGGCCACGAAGGGGTTGTCTGAAAGAATTCGTGGCCGTGGGGTTTGCACATACAGTGTGTTGAACGAGGGGTTCCGGAACTCCTCAAACTCCTTCAGCTGCAAACCACAGCCAAAAACAGGGCAGGGGTGCAAGGTTGAAGTCCACAGGGCTGGTCTGGGCAAAAGATATCTGCCGCAGTTTGACTACATGTCCATGCAGCCATGCAAACTTGTGCATGCCAACAACCTGGAAGTACAGCTGGTCTGCAGTGCTCCTTGCAAGACCCCTCCTGGTTTTGGCAGGGATGGCGCTGTGCCGCATGGGCATGCTGCCTGAACTCCATTCACTCTCCATGTTGTCATGGTGGTGAGCTTTGCTGCCTACACTGTAGCTAATTTTAGATTTGCCTACGCTATGAAACTCGATACCATGGTCATGCGGCATGGCTGAGGTTCATGAATCTGGGGTTCTACCCCCCCATCCCGAGCAGACAGATGGTTAAAATCTGTTGCCAAACTATGATCCTCGGAACCTTGGCCGAAGCACCGCGTAGAGTGACCTCTTCTCTACACCGTGGAAGAAGCCACGTCCTTGATTTTGCGTCAGAATAAATCTGAGATGTGACGAAAATGGGGGCACACAAGCAAGTTTATATACGGTGACCCATGTGTATTTCTCGACAGGCGACTGTGCCGAGATCCACAGATCATGCGATTATATTCTTTACTGGCGGCTGCAGTACCCAAGTCTACCTCATCAGCATTGATTGATGGAGTGGGCAGCTGGGTGCTGCGCAGGCAGCTGGCAAGTTCGGCAGCACCTCGTCAGGAAGTCAAAGAAAAGCCGGATGGATCTGAAATCACGCTGGACGACGCAAAAGCTCTGTTGGGCTCCAAGGGCATCATGCCTCCTCCTGCAAGCACAGGAGCTGGCCGTGCAGCACATGATGCTGGTCCTCAGCCTGGTCCAGGCAGTGAAGCAACAACTCATGCACACAGCGCCCAGACGCCACATGAGCACCATGTGCGCACTGAGCAGGCGCATGGCCTTGCAGAGGCAAAGCCAGCGTATGCTGCACAGCAGGCAGGGTCATGGGTGGCGACAGCAGTCTCTTCTGTGCTGTCCAAGTTTGGGTTTGGAGCAAAGGGTGTACCACCTCCACAAGGCCCACCTGCAGCAGCTGCCACACCGCAGGCTGCTGCACAACCAGCAGCAGAGCAGCAGCCACCGCATCAGCAGCCAATTACACCTGATGCAGGCAGTACAAGCCAGTCCAGCACAGTGCAGGAGTTTGCAGCAGCGCACGCACCAGGCTGCCAGTTAGAAGCAGCACAGGCAGCACCCAGCACTTCATCCACCGAAACAGACAGCGCAGCAGGCAGCACCCAGCACGTGTTCCCATCAGACATGGTATCCAAGCCAAGCACATCGTACCCTCAACACCTCCCATTCTGGCGCATGGGCCAAGACCTGGCCGCGCACCCTTTGGAGGGGCCGGACAAACAGCTGCTGCAGGAGCTCGACACGCTACAGCAGCAGTTGGAGCAGGCACCTGCCACATCGCGCACACACTTGTGGGCCTTTGCCTCCCAACAGCCAGAGCCCAAACCCGATGCCACATCAAGCGGGAGCACGGGAGGATCGGAGGAGCTAAACAGCAGTATTGCCCCTCCTCTGCTCTCCCTTGGTATGGGGCCACCTGGCAGCCTGGCCGCAGAGGCAGCAGCAACAGATGCCGGCAGGACCACAGGCCACGCTGCAGCTTCAGCAGGAGGTAACGCAGCATCCCCATTTTCAACAGCCCGCTTGCCTTCCACGGAAACCATGCGCACCGCAGGCGTATTGGGCACCGCCCCGCACGCGCAGCTGTTCCCTGATCACCAAAAATCCATGTTGCTGAGGGGCCTGGAGGAGGTGTTTAGCGCTGGAGCGTCCGGCAGTGGCGCTAGCTCCATCGTCAGGCCAATCGATGTGGAGGATGTGATGCGCAGCAGGCGCACCGCTGGACCTGTGACCCCGCTGCAGGTGTTGTCTGGCAAGGCCCCTCCCCCGGTCTCAGCTCGTGACATGCGGTCCATGCTGGACACAGCACTGAGCGCCATCGGCAGCAAGGCTGCACAGCCGTTCGGATCGACGGAGGAGTGGGAGGCGGGTGAGATGCGGGTTGTGAAGCGCCAGGACTCCCCCACAGGCTCGCGCACCACTGGCGGCGGCAAGAAGCAGCCCACGGCAGCCGCCGCTGTCTTCGACTTCACCCACCTGCTGGCGTCTTTGAAGCCGCCGGTTGCGACTGCGCCTGCACGCACAGCTGCCCCGGCAGCTCTGTCGGCACCGGTGGTACTGCCTGCTGCTGCGCCGCCACCGCCACCTGCTCCCGCACCTCTCACCCCGGAGGAGGTGCACAAGAAGGAGCTGCAGCAGAAGCTGGTGGCACTGGAGGCAAAGGCAGGCACCATCAGGCAGCAGCTCAGCCAGCTGGCGGTGGCCATCAAGCCCGAGTACAGCACAGCGCTGAGCGTGGACGAGTCCATCAGCCGCAACCACGCAGTGATGGAGGCGGCGGGGCGGCTGCGGCAGGTGCAGATGCAGATGGACGTGGTGAGGGCGGAGCTGCAGGGCGAGCGCAAGCCAGTGGGGACGGACGCCATGGACGCAGAGCAGCGGCTGCGGCGCGCGCAGGAGAACGCCGAGCGGCGGCGGGCGCACAGGGAGGCGCAGGTGCAGGCCATGCGTGAGCGTGCAGCGCAGCGTGCAGAGCGCAAGGAGCAGGCGTCCGAGATTGATGACCTGTTCAGTGCGCTGGGCCCCGTGGAGCAGCCCAGCACTGCGGCACCCCGCCTTGCGCGTGCCCCTGCCAGCACCCTCCAGCGCCAGCAGCTGCATGCTGAGCAGCCATGGCGCACGGTGGCACAGCCAGATGACTGGGTGCAGAGCCTCAAATCAGAGCTGGGTGTAGAATCACAGGCCGCCAGGCTCACAGGCCGCCAGCCGTCACAGTCAGGCGCCAGGCAGCCGGCAGAGGCATCCCCTCCCACGGCGCCCAAGTCACTTGAAGAAACGCTGCTGGAGGATGTGGATGATGTGCTGGTGGACCAAGGCGAGCGTGCGCCACGCAAGGGCCGCACATTGTTTGAGCGGCCGGAGGACAATCAGCCGGTGAGTACCGCATGCTTGGTGGCCCCTGCATCCTGCTTTGCAGCTGCTGCTCTCCTAGTGTGCTTACCCACGGCGTATGGCTGTGGCACTTGTTGAGCTGCTGGTGTGCTGCCGTGTGCCTCTCACTCTTGCATGGGATGCCCGTGTTGCTTGCCTGAACTACCACATGCCGTGCACTCGATACAGTGCAATTTTCAGCACGCCCCCTTCGGGCCTAGTCCTGGTGGTCTTGCACCCACACCGGTGGCATGCTGTGCTGCTGCCTGCTGCACTGCGCAGCTGCAACTGCCCGCGCTCATCAGCGTGCGTGAGCTGGCGGGCCTGCTGGGTGCATCCCCTGCGGAGGTGGAGACCTTCCTGACGAAGCAGCTGGGAGAAAGTGTGAGCAGCCTGGAAGACGCAGTCCCCCCGGAGGCGGCTGAGCTGGTGGCGCTGGAGTGGGGCCGCGTGGCAGTGGTGCAGCGTGACACAGGTGCGACCCATGCTTGAACTGTGGAAGCGCCCACAAGGGCATGCATACCTCCACAGCCGGTGGGCCGAGCGCCCTGCGCATGGTACTGGTGTTGTGCCTGCAGCACATGCGCACATGGCGCAGCCACGGGAGCCACAGATGGGTGCACATGGATTCAGGCCCCCTGCAGCACACACAGCAACCTGCCCTGCACCTCACATTAGGTTGGGATCCTCACACTGATGTCTGCTGCGTGTGGTGTGGGACCGCAGCGCTGACTGCGCCCCCCCAGCCTAGGCCCGCCGTCATCACCATCATGGGCCACGTGGATCACGGCAAGACATCGCTGCTGGACGCGCTGCGCAAAACAAACGTGGCCGCTGGCGAGGCAGGCGGCATCACACAGGTGGGGTGTGCCGAGCTTGTCTGGTCATCACAGCATACCTGCGTGCTGGGCCTCCTGGCTCGGTTAGATGATCCGGCTCCTGCCCCTGCTCCTGCTGCTGCTGCTGCTGCTGCTGCTGTTGGCTGTTGGCTGTGCTGCTGGTGGAGCTGGACCAGGCATGGTCCACTTGCCCTTGCCTATCGTGGCATGTGTGAGACGCCTGAACCAAGCAAGAGCGTTCAGTCTGCAGAGCCTCTTGCTGCTGGGTCCCGTCATGTGGCAACCCTGCATGCTGACAGTGTGCCCGCCATGTACAGCCGCTGCAACTGACTGTTGTGTGCTGTACTTGGGCTGCTGCTGCGCCTGATTCCCCTCCGCCTCGCAGCACATCGGCGCCTTTGAGGTGTCCCTTCCTGGGGCCCCCTTGCCCCTCACCTTCCTTGACACCCCAGGCCACTCCGCCTTCTCATCCATGCGCGCGCGTGGCGCCGCCGTCACTGACATTGTGGTGCTGGTGGTCAGTGCGGAGGACGGCGTGATGCCCCAGACGCGGGAAGCACTGGCTCACGCACGCTCTGCTGGCTGCCCCATCGTGGTGGCGCTCACAAAGTGTGACCTGCCCACGGTGCGTGCCGTCCCGTGTTGGATCCCACCAATCATTTCAGCTGAGCAGTACGACAGCCCCAGGTGTGGCCAATGCCTCTTGGCTGGGTGTGGGCCTGGCCCTGTGAGCTCTTGAGGCTGCTGGGTCCTTACTCCACTGACCCTGGCGCTGCACCATGGGGTTGTCAGTGCTGGCACCACGGCAGACAGCTCCCCTCATACCTACATCATCTTTGTCAGCACATATGGCTCAAGGTGTGTACGTGTTGCACGTCCACACGGTCACCCCTGTGCAGGCCAAGCCGGACCAGGTGGCCGCCTCCCTGCTCAGTGAGGGTCTGGAGCTGGAGGTGTTTGGGGGCTCCGTGCAGCTGGTGCACACAAGTGCCAGGACAGGGCTGGGTCTGGAAGAGCTGACGGAGGCGCTGCTACTGCAGGTGAGGGGATCGGGGTGAGAGGCTAGCTGCGCACTCAGCTCGCGTCCATGCTGCGTTGGACTGTGCCCCTCTGGAGTTTGACACTTATGTGCAGATGGGCGTGAACGTGTCTTGCGGCCTGCGCCACATAATGCATGCTTCCTGTCGCAGGCGTGACACTGCCTTGCCTCCTCCACTCCACCGAGCCACACCCGCTGTGCATGCTCGTGCTGTGTGCACCCGCGTGTTCTGCAGGCTGAGGTGATGGAGCTGAAGGCGCCAGAGTCGGGTGCAGCAGCAGCCACTGTGGTGGAGGCATCGGTCGGTCGCTCTGGCCCCACCGCCACCGTCATTGTCCGCCACGGCCGCCTGCGTGTGGGGGATGCAGTGGTGGTGGGCACCGAGTGGGGCACGGTGGGTGAGGGGAGCTAGCAACAATGCATGCATGGCGCACGCCAGCCATGGCTTCGCTCATGACAATCACGCCAGCCGCTGACATGCGCAATGCGTACCCAGACACAGTCGCCAGTCAGGCGGCTGCGCCTTGCTTTGGTTGGACCGCCAGCTGCGTCATTTGACCTGTCAGTTGATTGTACACGTCATGTGCAGGTCCGTGCGCTGCGCACCAGCTCTGGTGAGGTGGCCGGCGGGTCCCAGGGTGTGGGCCCAGGGCAGCATGCGCTGGTGACGGGCTTGCATGGCTTGCCACAGGCTGGTGATGAGCTGCTGGTGCGTGGGGCATGGGGAGCTGCTGTGTATTCACTGTTGTGGTTGTGCCACCCCATGGGCTACACACATGCAACAGCATCACACACTGTGTACCTACAAGTTTGACAGCACTGCCAACATGCTGCATAAATATTTGCACAGGGCCTCGTGTGTGAACAAGCGTGGAAGCTGCTTGTCATAAAACATGTGGCCCCCCCGGCCCCCCTCCCCCCACACAACCACACCAGACACCACACATATACTGCTTTCTGTGGCGTGGCATGCGGCAGGTGGTGCCTAACGTGCCACGCGCGCGCCGCATCAGCGCAGCCCGCGCCGACCGTGCGGAGGACTACCGGCGGCTGCAGAATGCCGCGGCCCTGCACGCGCAGCGCACCTCTGAGCGGGCCAAGACCGCGCAGCTGACTGCGGCACGGCGCGAGTACCGGCAGCAGCGCATGGCCCTGCTGGCGCAGCGCAAGCTGAAAACCGCACAGTTGTTGGCGGAGTTGGCGGCCAAGTACCGTGCAAGCCAGGAGGCAGTGGTGGCTGCAGCGGCAGCTGGTGGTGTGTCTCAGCAGGCAGCGAGCACCGCTGCGGCAGCCACCTCAGGGACAGGTGATCAGGCAGGCAGTGCTGAGGAGGGTGCGGCTGCAGCTGCCGCCACCTCTGCAACAGCGGCACCAGTGGCGAAGCAGGAGGTGTGTTGGGATGCTACAAGGGACTTGCAGCGAATCAAGAGCTAGAGCCAAATGTTGCAGCTGCCCCAGTGTTGCACATGGGTACCCCTTGCGCCTCGTTGGTGGTGATGTGCACAGCCAAGGATATGTCACAGCTGCACATTGTCTGCATTAAATGGAGTGTGGTGAAATGGCGCCGCGTTGTTGCGTACCAGGTGCGGTTGGTGATCAAGGCGGACGTAGCAGGCAGTACAGAGGCGGTGCGCGCGCTGGCAGCGGAGCTGAGCAACGAGCACGTGGACATCAAGGTGCGGGGTGTGGGAGCCACATTTGCCACTCCTGCTCCCAGAAGGTCAGCCTCTGATGTCCCGCACAGCAGAAATGACACTCTGTTGTCACATGCAGCTGCAACGTTGTGACACCGTATGCTGCGCACCCGCTGCTGTCCACACACAGGTGGTGCATGCAGGTGTGGGCCCGCTCACTCAGAACGACGTCAACCTGGCCATGGCAGCTGGGGCGCACCTGGTGACCTTCAACCTGGGTGCATCAGGCCTGGGGGGTGCGGGAGGTGAGAACGAAGGGGTAGCTGTGGCTAGGGTGTGGTCTGCTGGGCACTGCTGTGCACAGACAGTTTGTGCTGCACCTTGACATAGAACCTGCCACCTGACCTGCCACGTGCTCAGTAGCTGGCTGTATGTCTGTCACCCCCGCATGCGTCTGGTTCACTGTGAGGGTGGAAGCTGGTGCTTCATCGCAGGCGGCCAAGGCAAGAGCGTAGAGCAAGCGCTGTCTGCAGCCAAGGCCATGGGTGTGACTCACCTGTCACATAACATCATCTATCACCTTATGGACCAGATCAGGGGCCTGGTGGAAGGTGGGTGGCCAGCATCGTTTGATTTGGCACTAAGCAGCTGGAAGATGTGCTCCGATATCTTGCGACAGGTTACAGAATGGTCACGCACATGCCCTGCTGCCTGCACCTGCTGCACACCACGAATCGGCACACTCTGCAGCCCTGTTTGCACGCCTCTTTGTGTGCATCTGGCGTTTTCGCAATGCTTGCACGCTTTGCGCCGATATTAAACTCGGCACGTGCGCTTGTGAGCTGCAGGTGCTGCGCCCTACATCGAGGTGGAGGAGGAGGTTGGCCGCGCCACCGTGCTGGCCACCTTCCCGCTGTCAGCCCCCAAGAGCGCAAAGAAAATGTCAGAGCTCCCGCCTGGCGGCGGCAAGATTGCAGGCGTGCGCGTGGGCCAGGGCGCGGTGAGGTTGGGTGCGGCACGTGTGCGCGTACTGCGCGGCGGCAAGCTGGTGCACGAGGTGCGCGGTATGGCTGTCTGTGCTGGGGGATGGTGTGCACCGTGCAGCATGACCTATTGAATCAGGTGCCTGCTGCAGGTGGTGGTCAGGCTGCCAGCTGATGTATTGTCTGTTATGGGGTCCAGTGAGGGCTCTGCTGATCCAGGTGCTGCGCACCAGAGCGCGTGACTGCACCAGCTCCAACATGCATGGTCCTGTCCTGCGATCTGGGAGCATGCGATGTGCATGTGACTCACGCAATGATCGCCTGCTTCACTCGTACAGGGCACACTGACGTCACTGAGGCGGCATAAATTGGACGTCGAGAATGTGGGTTCAGGCAATGAGTGCGGCCTGGTGGTTGACCACGGCCTGTTCTCCGACTTCCAGCCGGGTGATGAGATCGTGTGCGTGGATGTGGTGCGCCGCAAGGCAGCATCATCGGGTGCTGGGGCAGGTGGTGCTGGTGGCGGTGTAGCTGCAGGGGGTGCGCCTGGCACACAGTAAGGCATGCAACGAAGGCAGATGAGTATCAGTAGGTTTGTAACATGGAGTACAAAAGCTGATACCCAGCAGCGTTCTCGTGTGGTCACAGAAGCAAAACACAGAACTGCTGTGAAGCTCCCTCGCGCGTTGATGTCGGTGGGCCCTCTGGGGGCCATGGTAGGCCTCCATCACCATGGACAGAATATGTGGACATCCTGGTGGCACCAACCAAACGTAGCTGGGCTCACTGGCGCACCCGCACCCACAGCACTTGCCTGCAGCCCAGGAGTTGACCAGCTCGGGTGCACTCCACACTGTACGGTATACACACTTGCCTTGCTGTCTTCTGCTGCAACCCTGGGCTGCCCTCCAATACAACATGCTCACACGCACTGACCTGGGCAATCCGCGCTGCTGCACCACCGAAGCTGGCATGTGTGGGCTGCGGCTGGCACTGGGGGCACAGCTGCAGCTGTGTTGGTCTCGGTTCTGCAGCACTCCAGGGGCTGAACACGTGCTCTTTTCGCTCATCAGGTAGAAGCATACCTGGCAGCAGGTCCAACAAGTATGCACTCTCTGCGTGAACATTCGTTCATGTTTCAGATTGGTGATTCTGCCATATAATATGCAAATTTCTCATTTTTCGTCCTCCGCAACCTGCGGTGCCACCTTGGCCTGACACTTTGGCCTAACGGACGAATGGGTGTGCGTCAATACAACACAATCCAAATATTACAGCAAGCTCCTGAAGTGTATCATCAGCCTGAAAAAGGGCTCGTCTATGCTAGGGCTGACATAGGGCTAGGGCTTTTCTAGGGCTCTGATAGTAACTGACCCAGGAAGGAACAATCGTTGTGCTGGCGCTGGCTATATTCTTTTCGTATATACGTTGAAGTTTTAAGATGGGTGCAGGACCATCCAAGACCGATGATCGGCCGGAGTACACCGTGGAGCTGACTTTCACATGCTCCATGCCCATGGGTACGACCACCACAATTATCGCTGCCACTGTTCTCCCATCCCAGAGGGAAGCTGCGCGATCTGTCTCGGAGCAGTCAGTTTCACAGCGTGTCGATCTTGCTGTTTACAGAGTCGATTATTCAGTGCGCTGAGGACGCGGGCAAAGCAATCCTGGAGATCTACAACTCGGAGGTCTCTAAGTGGGAGGTGGAGCTCAAATCTGACAGCTCTCCTCTTACTCGTGCTGACCGGGAGGCCAACCGCGTCATTTGCGACGAGCTCATGGTGAGGCCTAGCTAGGTGTGCATGGCATTTAGCAAAGCACTGCACAGTTGTTCATGCTACTCTGTATGCCAGCGTGCATAGGGGACTCGTGTGCTGGTGCAATGGTGCATAGCTAACATTCATGCTGTTCACTTGGCACTGCAGCGCATCGCACCCCACATTCCCATTGTGTCAGAGGAGAACAGCTTGCTGCCGCATGATGTACGCAAGGTGCGGGCATGAAGTATGGGATGGTAGGCAAACAACAGCATGAGAAAGGCGCGTGTGCAGCTACTTAGGCCGCACTGTCATGCATCAGGGGCATGATAAGTTCCTGTCAATGGCATGGTGCATCTGAAAATAAATGCCGGGGCCTACTAGGCAGTGATGGAGTTATACCTTGGTTTTGCTGCAGCGCTTCCAGTCAACTCGCTCACATTCAGGATATGGTCTCTGGTCGGTACCGCTGGCTGCAGAAATTCCAGTACTATTGGCTGGTGGACCCGTTGGATGGCACAAAAGAGTTCCTGAAGCGCAACGGTGAGGCAACGTCTCATGCGTCTGCAGTGATGTTGGCTGCTGGTAGCTGATGCAGCACCTGGAGCTCACGGTGCATCACGGCTGACCAGATGGTCAGGTCCGCAGCCATGCACTGCATCTCCATCACTCAAGACTATGGCGGCAGGTTAGGGTGGTGCTTGTGTGCAGCATGAGCACCTGGCACTGGCTTGGGCCAAGGCTCAGGAGAGCTGATGCCTGCCCACCCATGGATCTCTGCAGCAACCTACAGCCTTGGCCTTTTTGTGCGCTGCCTCACTGCAGGCGAGTTCACTGTCAATATCGCGCTCATTAACAATGGAGAGCCAGTGATTGGTGTAGTTCATGTGCCGGTGCAGGTGTGTGCTGGGCTGGGGCCATTGCGTGATGCATGAGGTGCTGCTATTCCACAGCCTTGTGCACTGTGCATGTGTATGTGCGGTTGTTTGTACACGCAAGGGCCTATTACCGGCACGACTGTTGAGATGCGCGAGCACAGCGGCGCTGGCCTGACAGCTGTGGCCTGCCGTTGTGCAGCACGCATCCAACTTCCCACGCACTTTGGTTTTGAGTTCATGCAGGCCAAGACATACTGGGCGGTGAAGGGCAAAGGCGCCTGGATGCGCACACCCAAGCAGCAGTCACGCATTCAGTGCGCTGAATTCAGGTGGGGCGCTGTGAGGCTGAGGCAGCTGCAAAGGGATTGAGGACGTTAGTTCTGCCAACACAAGCTGTGTGCTAAGGCTGGCCCCAAGGCCCTCTCTTCCCCAGGATCTTGGTGATGCTGGCTGCTGGGGTCGACAAGGACATACCATCAATGGGGGCCATCAATGGGGCTGCTTACGCACTTGTTTATACCGCACCTGCCCCACTGTGTGATGATGTACACATGTTGTTCTTGAACTGTTGCAAACGCACGTGTGTTGCACTTGGGGCATGTGCACGCAGCCTTGACGAGCCAGGCCTGAAGCTCGTCGCATCCTCATCTCACTTGTCCAAGGAAACTGAGGAGTTCATCGCGCTGTTTGCATCCCCTGAGTTCATGCAGGTACACTGCACTGCCTGCTAGCATATGATCCAGCAATGGGGGCTCAGGACCCTTGGTGGCTGGGGTCGATGGTTTTTTATTTGCATCTGGACATGCGCACCAGCAGCAGACACCTGGCAGTGCAGCAGCACCTGCATTGGCTGGCAGAGTGGCATCACCAGGATTGCATCTGCGCAGCATGGCACTACTAACTCTGTGGCTTGCACAGTCCACGACCTCAGCACCCCTAGTGAGCCGTGTAGTGGCTGCCTGTGTGTGCAAACGCGGTGTAGGTCGGCTCCTCTCTCAAGCTGCTGATGGTTGCGGAGGGCTCAGCACACATCTACCCAAGGTATGTGCCGGCCCGCACAGTAGGTCACAAGGCTGCCTGTATGCGCGCAGCAGCCATGCTGCCATGTGGGGGTCCTGCTCGCGGTGTTGGCTGTGAGCGGTGGTGCGCAACATTCTGTTCTGCCTGGTTCACGCAGCGGTGTGCCATCCTGCTGGGACAGTGCGGTCGCAGTGCACATCGATTTCTGTGCTGCAAGGGCACTGTTTTCAGCTCTGTCCCTTGTGTTCGTGCTGCTTATGCTCCCCAGGCTAGCCCCCACCTGCGAGTGGGATACAGCGGCCGCGGATGTCATTGTGCGTGAGGCTGGTGGTGTGGTGCTGCAAGCGGGCCGGTGCGATGCCAAGGGCCGGCCGCTGGAGGATTGGAAGGTGTGCCTCAGTGTGTGTGGGTGGTTGCACCCGTCAGCAGGAGTGTGCAAAGCTCAGGTACAGCTGCATACCAGTTTTTGTGCGGATTTAAAGGCACCAAGGGGTGCTTTAACAGGATGAGAGTTACATGCCACCATCACACCTCCCCCTCACGCTGCTCCAAGTGCTCCCCATGCCATGCACCGTGTGTGCTGCTTGTACTGCAGAAAGTGCTGCTGCAGGAGAAGCCTGTGGAATACAACAAGGAGGAGATGCTCAACCCCTTCTTCATCGTCTTTGGCAAGCGGCGGGGCGTGGATGCAGGTGAGGAATCAAGGCATGTTCAAAAACAGTTTGGGGTTTGCTGCTCCACGTCAGAAACATGCTTGCTTCCAGGCTGCTTTTGGGCCTGTCTCTCGCAGCTCTTGTTGAGGTGTTGGGTATGTGAATTCGGAGGGGCGTAGCCTCAGGTGCTGAGCACTGTTGCTGCAGGTACTACAGCAGCAGCACACCTGGGTCCATCCCAGCCTGCATGCTGCACTTGACTGTTGCGCCACAGGCAAGGCCGAATGCACCACCAGGGATGACGTGGAGGGTGAAGATGATGATGAGGGGAGTGAGGAGGAGGAGGCCGCTGCCAAGAGAGGCAAGGCAGCCAGCAAGACAGGCAGCACGGGCGGGCGGTAGTGAGGCTGGCACATAATGGCGGCTCGGTTTGTGCTTTGACAAGGCTGTGTAGCGAGTTGGTGAGCACAGCTCGCAGTCTCGGGATGGCTGAGCAGTGAGCACAGATGAGGCTGCACTGGTAGCTACATGTGCCTAGTAGCATGGATTCTAAAGACCTGGAAGGAAGGGGGCGGTGGCAGCTGGCATGCTGACACTTGGGGTGTTGCTGCTCTCATGACTTGGGGTTGGTTAAGTTCGGCAGTGTACCTCCATGGAGCAGGCGCATTGTGCAAGAGGCTGATCCAGCGTACACGTGATAGTATGCAATCTATGCATGTGGCAATGCTTCGGTCAGATGAAGTGCACCAGCAGTGTAAGGAAGACATACTAAGGGAAGGCACACACCATGAATCCATGTATGGGTAGGGTCTGTACTGCTGGGCATCTCTCAACACAGAACACACCATGTGCTCCGTGCAACAAATGAGCGGATGGTAGCATTGCCATGGGAAGGTGCCAGCACGTGTGCTTCAGTTACAGGCGCAACTGGCATTCGCAGGAACGGCAAGGTCCACAGGACAGCCGTGCTAGGTGGACCACTTCAACAAGAACCATGCAAGGCGCAGCCGCCCATGTACGTACCAAAGGAAGAGTAAACAATGAAATTCAAACATAAGCTGATGGTAAGCCCAACAATCCAACATGTTTGACACTGTGGTGTCATCAAGACTTGAAGGCTCGACACGATGCTCAAATCATCAAGCGTTCGCAATGTTGTTGGACGTTTACAGCCAGCAAGTATGGTACGGCGCGCTTAGCGCCCGTGTGACCTACAGCTGCTTGTGGGCCACACCCTGTCGACGCTTCACCCACAACTGATATGTCCAGTGGCAGTTCAAACCTGGAAGGCGTAGGGGCAGTGACAAGCAGACACGAGCAAGCCCTGCTGACACGCGACCTCCCCACAGTGAGCGATGTTTCCCGCGCACTTGCATCCACATTCAAGGGCTGCGCTAACAACCATGGAGATGGCATAATGAGGCTGATTTGCAGCCGCATGCACGACAGTATGGCATGGGGAAGCACACATGGCGACACACCTGTGAGGAAGGCCTGGAAGATGGGGGCCGCCAGCACCGGGTTCCATGGTGTGCCACGCAACGCCGACTCCACACGCCACTCCTGGCCAAACAGCAGCACCAGGTATGGGTACCACACATTGCGCAGCAGCACCCACGTCAGCAGGAACAGCGCCTGTGTGCAAGGGTAGAGGTGTGGAAGAAGTCAACATGTAAAGTGTGCTGTGGGCAGCTTCAGTTGTGGACTAAGGCAGCGGCCCACCAAGCAAAACAGCACTCCCAGTGAAATGTTTGCCGCAACAATCAGGGCACTGTTATGAGCCACTTGAAATGCCATTGTGGCACTACCAGTAAGGCAGGCGCTCTTGAAATTCTTGACCGATCACGTCCAACTATGGCCTGCTGGTTGAGCCCCTTACCTCCATGGTGTCCCCCGCACGCGCGAATGTGCGCTTGGCAATCAGCAGCCACGTGTTCACCTCCACCAGCATGCAGTACGACAGGCACCAGGTATACCTGAGGCACCCATGCACACAGGAGCGTTGTCAAGAGCATGACGTAAGGACCATCGGCACTTTGCTTGAATGGGCTCACACTGCCATTGCTCTTGCTCGATCAACCCCCTGTGTCCGCCAGAATTATTGTGTGCACAACTGAAGCTGGACAACTGCTGGACGCATGATGTGCAGTTGTGCACCCTGAAGGCCCACCTGCAAGGCACCCATAACAGTGTGGGGGGTGACGCGTCTACCAGTGGCTGTATGCATTATGTCCTTTGATAACCCTGCCCAATGCTGCCAGTGGGGCGTGCCGCTCACTTGGGATAGTGGTAGGGGATGAGGATGAGCAGCATGGCCACCACGTGGTGCCCCAAGATGACCAGCGGCGAGTTCACACACCGCGGCCAGCACCCAATGTACACCATGTCCTGTGGCACGCATGGTGTGCAGGTCGTGGCCTTTAATCATCGGACCAAGGGTGTTTCAGTCAGAACGCGTAGGGCGTGAGAAGGGCCCTAACGCCGGAGATCTGCGCTACGGGATGAACACGTTGAATGGCCAGAGAAGGAAGCGTCATCATCACAGCAGTACACAGCCTGGCTGGCCACGCACCACCAGAAAGTACAGCAGTGATGCGATGGTGAGCAGGCTGTCTGGCACCAGCTGCGCCAGGTACGCGATGTTGAGGGCGTTGAGGCCGGCCAGGTACACCTGCAGTGGGGCACAGCAGCACATGGCAGTACTTGTACATGGCTTGTGTGCAGAGAGGCTGCGATGAGGGGCTTGGGAAGACAGGGCTGCAAGTGGGCGTAGTGCAAGTGCTGTGGCACCTGAGCATGGAATGCACCGAGGAAGGCTCCTGGCTGACCTGAGGCGCATGGGGGCGGTCTCCCCTTGTGCATGACATGCTCCTTACTGCCTGTGTGCCGGAAACCTATGCGCTTTCTCACCGCATGCAAGCAAGGCTTCGTGCATGCTACCACAACACGGCCCAGCAGCCCCAGAGATGAAGCAACTGCTGCACATACCAAGTTGAAAATGTCATGGCCGCGCACAATGGGAGGCAGCTTATTGTTCTGCTTGGTGGCCAACAAATGGACAGGCTTTGAAGCCGCCCCACTGGACCCCGAGTTTGAATCCGTTGACCCAGCCCTTGCCCCAGCCCCTGATGACTCCTGGCCCATCAGCTCATGCTGCACTCCTTGCTGCCCCTGCTGCTGCTGGTGATGTGCGCGCATGTCACTGGCTCTGCAGTGGGTTGGGTATGGTGCACCTAGGTTCCAAAACCTAGGTCCCGGAGTGTTTGCTGGCCCCTGGGGTAAGGCTGCCAGCTGCGTGTGCCACAGGTTGCGACCCCCTGTGAGCATGTGAGCAGCCATGGCAGCATCTTGGCAAAGATCAGCCAAGCACGACGGCACATGCATAACCGTGTGCACGATAAGCTGGCAAGATAACCAAAGCTGTAAGAGATATGGCAGCCCCTTCGTTCCTGGCTCCAAAGCATATGCATGGCATCTGAAGGCATACACAGGCACACCTGCCGGTGGGTGCTGGCAGAGCTGCTTGTCTACTATAGGCTGAAGGGGCAGTGGATGATGCCGCCTGCAACCAGGGCTAATGAGCTGCCCCGCCCAGCAGTAAGCTTAGCTGTACATGCTGAGACTGTATACTGTATGTTCAGCTCGCCATGCACAGCAAGTAACTACAGCTGTCACCCAATGGGCCCCAGCCCTGCTACTTACTTTGGTAAGCTCTTGGCTCCAAGCTCTACCTCAGGTCCGTGTACCAGCCCTCTCGAACAACACTCCTCTTAACAAAGCAAATACACGATTCCAAGGGCGCAAACTTTATTGGTTCATGATGTAGGATGCGACCAGGCTGATTCGCAGGAATCTTCGTATCCGCCGAGAAAGCCCTAAACCCTGATCGTGCACAACGAACGCCGTCCTTTGCCGCGTTGGATCATTGCTGGTCAGCACCTGCGCCTTGTTGAAGTGGTTGATCTGTGTTGCTTGTACTGCAGCTCGCGCAGGGAGTGGAGCCCATTGCCCTTGCACCTCTTCCGCGCTGTTGAATTTAGGGACACTGGAGAAAGCGGTCATCTGACTCCTTGTTGTGCCCACCCAGGTTGCTTACATTGAACGCTCATGCCGCTCAAAATCATGAAGGAGAGAAAGCGAAGTGGGGAGCGGCATGTCTTAGCTCGTGGCCACATCTGCCATAGGTCAATAGGTTCTCTTGTCATACCCGCATATGGCTGGTGTTAGAGTAATCATCACTCATGCCATGGTGTCACACCCTGCCATGGCAGTCAGGAGGAGCATCCAAGTGCCACGCATGGCAGCGCCTAATGCGTCCCATCCACTCAACACCTGCGACTGCATAGCAATGGGAGGTTCAACCCCCTTCCAGCTAGCCATACTCGCATACACGCCGTTGATCAGTTGCAGAGCAGGGAGGCCACACAGCAGCATGAAGCACAGGATGATGTGCCCCGATGCTGTGCAGCCGCCCTGCACCCCACCAAAAGCCCAGCCCAGTTCATGCTGAAAAAGGATACAAGCCAAGAAACCCACCACAACCAACGCGCTTCATTGATGCCAGATAGATCAGAGACATGATGAGGACCAGGAAATGAAAATGGAACAAAAACGGGGCGTTGGTGTGCGCTGGCACCTGCATATGAGCGGGGTATACAACTGGCAGGCATTGGCCCACCACAGCGCATCTCATGTGCTACCAGCCCAACGCACACCAAACGTGATGCGCCCCAATTCCGCTGCAGCAAGAAGAAAGGGGGAACTACACAGGGGATACCTGCAAAAAGGAGAGAAGGTAAAAGAGGCAGGCCACAACAAAACCAGAGGAATGAAGAGAAAAGGAACGATTCATCTACGTACGGTACGCGAAGGTTCCAAAGCACGCATCTCAAACACCCCCCAAGTTATGTACACGCCACCGGCTGTATTCGATCAATTCTATCCTTTCGCCTCTCAATGCGCCCCCTCAGATATCAGGCTCAACAGGCTGCCCGTGAACATGCCCCCAGGTCGGGTATGTACCAGGGTCCTGCACTAACATGCCAGCCCATGCACACTGCGCTATCAGTACAAATCCACCGTCGATTGATCATCAGAGTCAATCAGCACGCGAATGTATATGAGTGTTGATGTCTCTGGTGGGGCAGTGCACACGGGCATGCCAGGCCAGCTGCAGGGGGCAAGCCGCGCCCCTCGCCCAACCCTGCCCATGTGTTTAAGCAGCACCCAAGCACCAGCCACCACGACGCCACTCTCAACTGGGATAGACAGGCACTAGCACGCAAGCCGTCCCGAAGGACCAAGGCACGCATGCCACCGGCCATGGGGCTGTGCACACAGTCACAGCACCTATGGTGCCCTAGAGAAAGGAGACGCTGTGCCTGTGCACCCACACCGGCCCACCAGCACAGCGGCACAGAAGCTGTACTGCAAGTGTACCGCCACTGCGCAACGCTGGTCATGTGGTGTGGGCCACCGGCCCCAAGGTTGGCGCGTCACAACCATCTATCCATGCCATGCCACCACATGCAAGCACCGCTCACCAACCCCCCAAGGACCCCCATCCATCACGTGCGGCACAACGTTCAGGGGGAAACCCCGCCTCACATTCTGAAGCAACCTCTAGCCATCCCCCTCTCCCCACCTCACGCTCTGTGGATGCCGCATGCATGGAGCTTGGCTATGGCCCAGACACACGGGGGCCCAGCACAGCAGCCTTACCTGACCTCTGACCTTTGGCCCAGCAAGACACAGGACCCCAAGCAAACTGGAACCCACCAACAAACCCCCAAATGTACCATCAAAACGCTGCAGCCTCAGCGTTGGCGTGCACAGCAACATGATAATGAGAACCCACACTGCGGAAGAGCAAAGCTAGAAAAACCCCTCGCAAGATGGGAAAGGGCAGGGCGGGAAACACATGCCGTGCTCTAACAAAACATGCGTGTTGCCAACTGCAGACCGACATGCCATTCCCATACGCGGGGAGGGACCATGCGGGGGCACAGCACAGCGCATGTGGGCACAGCAGCAGTATGGGGCATACTCATGCGGATGGGCGCTCAGCCTGCAGCCACTCAAGTGATGCATGCTGCTTAAAGACCACAGCAGCAGCACTGGTGGGGGCCAGCCACGAGATGCGAGCGCACCACCGCACGTGAGCACACATCACACATCTACACTGTGAGCACAGAAACGCTGCGCAAAACCACGTGCATGCACACCTGCTAATGTTTGGGCGTTCGCCAACTCTTAGTGTACAAGGAGGATGAATCAAACTCATCAAACAAACAGCTGTTGCACTGTGGTGCTGACCACCTGCAGCATTGCAGGACATATTTGCAAAGCAACCCACGTCTGGCCAGGTAATCCAAGCACCAGCAACGTGAGAAGCATACACCAGTGAAGGCCATGCATTTGAGGCCAGCAACACAGTGCAACTGCTGCTGTATACCACTCGCTGCAGCCTCGTTGGGCGGCACCCTCTATTTTCCTGCTTCGATCAATCTCAACCGATCTTCCCACTACCAGACACCAGCCTTGCACCAGTACCCCTTGCACCAGTACATGCTGGCGGCGCAGCACGCGGGGAACAGCACTGAGCACCATCCACCTGCACCGCCCAGAGCTGTGCCCACAGCAGGGCCTCCGTGCGCACAGCCGCAGCTGCATAGCTCAGAAGCAGCTCATGGGCCGTGCCTGCTTGCGCGGCCGGCGCGCAGGCACAGGCGGTGGCCTTGTGGGTCCCGGGCCTGATGGTCCACTCTTGGTGCTGTGCACATCCTCTGACTTGATGCCTGGGTGTACATCAGCCGCGTGCATGAGGGACGAGAGCACTGCCACGTTGTAGGGCAGGGCCCCCGGCTTGGTGTCCATGTGGTCCACCTGTGCGGTGTGCGCAATTTGCACGGCAACGGTAAAACAAAGCCGCAAGGGACCTTGGAGCACCGCATCAACCGCAACATGCCTCCAGATGGGATGCCTCCAGATACGCGTACCGAACCTAGATTGTTCAGCCAATCCTGCTTTGCTTCCACCCTCGCCTGCCTCCAGCCTGTTGCTTGTGGCGCACACGCGCACGCAGACATGCGCACCTGGAAGTGCTGCCCGAGGTGGCGGTGCTGATGCAGCGCCTCATCGCTTGTGATGGAGTTGGAGGTTGACGCGGGGGCAGCCACTGAGCTGTCCGTCCCCAGGGGCTGCTGGCCATGCTGTGGTGCGCTGTGGGTGTGGCCATCAGGACCCAGCATGTGCACAGAGGAACCCGGGTGGCCGCCATACAAGCCCCCAGACGCGGTCATGTAGGCAGACGATGGGTAGGCAATTGGACCACTGCTTGTGCCCGTCCCATGTAGCTGGCTCTCCAGATACCTGTGCGCATGGGGTGACGATCGTGAGCGGCGGTTAGAGGTGGCTGTGTGAACCATGACATGACGCAGGGCAACACGTCAGTGAGACAAAAGTAATTGAGCACGGTCGGTCATGCTTGTCGGGGTGGCAGGATTGCGATGCGCATGTGGGCAGCTGGCAGCCGCCATGCAAGCATGACATGGGACACCTCAGCCTCGACTGATGTTTGACGGCGTGCTGATGCATCGATGGGTCCTGCCCCACGAAGAACCCCAGCCTATCCTAAGGCAGAACGTGCACGCAGGAATTCAGCTGTGCCTTTTCTTGGCTGTAAAGGCGCTGCTGCGCGCGCCATGCCACGTGGCTCTTGTTTTGAGCCACAAACGCTCCAGCGTGGATGAATCCCCGTTGGAGCAATCAATGCGCCGGACCCACCCCGACACTGCATGCATCTTCTTGGCCTTCGCCTTCGCCTGCCCGCCTGCTGCCTTCTGGGCCTTCCCGGAGACAACCTTGCTACGGGCACCCGGGAAGTAGCCTGCGGCAAGGGCAAACCCCATTTGTCAATTTGAGCAATGAAGCGCGTCCCGCAGGCACACCCTGAGCCACAAGCTGAGTCATGTCTCAAGCCAATCACCAGGGTTGTTTTGTAGGCTTAGCTCACCTTCCAGGCTTCCCCGCACGGCCCAGCGTGTGCCACAAGCTGCAGGCAAGGGCAATTCACGGGTTTTGGCGGATCTAAATTCGAACCATAGGTGCCGCTGCCCAGCCGCTCCACCAGCACACACCAGGCAAAGGCCACAGCTGCACAAACCCGTGTTACAGCTGATTAGACTAGCAACGCTGCATGCAGGCACAACGCATCGTGTCCCTTGGTTGGATCCCACGTACCATTGCAAAGGATTGGTTTGTCTGGTGACCCTCTTCTCCAGCATGGTGTTTGCGTAGTTCCACAATGGCAGCAAACGTGGCTGGGCATCTTCAGGCCTTGTGTGTCAATCAGGGCGTGCAGGACATGAACATATGGATTCTAAAAGACCACTGTTTGTCAATTTGAGGCTTATTTCGGACTGACTGGTCAGCTGCTGGCCAAGCTCAAGATCATACAACACACTTTATAACAGCATGCGCATAAGCAGGCAGTAGGTCCCAGGATATGAAAATGTGTATGTGATGGACTTGGTCGCAGTCTCTTGGAGCTCGTGAGCGTCCGGACTTTTTCCGTTGCAACGCATGTGTGTGCGCTTGTAGCATAGAAGCGCTAAGCAAAGCTGGCCGCGCGGACATGCCAGTCATGTGATCAAGCCCTCACACGACTCGCATGTGCATGTGTATGATGCACACCACAGGGCGTTGGGCATTGCTCAATCCAGTGACAGCCAACAATGCTGCAATCCTGTTATGTCCAACAGCAGATGGCAAGCCAAGCTATATATGAGTGGTATCATTCGGAGCCACCAGGCACGCAAAGCATGATGCAGCTGAGCAGAGTTGAGAGTGCCAATGCCTTGTCCATCTGTTGAGAGACATGGGGAGACATTCTGATTTCGTTGTGCATCAGCAGTCCTAATTACAACTGAAGGACACCTTGCAGATCTGATGTCCATTGTAGATACATACAGCCGAAATGAAATGCTGTGAAGCAGATTTTGGGGGCAGACACCTCAAACCTGCACCAACAGCAAGTAAACGAACGTGCGGTCCATGCATACTGTTGACCACCAATTGACAGAGCTGCACATCCGCCTGATAAACTGCAACAGACGGCGTCATAGACAGTAAGAGGGCACACATCACCCACATGGCACACATCACCTAGACACATCACCATGGATCAAAACCATCAGCACGCTCACATGGAATGCCCCTTCCAACAGCGTGATGCACGGCCTGTCACCGCACACTGTGCGCACACAACGCAGGTAACTGGTGTAGAGGCTGCCACAAATATTAATCAAATAGCTTGGTAGGAAAGAAGACTGCAGCCACTGCTGTGCATGAAACCAAGGAGAAGGCAAGCAGGCCGCGGCAGGCGTGTATGTCTGACACACAGGTCGCACAGCACCGCCCCGCCAAAAAACCAAGATGAAATGAGACAAGGACGCTGTAGGTGGTCCATGCATGCATGTGACTGATGGCCCGCCCATGCGTGGTCAATTCAGCTGTTCACTAAGCCAGATCCAAAACACCATTCATTGTGGCCCAGCAGCCTTGAGCTGGCACCCACCACTGGTACAAATGCTTGAATTCGCTTTATCTAGCAGTAGATTGGGGCTCAGGCAACAAACACCTTAGGCCTGCCCAAGTGCAGCACCTTCTGCACCCACTGCATGCCTGTACTGTACAACCTGGGCTGCACAGCTGCTGTGGTTCCACCCTCAGGCCTCATCATCTGCCATATCTCCCCACCGCACGTTGTACTTGGCGGCGAGGTAGTGTGAGCCAACAGGGCCGCGGCTGCCGTATGGGTACAGCTCAGGTGCAACCTGCAGTGCCACAGCAGTACGCAAATGTTGTACAGCACTTTGGTCAGGCAGCTCAGCAGTGCCTTCGAGAATGCAGCAGGCAAAAGAGCGGCTGGAGTTAAGTTTCTTATACTGGATTTGAATGCCAACAAGAGACAATTTATGCAAGCTGTGTGCACCTTCTTGGTCTCAATCTCGTGCAGAACAGGTGTGAAGATGTCCCACGCCGCCTCCAGCTCATCGTTGCGAATGAACAAGCGCTTGTCACCTGAAACCACGCAGTGGCCGACCACAAACACATGCCGCCGGTTATGCAGGCAAGGGTCGGTGTGCGAGGGGAAGGGCCAGCCGTAGGCGCACAGCCTGAAACGGTCAACAGCCGTGCCAACAGGCTTCAAGCAGCTGCCTTTCATGCATCTGTTGTGAGGCACTCAGAGCAGGCCGCAGAGTTATTGTGCGGCGCCGCCTCGCACATTCACGTTGCTCATTGCTCCCGCCCCATGCCTGCTGTGCCCTGGTTGAACTGCACAGCCCCCTCATGCACACGTACCGTTGACCACATCCAGCAGCAGGCGCTCATATGCATCCGGCAGCTCCTTCTTGTACGTCGCCTGGTACTGCAGGTCCAGCTTGGTGGTGTCCAGTCGCAGGCCCAGACCAGGCACCTGCAGCACAGCACAGCCCCGCAGCAGCAGCATGGAATGAGCACAGGGCGCACAGTTGTTTACAATGCAGTCAGCATGGCCGTCCCCACAGCTGCAGGCAGCTCAGCATGCTCCAATGCATGTGCTCCCATGCTCGCATGCATATGCTTTCACGCTTGTACCAGGAGTAACAACAGGTGGCATCAAGCAATGGTGTGACACAGGAGTGGTGAACATATGCGATACACTAGGCGAGTGGATGTCCCGCTGCTGTGCCCCACCTTGTTGTTGATCTTCAGGTAGATGCTCTCCTTGGGCTGAATGCGGATGACCAGCTCATTCGTGGCCAAGTCGAGGTTGCCGCCAAATTTGTCGGTGAAGATGTTGCCTGGCACATGCCGAAACTGCAGTAGGCATGGCAAGCATGCAGGCCCAGTGACCGCGGGCCATCCGGTCTTGGGTGATCACTGTGTCAACACCCCACAGTGTTGGCATACACCAGCGACACACCTGCTTATGCGTGAAACTGCTACAATGCCACTGAATGGCCTCACACGGATGACATGGTGCAGTACCAGCTCTGCAGCACCATGCCCTGCCTTGCAAAATCATGCTTCCCCTACCCTACCCTACCCTACCCTACCCTACCCTACCCTACCCTACCCTGCCCTGCCCTGCCCTGCACCACACCACATCGCACCACACTGCACCGCGCCGCGCACGCACCTGCACACGGATCTCGGCACCGCGCTTGTGCAGCGCCTTGCCGGCCTTGAGCAGGAATGGCACACCGTCCCAACGCGCGTTGTTGATGTGCAGTGCAACAGCTGCAAACGTGGGCGTGAGCGACCCCTTAGGCACAGTCTTGTCATCCAGGTAGCCGGGCAGCTCATTGCCGTTCTTCTCCACGCTGCAGTGTGCAACCAACGCAGTACAAACGCCGTGCCCAGCAGCGTCAACAAGATGCCAGGAACGTGCATGTGATTGTCAGGCACACAGGTAGCCGCAAGTTATGCTAACATAACACCGGTTGACAAAACCTGCGAGCCACATCAAGTGGATCACGCACCGGCCGCGGTACTGGCCCACCACCACGTCCTCCAGCGCCACCTTCTTCATGCTGCGCAGCACCTTGACCTTCTCATTGCGGATGTCCTCCGCGTCCAGGGACACCTGCTCAGGGTTTAGGGTTTAGGGTTTAGAGGCGCCACGCTCACAAGGCATGAGGCGGATGTGTGGTGAGGCGCGTGTGCCTCTTATTATACATATATATGACAGCTATGACAGCTTGAAGCAGCACAGCATCCTGGCAGGGGCCTCACCGGCTGCTCCATAGCAAACAGGGCCACAATCTGCAGCAAGTGGTTCTGGATGACGTCACGGATGATGCCGTACTGGTCAAAGTAGCCTCCGCGGCCCTCGGTGCCAAAGTTCTCACTGAAAATGACCTGTGGGGCAGCAGGTCGTCGAGGGGCAGGCACCAACATGCTGAAGCCTCCAAGGGCGGCACCAGTTTGTGGAATACTTTGGTTCACATGAAATTGAAGAGCCGCCTGTTGCAACTATGGCACACTCTGATTCACAAGCAACCCACACAACTGCAGGCGCATTTCCATATGGGAGGGGTGGTCGAGGCCAGGGCAGCTGGCTGGACTCAATGCTAGCGAGTGCAGCACCTGCACATTGCGGATGTACTGTCGGGACCACAACGGCTCAAACACCAGGTTGGAGAAGCGCAGCACTGTCAGGTTCTCAATCAGCTCCTTGCCCAGGTAGTGGTCAATGCGGTAGATCTGCAGGAGCAGGACATGCGTGCTCAATGATTTAAATTTGTCCTGCCGCTGGTGACAGCTGCATGGAATGTGACGATCACCCAGCTCACACAGGTTCTCGTCCTTCATGCTCTGCACATCACAATGTGCACCGTGTGTCAGAAGCACCCGCCAGGCTTCATTACAAGTAAGATCGCCCTGTGTGGCGTGCCAGAATGGACAGGGCACATGCTGGACCAGGCCACACCTGCTCCTCCTTGAGGTGCTTGGCCAGCCCCCTGCCCAGCTCCGCGCTGCTTGCAGAGTCGCGGCCAAACGGCTTCTCCACGATCACACGAGTCCACCCAGTCCTGGGGGCGGAGGATAAAACACGGACATGCTGCATTAGTGAGGTGGCACACAGGGCACACACACATCCTGTTCCAGCACTCCGTACGGCGACCAACAACATGGGTCGCTGAAGCCACAAGGGATACCCATGCAGGCCCTCACCGTGACGAGCAGTAGTCAGCAGCGCCCCCCGCAGCCGCAACAAACACATTAGGAGGGATTGACAGGAAGAACATGCGGTTGGCTCGAGGCTGCGAGGGCGAACGAAGTGAAAAGCGTGGATCAACAAGTCAGCTGCAGGACGCTGTCAACTGCTTGAGCACTGATGACCCAGAAAATCAACACCGACGCCCAGCAGTATGCACATCTGCAAACTGTTTCAAGTGCACCAGTGCATGACATCCAGCCTAAGTACCTGACAGCCCATGTCAGTGTACCACACCTTGCCCGTTGTTTGCTCTGCATCCCGCATGCGACCATCTAGCTCTGTGTATCCAGCCGGCGTGTCATATGCGCCTGCGCTGTAGAAGCAGCGCTTCAGGAACTTCTCCTGGGCGTCAGCACAGCGCTCACTGCAGACCAGCAAGAAGGGGTGTGTGGAAGGCTGAGTCCCCGACCACATCAGCAGCAGTATGGAGGCAGCAGCATTGCAACAGCAGGTCGTGACATCCTGCGCATATGCCTTCATATACAGCGGAAATGGCAACTGGACCCTGAAATGCTGGTGCTGGACCCTCACTGGCAGCCACTACACACCGTGCATCAATGCGGCACGTCAGGGTGCTCTCAATCAGTGAGCGGAACTCGGCGTCGGTCATCTTGCTGCGCGCATAGCCAAAGACTTGGAAGTCCTGCAAGGCGGGCACAAGGTCAGCGGGGAGTCCGACCTGGCAGCTTCTGTCCATTCTCGACCATGTGACAGATGTGTGGATGACCTGGTTCTTCCATCTTTGATCCACCTGCTGTTGCTGCCAAGAGGACAGCCCCAGCATTCACCAACGGCCCTCAGAACGCCTGTGCTCCTTCCCCCCGCCCCACCCCCACCCCTCAGAGGACGCATGCAGCCGGCCCCGCTCACAGGTGGCAGCAGGCCCTCGTAGTACAGCGCAAACAGAGCGGGGAAAATCTTCTTCTTGGCAAGGTCACCGCTTGCGCCCACCACTACCACGCTGAGGGAGGTGGTGTCCCAATCATTGACCTCCAAGTGGTAGGCCTGCGGGTGAGCAAGGGATGGAAACGGTGGTGACTGTGTATGATTTTCAAGTGGATCACAGCTGTCAACACAAGCCGGGCAACAGGTGTACAGGCCGGCCAGCAGACATTCACATGCAATGCTTTCCCCGTATGCCCTTCGATGGCATGAAAGCATGGGCTGTGGTCTTGCCCATGCGCGTGCACAATGTTTACATCATGCATGAGCTTCGAAGGGCACACCTCGTCGGGGTTGAGCGCTTCGCTAAGCGTTGTCTTCACTGAAGCGATCTTGGAGCCGTTCTGGGAGGATTTACTGACCTCGGTACCCGCACCTGGAGCTGTAAGAGAATATCAGAGGAGGAGGCTGCTTGTAAAAAACAGCGTTTCGTATCAAGAGCTGTGTCCAAATGCGCCATACCGGGCGGTGATCACAACATCTGGGACTGATTAGCCAAAAGAAATGCAGCTAATCATAGCCGCTCCATCATGTGTTGCTGACACAAAGCATGCGTGGCAAAGTATGCCGCAGCTTGCGAGCCAGGGTTCATCATCAGGCCCCCTGGCGCGTACAAAATGTTTGTTGGCGCATGATTTTGCAGGCAGGCCTTACCTACAGACGCTTGCAGCCGCACAGGCCGCAAGGAGCAATCAGAACTGAAGATACAAGGTGATGCTGGTGAAGCCAGCCTCGCGGCGCGAACACCATTTTGAAAGGCGCCCTTTGTCAAGCCGCTGGCCGGCTGGTGCTGGCGCACCGTGTGCAAGCCCTGGTTGGCGCCCAGCATCCAAACGCCCCGGGGAATGTATATGACTGAAAAAGAAAAGGGTGCGACTGGGATGAAGGCGACTATTTAGGTACAGGTAGCGTCCTATGATCAAAAAGGTCGCCAGGACCTTTGTCCACCCAAAAGGGCCGCATGACCTTTCCAGGACTGGAACCTGACTCGTCAGCATAAATGCCGCAAGTTCCTGCCGCAAACCAGAAGCACACCGCCGGTGGAGGTGAGAGAAGCCAGGGGCCATGTGACAGCGTCATGTGACTTGCAAGATCCCACAAGATCTCAGGTTGCACCCAGGCAGTCAAGCTACAGCATTCTGCATGGCAATCAGTCTACTTCCAAGCTTTGACTGTGTGCTGTGCTCACTCCTCCTGCATGCACATGTTTGAGGCTGCTGCGGCTGCACAACAATCAGAGAACACCATGGCTGGCATGTTGCCCTGCCTGTTGCCTGGTTTGACGCTTACAGGTAAGCTTGAGTAGTGTACTTCAGGGAATGCTTGCAAGAGCGTGTGCAGCATCCGACCCCTTCATGGAAAAGTTTGGTCAGCCATGAGTGGCTCCCCCTGCGCACGCATCCTTCCAAGGCCCAACTTACAGCAGCTGGCTGTCAGCATGCTGCACCCAGAACATCTGCCCTCCTCAACACAGGGCACATTGCGCCAGTATGGTGCAGGTGGCCCAGGGCCACATGCACTGCAATGCCCCAGAAGTTATGGTACAAACAGCTTAATTCCGGCCGCCCCCACGACCACCCTGATATCCGCGGCCACCACCGCGACCGCCACCACGGCCACCCTGGTACCCACCGTCGCGGCCACCGCCCTGCAAACACATCAAAACACATGCAGTCAGCAGGGCCAGCCATGAGCACGCAATCAAACAGCTGACACACCTCCATGCAGCAATCCTCCAAGCGACCAAGCCGACACAAATGACCGCATGCAACATGCATGGGTGTGCACGCAACATGCACAGCAGGTTCACCAACACCACCCACCCGGCCACCCTGCTGGCCACCCATGGGGCCCCGGCCGCCCTGCTGGCTGGGCCCGCGGCCACCATGGCCACCGCGGCCCCGCCCATATGAGTGGTGCCGAATGCCACCCAGACCCCCAAACGTCTCCATGTCAATCTTCTTCTGCTCCGCATGCTTGGCACGCCAGTCATTGCGCTGCGCATCACCTGGTGATGGGCAGGAGTTGCATGGCAGGGGCTACTTGAGCGACACAATGATGGGCTGAGACAAAGTGCGATGCACCAATAACCTGCCGCTGGTCTGGCTGTCTTGTGTTGCTCGATGCAACACGTGGAGGCTGGTGCATGCCGCTCTAAATGCTCACCCTGTGAGCGCTCCAGTGCTTCACACGACAGGAGGTCAAAGAAGTCGTCCTTGTTATACACGGGCTCCTTAGGCTTCTCCTTCTCAGCTTCCTTCGCTAGCTCAACTTTGCTGAACTTCTCAAGCATCTGGGGATGGACATAAACAAAAAGCATGCGACTGCATGGTCAGCATCGTAACAAAACTTGCTGTCAATTCAGCATAGCTGCCCACGCAGCAGCGCATGCCGGCTGCGGCGTGGGCAATTTTCACACCCTCCTGGTCAATCATCCCAACTGCGCACCTTGTTGAAATCGAAGTCCTCCTTGGGCACAGGAATGCCTGCCGGAGCAGCGCCAGGTGCTGGCGGCCGGGGCTGGCCAGGAGGACCCTGTGGCACACCCCCACGCCCGCCAACAGGTGCAGGGCCACGCCCGCCTCGCCCCGCTGCAGCCGCAGCACCACGCCCGTTTGCCTGCTGAAAGCCAGCGCCGCGGCCAGGGGGCGGGGGCCGTGCGCCTGCTGCCTGCGCCCAGCTGGCTGGCTTAGGGGGAGGCTGAGGGGCGGGTGGCGGCGCAGCTGCACGAGGCTGCGCCGCGACAGACACAGTTGGCGCCACGCCGCCAGCAGGGGCACGCCTGCAAGTCGCAGGCACAAATTATGCACGTGAAGTGAGCGTCATGTGCTGCCCAAACTGCAAACAACAAACACGAAAGGCAAGCCCTGCCATCCTGTGGAAACAAACAGCATGAACAGTGTATGGCCATGTGCATGCAATGCACATGGTGTACCCACGAGGCAGGCGGAGCAGGAGGTCTCTGGTGAGCTGCGTCCTGAGGACCCCACTGGCTGCTACCTGAGGCTCATTGAAGACATGCGCCAGCAGCAGAACAGGCATATCAGGTGCCATGCATGCGAGGAAGCAAGCGACCTCCAGTCCAGCTGCATGCGAGGAAGCAAGCAACCTCCAGTCCAGCTGCATGCGTGATATCCGAATCCTGACGCACTGCCAAAAGTGCCATTATCACCCTCATGCGCCTCACCATAGAGGGGTGCATAGCTCTGATGCGTTCCAGAGGGCTGGCCCCATGGGCTCTGCGGCTGTGGGGCAGGGGCAGGAGGCTGCAGGGCAAGCGAACCACCAGAGGGCGCACGTCAGGGTCGCAGCCCAATACAGTGCCGCATACACCTAAACAGCATAACATCGAAAAACCCCACCTGCGGAGGCGAGTAGCTTCCGTAGCCCTGGTTGGGACTCTGCACCGCAAACAATAGACCCCGTCAGGAAGCATAACATCATTAAGCCCATCAGCGCTGCAGCAACACTCACGGGGACCGCAGAGATGATCGCAGGGTCAGAGGGGGGTTGTGCAGCTGGCGCGGACATCACCGTCAGCTCCTTAATGTCCTCGCCTGCGGCCAGGGCGAGGAGCGTCAATACCATCGCATGTACCCAAACGCTGGGCAGTCCCTGTTTCAACCCACCCTTGAAGATGATGATCTCGTAGACCTCGTTCTGCGGAGGGACCTGGGGGCCATCCAGACGCCTCCCTTCGGTGCCGAAGGAGCGCACTGCGGCGGGAAGAGGACCAGAGGGAGGACGGGCTTAATGCTTAGATCAGCATACAGCTCAAGGAACAAAAGCAGGCAAATTCACACACCGTTTTGCAGCGCGATGCTGCTCTCCTCCATGCTGATGCTGTACAGAGTGCTGCGCATGCCAACCCCCAAAAACCAGGTCAGCATGGGCACATGAAAGAATGTTGAATTCACGCCACTGCGTTGAGATGCTGCAAGTTAGCACATACCCTTCATATCTGATCTCTGCCTTCGATATCAGCGAGATGCGGGACCCGATGTATGGAATCGCGTCTCCCATGATGTATCCCCCGACCTAAGCGCTGCTACAAGCGGCTGAATGAAGCTGGCGCATAGACAACGGAGACTATCACAGCGAGGTTACACGTAGTGGACCGTCCATTTGCAGCCTTTGTCACAGCTGTTCATCACGTCAGCTACTTGGTTCGTCCTTTATCCGCTGTCTCTCAGCAAATTAACGGGCGTCTGGGGCACCTGGCATGTTCAAGGCTGGCTGATGCTGGTGAAACTGAGTTCATTGCCGGGTCCTTGTCCTCCCATGCAAAGCACCAGCCATCATCCATGCATGCTAGGCAGCTATTTTCTTCAACCCAGGGGATGTTGCCATCAGAAGTCCCCTCCCATTACCATCGCACCACATGTGGGGCATGGCATGGCAGATGGCACATGTCGAGCAGGAGCAGTTCGCAAAAGTGCCATGGAAAGCTTAAGAGCAGTGAAAATGGTAGAGTGCGCCTTCCTAGCCACACAGTGCCTGTAGCAGAATGGTGACCAACTACACACTGCAGTCTGCAACACAGGACAGTCACCATGGATGGACAAGGTTACCTCGATTAAAGGTTAGATGACAACGGGCTTGCCGTATGTGCTTACCGTGTGTAGACGTGGTTATCCGACGATAGACCCTTTGCTGCCTTAAGCCGTTAAGGCTTGCAAACGCACCATGCAGTGCGTGTCTGCGGCGAAGTGCACGTAACTGACGATGCAGGTTGCAAAATCAAAATCTGGCAAAGTCGTGCAGTGTCTTCTCTCATAGTGTTGGGTGCTGGTATACTCCGTTTGTACCGTAATGTGTCACGGTAATGTGTGCAGACGCTGCTCTGGCTGTTGGCAAGCATGCGCAACAGCCCAGTAGTGGTGTCCAATGTGCAGAGTAAATCAGATTTCCCTGTTGCCATCGTGCACAGTATGGTCATGGTGTATGAGATCAGCTTGCTGCTGGCCGTGTGCACGCCCTGTCGCCATGTGTGTGCGCCTGCACGGCCATGCCTTGTATGTGTGGAGGCCGCTGCACCCAACACTTGTAACATCGTTATGCTGCATGCCTGTCTTCTGTGCCCAACATACACCGTACTTCATCACACACAAGTATTCTTCAGTCATTGGGCATATGGTGGGACCTGATCCAGGCCCACAGAGCGTTAGCGCTGTCTGCTCCGGGCCAAAGAGTTATTCAGCGGGGCCCGGCATCGACCATGTCGTTTGTGTTGGAATACATTCAGTCTACATGGGCTGCCCGGACTCGTGATTATGATAAGAAAGATCTTACAGCATGGCTGGATTTCCAGGAGGCAGCAGAGAAGGATAGGCAGCGCGAGTAAGTGCAGTTGGCAGTGCCAAACAGGTCGCCACTAGGCCTGGATGGTCATATGAAACACCTTTGAATTATTGCAACCAGCTGCTCGCCTGATGTTGCGTGCATCACAACCCTGTGGCGCACAGTCGCATCCTGGGCTGGCGAGACCGTGTAGCGGATGACAACTACGTCGTGAACGCTGAGGAGCCTGAGTACTACCGACGAACAGCTGGGTACGTGAAAATAGCAATCTCAATCATTCCAGGGGCGCACTTGACCACACCCGATCGCCCTCCTGCATTTCAGTTTTGTTTGGCGCATCAAGGACTCGAGCGGGACACACAAAGCACGCAACCACCAGGTGAGCATGGAGGGTCATGCTGACATGCAGCACCATGCACACAAGGCCTTGATGCTGGATGCAGCAGGCTATCGTCCTACACCGCACAACCACCAGTTGATAAAGGTTCAAGGCATGTCTACTTGTGTTGTTATCATACTGCGGGTGATGTGCTTGCATTCAATGTTGCGTGATTGTGGGGCATCACGTCCTGACTCCATGCTGATATCCCACTGCTTCTTGTGTGCAGTACCTGTACAATCTGGAGGTGTATGGGCACAAACAGTTCAGTCGCCGCGACAAAGCGGAGCTCAGCAAGGCGCAGGCAGCAGTGCAAACGCGCGTGTTGTCTGGTGAGCTGGGCCCACTGTCCCCTCTGGATTGAGCTGGCTGCAGGGTGGTCAGGTTCATAGAGGGAATTCAGCATGTACACAATCTTAATGGTGAGGGCACATGTTCGCTCTTCGCGGTTTGCACTGCGAGCTTGAGCAGCACTGAATGGGTTGTAGTGCCACATATACTTGGATCCTGGGCCGGAGGCTGTATTGGCGCAGCAAACAGCTAATGCATTTTGTTTAGATGGATGTAGCTATGTGGGTTGTTTCAGATTCAAGGTGTGGGATAGCTTGGGCATGCCAACAGTGAAGTGTTCAGTCGGCTTATGCAAATGACGCCTCCCAGTGGAACACATTCGCTTTTAGCCTGCATGTGCACTGCTGTAATGGTGAAGTGCAATTGGATCACTGGTGCATTTACAGAGCATCTTCGTGCAAGGGTATGCACATACAAAGCCTGAACTATCTGCCTGCAAGTAAAGCCTGGGCCCCAGAATGCCTGCACGCCTGTTCAGATCATGTTGCTGAAAAAAGAAAGAATTGAATAAATCAAGGACCTGCTGCAAAGAATGCATCGTGTTGTGCACAGCAGCTGCTCGCCAGGAATGAAAGTCGGCAGGCAACGCCACACCAAGCCAGGAGCCAAGCCATTAGGAAGCCTTCCCAGTTTTTGGATTGATTTTCTTCGCGCCCACTTTCGTCTCCTTCACTTTGTGCACCGTAGGCTGCAGGGGTACAGCAGAGACGCGGGGAGTCCAGCAGGCTTCGTTGAAGAACGCAATCAAGACCACTGAGAATGCACCCATGGCTAATCTGCAAAATCTGCGCAGGCATGGATGCGATAGCACTCCCACAGCAGGCGCATGCGCCAGGTGCATGCACCCCCATGCCAGCATCACCTTGCGGGTAGGGGCAAACTCGCCAAGCCGATGCCCCACCATCGCTTCCGTGACCTCTATGGGCACAAAGTCCTTGCCATTATGCACTCCAAACTTGCATCGCAAAAAGTCTGGCAGGATTGTCGAGGCTCTGCTGGTGGTGTTGATCACTTCGGGCGCACGCACTCCCTGGAAGCGCCCTTGATTCCACCACTCTGGGTTGCGCTTTGCGAGACCAATCACCTTCTGCAGCAGGCTGACCGCAACATATGGACCCTTCCACAACGCACGGCCCATACTTATCAAAATGAGGCGAGGACACGATGGTCTGTGGTCGTATATGACCTTCTGGGCCCAACGATAGCGAGGGTTTAGTAGGGTTTGGCTTGAGGAAGGGGGAGGAGACTCGATCGTCGTATGAACGTGACCGTGTTGAGCCGACGAGATTTAGCTGGCAGGAACAACTCCTTTTTATGTGGGCCGCGTTTTTCATGGAAAACATGGGGTGATAGCCTAACAAACAACATAAAGACAACATGCTCGCCCCCAACGGTGGCTCATCCACGATGATTTGGGGTTTCCAAGTGCAGCGCACCTGGCCTTATTCAGCAATTTGCTGACCAGTAGCTTCTCAAAAGAGATGGGAGCCTTCCGTTAACTCGTAGGTCCTGGGCCTCCACGCAAACAGGCTGCATCGTACCTTAGGCATTGTGTTAAGCATGCATTAAAATACTTTGTGCGTCTATGCAGCCAAAATGGACGCGCGTGACATAACATGAAACAATTCATCGCAGGGTCAAAGGGCATGACGACCTTGCAGTTCGACCTGCCGCCTCCAAAAACAGCTCGTGATGGCGATGCCTTCAATTCAGCAGGCCGGTCCCCTTCGCTGAAAATGCGGGACAGCGTGCGGAGCAGCGCTGTCACGCCTGCAGCAGGTTTCAGGGCCAACTCCGGGACACAGGCTCTGCAGGCCACTGCAACCAATGTAAGATGACACGCATGCAAGCATGACTGCAAGCAGCTGCATGCACGGCACATTGCATTTTGAACTCTATTCTGACTCTTGCATTTCGTACTTGTGCACATGTGCATGCAGCTCAGCGACACAGACAATATCAAGGTCGCAGTGCGTGTGCGGCCACTCTTTGCATCGGAGCGGGAAAAGCAACACATCAGCGTGCTGCAGGTCACTGATGACCACACCACAGTCAAGGTTGTGGTGCCAGGGCCTGCAGGCAACAAAATGCAGCGTGACTTCCAGTTCCACGCGTGCTTGGGGTGGGTGCAGTGGGTGCCCTGCTGTGTGTGTGCTCCTTTGAGTTACTGCGTCTGCAACAGCAGCATGCTACATGCTTGCACAGCGGTGCTCAGATTATTCAGGACGACAGTGCTGAGCGCTCCTGCTGTCGTGTATGCCGTCCACGCGCAGGCCAGAGACATCACAGTCAGATGTACTTCATCTCTGTGGTGTGCCCCAGTTGCTGGATGCGGCGCTGGCAGGGTACAATGTGGGTGGCCGGCTGAAGTGCCGCCCACAGAGCAGCATCACACTTACATGACGGGCCTACATGAGCGTAGCGCACAATGCAACCATCACTGTTCTGAGTGCCTCCTTATCCTTGCCTGCTGAAGCTCCCCATGTGTGCCCATGACGCGGGTTGGTGCAGGTCACAATCTTTGCATATGGCCAGACAGGCAGCGGGAAGACGTACACAATGAGCGGGCGGGAAGACATCATCCTGCGTGATGGCTACAACGGTGACGCAAACGACGGCATCGTCACACGTGCTGTGCACTACCTCTACCAGCAGGTGCAGAATCATGCAGTTTCTGCAAAGCACTGGTGGCACAGGCAGTGGGGACACGGAGGTGCTGATTGCATCAGACCCTGCATGCTTGACTAGGCGCAGTAGCCACGTATACTCACTTGTTTCCTTCGGCAAACAGCTCACTACAAAACTTACCCCATGCATGCCCTGGATTGCAGATGAAGGAGCGGAACGATGCGAAGTACTCGCTGAGCGCCAGCTATCTTGAGATTTACAATGAGGGTGTGTACGACCTGCTAGCCATGCGCACGGGCTCAATTGGGCCTGCTGGCGCGGGGAGCAACACACAGGTGCCGCCCCGCACGGCGGGCGGTATGGGCGCCACAGCTGCATTCGGCTCAGGTGTGGGAGCTCCCGCGAGTGGCACCAAGGACTTGAGCATCAAGTGGGATGCAGGCCAGGGCTTCTATGTGCCGGGCCTCAAGACGGTGCAGTGCGCCACGATTGACCGCATGATGGAGGTCATCCGCACGGGCATGAAGCACCGCCATGTGGGCAGCCACGAGCTGAACATGGAGTCCAGCCGCTCACACAGCCTCATGACCATCCACTGCGCGGCGCAGCCAACAGGTACGCGCATGCCGTCGTCGCACACATCTCAGGGCTGATGCTCACCAACGCATGCAGTGGGTGGTGCAGGGCACAGATGCTCCATTATGTGCTGCAGCGGCTGCAGGCAATGCCCTGTCTGCAGCCGCCATTGGATTTACTGCCCTGGATCCGACGTCCTGCCATGCCAATAACAGCTGTGCTGTGGCATGCGCCACGCCCTCCATGCCCCCTGCTGCTGCAGACCCTAATGCATGGGACTTTGGCACTGCCCGCTTTGGCAAGATCTGCTTCGTGGACTTGGCAGGGTCAGAGCGCCTGAAGGTGTGCACAGGGTCTGGTTGCATGTGTATAAGTGTTGAGCATACGCAGGTGGACGCAAATACACCTTCCGCATGAATGGCAATTGTTTCACTGTGGTGAGATGCGCCTGAGCCTTCCATTGAGTCTGTTATGATGCTGGATGGTGCACATATGTTGGGTGTGTGATTTGTGCAGGACTCCAAGAGTGAGGGCACCATGTTGAAGGAGACCACCAACATCAACAAGTCCCTGTTTGTCTTGGGCAAGGTGCGTGTGGCCAGGTGCAGCGACATGAGGGGCAGAATTTTTCTCGTTAAGGGGCAATGGGGCATGGACATCTGGTGGGCGGTGGGTTGCAACATGTGGAGGTGACAGTGTTGATGATAGTCTTGCTAGCACGCCAGGGGGGGGGGGGGGTCTTTCAGGTGGCTGGGGGGGGGGGTGTCTTTCAGGTGGCTGCTGGAGACCTGCTGCGTGGGTGTGCTCTCACCTTGGTCGTTCAGCTGCCTGGTGCAGGTGATCAGTGCCCTAGCAGAGCGGGATGCTGCGGGCCTTACCTCAGCCCATATCCCTTACCGGGACTCCAAGCTGACAAAGCTGCTGATGGACTCGCTGGTGCGTGGAATCGATTACTGTACCGATGTTGTACCATGCTTGGTGCTTGTGTGGTCGTGGCTCAGCAGCCACCCAGGGCATCACTGTGAAGGGGCTTCACTTGAGATGGAGCGCCCAGCACCCTTGTCCTGTGCCTGCACGAGCCCAGTGGCATGTGGCACAACATAGGACTGTGCCATGATTCGGCCCGCAGGGCGGCAGCGCAATGGCGCTGATGATAGCTTGCTGCTCGCCCAGCAGTGCGCATGTGGAGGAAACGCTGAGCACGTTGAGCTATGCCACGCGCGCCAAAAACATCCAGAATCGCCCCACAGTACAATATGACCCCAAGGAGGCACAGATCACGTGAGTCCAGGTGGCCGGTGTCTCATGAGTAACAGCCTGTGTTGGGTTGCCGATGTTGTGTGGTCACCTTGTGGTGAGTGCCAATGACGTCTGCTACATACAGCAGCGTGTGTACGTGCCATCATCCACAAGCTGCGCCGAAAGCGCAGGTTTGGCACACCAGTTGCTTGGAGGCTGATGCCCCATGCCCTAACACACCCCAGGCCTGCGCTGCACCTCCTGTGTGCAGCTCGCTGCGCCGCGAGATCGAGCTGCTGCGGCAGGAGAATGCATACCTGCGGGAGCAGCTGCGCGTGGGTGGCGCCAGTGTGCCGGCCACCCCCTTGACCATCGCTGCCCTGATGGGCCCAGGGGAGCATGACCTGGGCTCCCCTGCTGTGGGCACTCCACAGGCAGGGGCCAGCCACCCGGAGTGGCCGACGTTGGCAAGTGGGCCAGCACATGGTGCACCGCCACCCTCGTCCCATGGGCTGCAGCTGCAGGGCTCGGGCAGTGGTGCCACGTCGCGTGCAGCACCCATGCGGCAGTCTTCACCCAAGGATGGGACCGGGGCTGGGGCTGGTCCTGCAGCGGGTGGGGGCATGACCCGCCTGGAACCCTTGCGGCTGTCACCTGGGGTGTCTGGTGGTGACTCATGGGCGGAGGATGGTGGGGCTGGAGTGGGCACCAGTGCTGGTGCGCATCTGTCGGCGCGGCCAGGCAGTGGCGCAACATGGCGGGGGAATGGCGGGTTGGTGGGTGGGGGAGGCGGGGGTGAGATGGACCTCATGAAGCGGCTGAAGGATACACAGGTGGGTGGTCCCATGTGGCTGTGTCTGACGGCTGGCATGTGATCAACTGACGCACCGTATGCACAAGTTTCCGGGTCCTGCCTCGCCTACCTTGTTCTGCGTGTGATGAAGGTACATGCTGCGCACATGATCAGCTCATGACAGGACCCAGCCGAAAACTACAATGCGCATGTACACGGCCCGTGCAGGCACTGCTGGCGCGGTTCAGTGAGGAGAACAGCCGGTTAGCACGCGAGTGTGACCGGCTGCGTGTGGGGCGGCAACTGCTGGGCACGGAGCATGCCGACGTGTGTGGTGATGGCGGGGGGGATCACTGATGACGTGAGGGCAGGGCACATGCATGCAGGACATGGTGCACAGAGCCCAGATGGTGCTCCTGTTGCTCATCAGCGCATAAATCCTTTCTCCTGCCATAATCTGGCCCCAGATGGTGTTCATGCGCATGATGGTTGCCATGTTGCGCTCACGTGCGTGATAGTTCCTCACATTGTGATGTACTGCATGCCTGATTGTCAGGTGCTGGATGAGATCGAGCTGCTGCGGTCCAAGCTGTCAGGCCTGGAGAACGCCGTACTGGCAGGGGGCACCAGCGCCAGCGCAGCACGGGAGATCCTGTCCAGCTTGCGCTCCCAGGCACCTTCTAGGGAGCAGTCTGTCCGGGCACAAGCACAAGGAACCGTGGGGACAGGTGTCGGCACATCGCCCTCGCCTGTGCCTCATGGCCTCTCCCCACTGTCTGGCACGCCCTTGCTGGGCCAGCACCACCCCCATCACCATGCGCATCACCCGCCCACACATACGCCCTCATCGCAATCTCTGCTGGGCTCGAAGCTGCCTCTGTCAGAGCTGGCCAAGAGCAGAGATTTCGGGGAGCCGCAGCATGCACAGCCAAGCAGTGCGGGAGAGGTGCAAGGGTTTGTGCAGGGCTGGCCCGACCCTGGCAGCCTGGGTGGGGCAGCTGGAGCAGGTGGGGGAGCAGCAGCGTCGCTGTCCGCGCCCCAGCAACACTTCTCAAGTGCGGTCAGCTTGACAGGACAGGCCAGTGGTGGCGGTGCAGCAGCTGTTGGGGGGCCGAAGCCGCAGCCACCAGCAGGGGGCGCACGCAAGACATTCTCGCGCTCAGGCTCGCATATCAGTGATGCGGCGGAGCCATCCCCCCAGCAGCAGCAGCAGCAGCAGCAGGTGTACACGCCCCCTGCGTCTGCGCAGCCACCTGTGTACCCGGCTCAGGCCGGTACCATGAGCGGGCCACCAGCGGGCGGGGGCGCTGCAGTGGCAGCTGCGCTGCAGGTGCAGGCGGCGGGGGTGCAGGGCGCGGGGGGCACACCACACGGGGTGGCCAACATCATGTCCCTGGGGAGCAGCACCGGTGCGCAGATGCGCACGCGCGTGGCGGCGTACGGCGGCAACAGCGCTGGTGCGGCGGGCAGCAGCAAAGTGGAGGGCGGGGCGGGGGGCATCATCGTGGCAGACCAATCCAAGATCGCCATGCTGCTGGGGCTGGATGGAGGTGCGGGCGCCGGGGGCACTGCCAGCGGAGGGGCAGTGGTTGCTGCACCACAACCGGCTGGGTGGGCCACGCCAGCGCAGCCCCAGTCCCAGCCCCAGCAAGGGGCCTCCAACCAGTATCCCCAGGGCTATGCACCCAGCGTGCAGTACCCACCTCAGCATGGCTGGGACGTGGGTGGTGGGTGGGACTCTGGGGAGGGAGGCAGCCAAGGGGGAGTGGTGCGGCCGCTGCCTCAGCGCCCTCCGCCTGAGCCCTCAGCGTATGCAAACCCCTTGAAGGCGCAGCACGCGCAGTACCTTGCGCTGAAGATGAACCAGCGAGGCGGCGGCTCAGTTTCAAACTCGGTGGACTTGTCCGGCAGCTTGCCCAACAGCCCTGGCCCAGCAGGGTCAGGGGCAGGGCGCTGAACCAGACAACCCCTTCCTTAAGTATGCATGTGGGTGCATGTGGGTGCATGGTGTCGAAGAGTGTGGCGAGATGTGATTTTTGCAGAGCTTGTTTCTGCACTCTGGTGTATGCCCTACTGGCACTGGGGCTTGCGAAAACCTTTTCAGCCTCTCAGGCTTCCTGGGAGCCCTATTGACAAACACCCAGGAACAAGAGCCTTCGGCCTGTGACCTCTGCACAAGGGCAATGAGCAAGGCGCAGAAAGCATTTGAAGCCTAGCAAACCCCAGCGCGAGCTTATGTAAGCAAGATGATGAAAATGCAGCACAGCAATACAGGTGGATACAAGTGCACTCGCTCACGTGGTCACACAGTCAATGGTCAAAGATGTTCGCCATCCACAGAATGCCTAACCATAATACTGTTGCGAGCACCGAGCTGTACAAATGCAGCTATGTCTGCCGATCCAACCACCGAACACTTTGGCAGTAGCAGTATGCAGATCAAGAAGAACCCGCCTTCCATCTCCAGTTTGTAAAGCAAACGGCCAGCTTCAATGTGAAACAAAAGCGCCTGAGAATCCACCTACAAGAAGGGAAGTCGTGCTGCGCTCTGTGCTCATTACTCCGATCGTTCTGGGCGCTAGCGTCATCGGCACGGATGATGGCGCGACAATCCTGAACTCTGTTCTCTCTGGATACGGTTTGTGCCTCAGCATCTGGAGGCATCTTGCACAGAGTGCATGCATGTCCGGTGCATGCATGCTGCCATGGGTTCTACACGAACCCTGATAGTACGAGACAGGTTCAGCTGCACCCCAGCGTAAGCAGCTGCTGCAATGGTCTCTGCCAGGACAGGCACGCATGCCTTGGGTGGGCACACCTTGCTCACTGCTCGCAGGGCTGCCTACGCTTCCTGGGAGCAATGACTTCAAAACATACGATGAGTTTGAGGTTAGTATTGCATGATGCAGTATACATGGTATCCGTGCTCTCTGTCCGCGTTCTTTTTGTACTGCTTTTCAGAGGCGCTATGGCAGCAAGCTCGCCTACAGCCAGGAGCAAGCATGAAAGCTGAGCCTGGAGCAGGGTCCAGCCACTGCACGCATGACATGGCGTCAGACAGGCTACCACCAAAACGAGCACATCTGGCCGCTGGCCGCAGAACGACTATGTGTTGTCTTACCCCAAGTCATGGGTGTCTCGGCCTAACACACTGCGTACAGGGCTGTACGTGTCCAACTTCCAGGCAAGTGCAGGGTGGAGCGCTAGCACGCGTTCCTGGCACAGTGCAGTAGCAACAGTGCCATAATGCGACATAGTGGAAGGTGTACACAGACCTGTATGTATCGGGTGACCAGTTGATTGCTGCACACTAAGCAACTGTGCATGCACATGTACATGCCTGTGGGCAGACCGCAGACAAGGCAACCGTGGAGGAGTTTGATTTGCCGGCAGGAGCATCAGGACCAGGTGAGGCAAGAGCCACTGCGATGTTGCCATCGGCACACTGCTGCTGCTGGCACAGTACCAACGGTGGGGGGTGGCCAAGTGGCAGATGAGAACTGGAGGTGATGGTTGTCGCCATTGTCGCAGCAGCAGCAGCAACTTTAGGAGCAGCAGCACGGAGTGCCACCTGACTAGCTGGCCCATGCCACATCTTTAGTTCTGTGTGCCACAAGCTGTCGCTGTCTGGGCTGACGCTGCTGCAGCGGACCCGGAAGTGGTGCGGCGGGCAGTGGCTGCAGCTGTAGTGCCAGGTGCTGGGTCGGGGCAGGCGGATGACAAGCTGACCCTCCCTCCCGACCGTCTGGTCAAGCGCGAGACGCGGGTGGTGGATGGCCAGGTAGGGCCACATGGCCGGCTGAGTTGGGAGCCTGAGAATCGCTGTGGCGGGGGTCTGAAGAGTCAGCGCATCAGCACTGTTGAATGGCTTTGTGCCCCACGTGTTGCCACAGGAGTATGTGTACCTCACATTCCCTTCTGAGGTGCGCTGCGCTGTGTGAAGTTGCTGATGGCCGACATGTTCCACACCCCTCACGCACCTGCTGCGATGATTGTGCCATGCAAGTGGCCCTCGGTTGGTCTGTGCTGTTGATGTGCCCTTGTTGCCATTATACATCCGGCTCAATGTGGGCCTTGCTGCATCCAACAGACCATCACACGCTCCGGGTACAACATCAAGCGCCGAAACTTTGCGGTACGCGCCTATCCTGTTTAGGATTCAGAAAGCACTGCGATTGTTTTACATGTGGCACTGGGGACAAATGGGGCAGCATCATGTTACCGCTGAGCACAGCTGTTGGGCTGTTCTTCCTTTCTTCCAAGCAGAGCCACGCTGATATGAGTACAGCTGCGTCATACTTTATGCTAATTATGAACACAGGTGGTGGCTGTGAAGCGTGGGCGCGTGTATACTCTGGCAGCCAGCGCCAGGTCAGACCAGTACAACAAGGACAAGGAGGTGTGTTGCCAGCACCAGTACAGTGGTACATCAGTTAAACGTCAGCATGCCATGCTGTACTCATGTATACATCAGGCACATTTGTGGGCCCATCATCGTTGTGTGAATGCACTGTAATCCATGGCCAGTATGACCAGCCACTATTATCAACACCACACCTGAAGTCAGATATCTGTGACATGTGTATGCTCCCTGTATGCTGCTGCTGGACTACACAGGCACTGCTCAGGCGCATTGTGGAGTCTTTCAGGGTCAGGTGATGGAGCAGGTCACACACACTACGCATATGACATGACTTGGAGGTGCCATGCGATACGTGGCAGTGGTGTTTTACATAGCACGTTGAGTGCACCTTCATGACTTGTGGAATGGCCAAGCAGCACAGGGAGCGTCAGAAGTGGCCAGCATATGTTGTACTTCTGAAACCTTGTGAGCAATCCCAGCCAACAAAACTGCCACAACTGCGGTGTGGCCTTTGGTAAGCAGAGCAGAAGATTGAATCCTGTCAATGTTTCCAGACTATGTGACTATATGATGGACTTCCTGCTGCAATGGAGCGCAGCGCTGTCCGAACACATGTGCGCAACTGCGCCATCAAGGAATTGCATGTTGCCAGTGGTCTTCACTCCTCACACATCGCAGCATGAGCTCAACCACAACCCAAACATGGGGCTTGTGTAATGTCCTGTGACCTCATGCTGAGACCTCAAGAATGAAGGCCACAGGCAAGTCATAAACACTGTCTTCATGCCCAATCGAATGCGTAAGCCTTCCATCACCTATGCCAAGCTTGAAGCAGCCAAGCAACCATCCGGCGCACGGCATGGCAACAGGTGTGGCACAGCCAGGCCAGCAGAGTAACTCGAGCACATGCTGCCATGTATTCAACGCTGCCCTTCTAAAGATGTGCCTGTAGTATTGTGGAGAGGCTACTGACCCACACAATTGACGTGATAGGATTCCAACCAAGCCACAACTCAGACCGGCATGTGTGCACGCATGCGCGCACATGCAGTTGGAACGCACGACACAATGAAACCATGCAGCAGCAAAACGCCTCAGATTGCCACCGATCGGATCATCTTATCTAGCCTGAGCGTTTGCGCTGCAACTAATCAATCCATGCCATCATTCTGTGTTCATAACAACAGAAGTTTAGAGATCATCCGAAGCAAGACGCAGCCAGATAGGACCACACAGGTTAACCCTGCACTGCCACTCGGTGGCATATTTGGCCTAATGTGGTGCCCAAGCTCGTTCAATTCCTGAGCCCCTGCCTCCCCCACCTCCTCATACAATCATGGTCAATCCTTTGCTACATCAGAGCAATGAGCACACTAGTGAAAAGGTGCAGGGATTTGGCGCATAGCACTGAAGGTCATCAACACCCATGAGTTCCAGTATGCATTCACCACACCGCCTTCAGCTGGCTTCATGGATCGAGGTTTGGATATGTTTCAAATGCTGGCATCAAAAGGCCTCAGGATGGCTGGCCGCACATGGTGAGCCATCACTCCTGAGTAACTGAACAATCATGATTCACCAAATTCATCATGATTGCTAAGAGATTGCAAGATACACAATGATTTCTTGACATAACAAGACTGGCAGCAGAGGAGACAGCACCAGCGACTGCTCCATCAAGGCATCAGTCCTTGTGCCGTGTGATTATGTCACACCGATCTGCTCCATTAGCGGGCAGGTACCAAGGAAAACTCCCCTGTCTGCAGGGACGCATCACCCCCCCCAGTACGGCGGGCATTGTTGGCGGCATACCTAAGGCTGGCTGATTTGTTGATGGCACAGACGGTTGCGAGCTGCTGCACAGTGGTAGCGAGGGGGGTGAACACAGGTGACCCCCCTGCAAAGGCCCCGGCAGCGCCATTGCTGACGCCGCTGACAAGGCTACCACCAGCAGTCCTGGGCATGAAGGGGATGACCACTGCAGGCATCAGGTGTCGCACCAAAGAGAAACACATGCTCAGGGTTGCTGCACAAGAGCTTGCACACGGCCGGCAAGCATGTGAGCGAAAGTTCAGGCGTGATGGCGTTGATGATGGTTCTTAGCTATCACACAGAGGATGCAGTAGTGGTGCACTGTGTAGGGCGTTGGCTCAAAGCGCGAGGGCCTGGTCCAGCACACAGCCCGCATATGAGATTCACACGGTACATCAGGGGCATCAGGCCCGGACTGGGCCAGGCGCACCTTGTGGGGCTGAGGGCGGCTGGGATGCTGCATGCACGGGTGCGCTGCAGCCAACACTGCTCATGGTGTTGAGGGAGCTGGCGTGGTTGTGGGGCCCTGGGACGAAGGACAGCATGCCGCGCAGCCGGCGCTCAGGCCCAAGGTTGGTCGAGTGATCTGCGGGCTGTGCCATGGAGCTTCCAGACCCCAGGTCCACAAACTGCCCCAGCGGATTGTTATTCACCCCCATCACCTTCTCAGGGGCCTCAGAGGAGCCCAAGTTCTGCCATGACCTGCAGTGCACGCACATGAGGAGCGGTGCAGCATGAGGGCGTTTTGTTCATATTCGACATGTGATGTCACGGCGTGACGCATTTGGCTCATGCTTGACATGTGACGTTCACGCGCAGCACGAGATGCCGTGGCCAACGGAGGTGGGGTTCAGTAGTGTGTGTGATGCAACCATCCAGTGGCAGTGGAAGGCGGCAGGCATCCAGCACGCGGCCGCAAGCCATACATGCATGCAAGCCATACATGCATGCAAGTCATACATGCATGCCCAGCCAGCAACATGGGCCAGCAAGCACCCATGTCACACCAAGCCCCATCCACTCCCCACGCACATGAGCAGCTGTTGCGTGCTCAGTTGCATTGGTGTGGCAGCTGTGCTGCTGGGCATGAGGATGGGGGATGCCGCCGCCGCCAGCAGCGACGCACACCATGACGATGCACCACCACCACCAGTGGCGTGTGCAGCACCGATGCGGGACGTCCTGAGGCTGTCGATGCGCTGCATGAAAGATTGAGACGTGCGGCGGCGGCCTGGGGCTGGAGAAGATGCAGGGACCCTGGTGGTAGTGCGCGGTGTGTGCGTTCTCGCTGCTACTGCCCCATGATGGGCCCCCGTTGTGTCAAGGGCCGGCACAGTAGCTGCTGGTGCTGCCTGCATGTCTCTACTGCTGTGGCCACCACTGCCACCTGCTGCACCGCAAGCTGTTGTGGCTGAGGACGTAGTGGGGAGGGGGCGGCTGGGATTCAGGGTGATGGTGCCCTCAGCTGTGAGGCTGTCAGGGGGAGACGAAGGGACCCACAGATAGGTCAGCATCACACCCTTACCCTTGACCTGCACACCACCCGTGGGCTCCCATGTCTCATGGGGCAGCAGGGCATGTGTGGTGTCAGACACCTGGATGCGACCCGGCACGCATGTCGACTCCATGCGTGACGCAGTGTTCATAGAGTCGCCAAACATGGAGAACTTGGGCAGCCGGCTGCCGATGAGGCCACTGGTGCAGTCTCCAGTGTGTATACCTGTTGCATACAGAGTAACCAAGGAGATTTTCATTTGCAGGCAGAGAGGTTGCGCAGCCCTTAGGTTCATGGAGCCACTACCTATGCCTGTTTGGCTTGATGACAGTTGCAGTCCAGCACAATTTGTAGCCTGGACCTCACATCCAAGGGGAGAGGCACTCAATACACGTCAACACACCGATGCGGATGGTGGTGGGTTGGCCGTTGTGCGGCATCCGCACTGTAGCCGCCGCCGCCAACATGTCCTTGGAGAATGCCATGACGCGCGCGGCGCTGTCTGCCGGGTCATGGGTCTCCAGCGCGTGAAGGAAGCCGTCATCGCCCACACCCACGACACCGGCGCTCACGATGTAACAGTCGCCCGCTGTCTCCACCTTGTGGACCCCGTGCACTTGCACCAGCTGATCAAAGATGGAGAAGAGTTCATTGAGAAAGGCCATGACCTGGGACGCCTCCACTTCCTTGGACATGCTGGTGAACCCCACGATGCTTCGCAGCAAGTGTGGGTGAGGGTGAGCACAGAAAGAAGTTTAGGTGCACGATGTGTGGGCAATGCGTGGCATGCAGCACCGCTTCAACTCAAGCGTGCTCGCATGCAGCTGCGGCCAGGCAACGTCCATGAGGCCAAGCTTGAGCCGTGCAGCAGGCAGGAGCAGCGCATGAGCTGCAGGCGAGTGGCCACTCACTCCATGAACAGCAGCGTTACATTTTTGTGTGTGCGGGCCACGTGCCCGATGTTTGCTGGTCCCATCTCGCAACCAGCCTGTGGGCTGCCTGCACCGCCTGCTGCGTCCCTGTGCGCCAGGTACTGGATGATGTGCACTATGGGCAGACAGGGGTGGTGCGGAATGAAAGGACGAGTTAGGTGGGTGCACAGCGATGGAAACCTCACTGGACTGTCGCAACATAGGCGTTGAACCGAAGCACACCACTCCTGGTGTATGGTCTTGACAAAACGGCCGCGCCAGCGCGCCCATGCAAGCCCATGCAGCATACAAAGGTTTGAAGGACGGCAACCACGTGTGGCCCTCACCTGGGAACATCTCACTCATCATGCCCAGCTGGCTCTCCGTCAGCTGCAGCAGCAGCTCCTCAGCAGCAGCACGCGCAGAGATGTCGGCCACCGCTACCAGCAGCCCAGGTGTGCCTGACACCGCACTCGTCACGGGCCTCACAGTGACCTGCAGCACCACATCAACCACTGCGACAGGGGGTGCTGACTGGCCGTCTGTGGACAGCAGCTTCAGCTTGGCCAGGCGGGTGTCCAGCACACAGTTTGTGGCTTGGCTGTGGCTGACAAAGGAGTCGGATGTGTGAGAGAGGGTGGCAGCTGACACGCGCTGCAGCAGTTGCGCTGCCGTGTAGCAGCCGCCCATGCCCACAGGCGACAAGCGATGGCCAGCTGCCTCGGGATATGCAGCAGGAGCTGCCGTGTTCTCCGGGATTGTGGGTGGGTGGTGGCGCGGCGCAGAGGCCCCATGCTGGGATGATGTTAATGTGTGGGATGGGGTGATGTTGTGTGGGGGCCTGCACAGCGCTGCAGGGGCTGGGGCATGTGCATCACGGGGCAGGAGCGACTGGTCAGCGCTGCCAGCACCCAACTCAAGGGCGCAGCCCAGCATGCCCTGCGGGTTGGAGCGTGCGCGGAGCACGCGAAGGCTGCCTGAACTCAATGACAGTGCTGATCGCGCAAAGCCTGCAGGTGCAAGTGCAGTGGCGGTCGCTGCCTCTGAGCCGCTGCCAGGTTGATCAGGTGCGCCGGGGGACATCCGCGGCAGCGGGAAAAGTTCAGGAGTGTTCGGCATTGCTCGCGCAGCCAACACAGACTTGAGGGTGGGCCAGTCTGGTGCAGGAGCCACTGCCGCGGCGTTTGAGGCAGCTAAGCTTGAGCCAGCCTGGGTGGAGTGCATGCCAACGGGGAGGCCGCATGGCTGCTGCTTGTGGTCATGAGCTCGTGAGCTGGCAGGCTGCAGCTGTGATGCCTGCGGGTCCTGCAAACACGCCACCATACCGTCCAGGAGCTGTCGTGGCTCACACGCCTGCTGCTCCCCACAGCCCACTTCATGCGAGCAGGACAGGGCTGGGCCACTGAGGGAGTCCACCGTCATGAATCGTTGAGCCTCCTCGTTTTGCTCCAGTGGCTTCAGGGGGTAGGTCTCAGACCCCGGCCGCACACATGCACTACTTGGCACGCCATTTGCAACAGCCACAATGAAGTCGTCCAGGGGGGTGCTGTGTTGCGCAACACCTTCAGCAGGTGTGAGGCCAAGCCTGTCTGTGCCATCACCACACGCACCACGACTGCCGCCAGATTTTAATGGTAGCGGTGATGGCTGCGGTAGTGCTGAGCCAGGGCCCCTTGCCTCTGCGCTGGTCATCTTCAGCAGCACGCCCAGTGACTTGCTGCGTGAGATGTTGCTGCATCGCTTGCCCTCCAATGGCTTTGCAGCTTTCCGTGGGCTGCCACCACCACAGTCGTTACTGCGTGCGTCACACTTCAGCGCCTCTCGGTCCATGAAAGTCTGCATTGCAGCGATGCAGCACATGTTAGCTTGGCGAAGCGCATCAGCAGCATTGATTAGAGGGGGGCATACTTGTGGCCCACAAGGACACCAATTCAGCTGACTGACCAGACAGACCTCACCCACACCCGGCACCACTCATGCACAGTTGCAGCGCTGCCCTTGCTGCGCACTGCCCACCGCATTTTGACAAAGGGTGCATTGAATTGCATCACACCGTACTGCATGGTACTGTGCCATTCTGAATTGTGGCGCACCACACCTGCAGCATGAACGTGGTCCGGGGGCAGTTGGACAGGCTGGCGGTGAAGCTGTGGGACATGTGGCGCATGTCGCGTGGCGAGGAGACGCCTCGACGAACAGACATGCCAGCATCCCATTCGGCGGAAATGCGGCGCCCTGCTGCTGCAGCGCCTGTTACAAACAAAGGTGCGGGTGAGTCCATGCTGCTATCAGACATGCTGTCCTGGCCCAGCTTGTCCACAAAGGTGACCACCACGTTCGAGTGCGTACGCTCCGGGACAACAGGCTGGACCACGGAGGCCAGGGCAGGTGTCTTGGCGACGTTGGCGTGTACCTCACCTCCCGCCTGCTCCTGCTGCCGCTGGCTTGCCCGTCCTGGCTGCAGAGGCAGCACATGTGCTGACAGCGGCAGGGCCTGACCTCCTTCACAGACACCAGGCAGCATCCCAGCGCCTCCCTGGTCCCGGTGCTGATTGTGCCGCTCACCACCCTCCACGGTCAACCTCAGGCCTGATGGCACGCGAGCAGGCGGCTGGCGCCTCATGCTACCTGGCTGATGACCGCTGCGGGTGGAGGCATTTGTGCCTGCGGTGCCATCCACCAGAGCAGTCTTGGCGCGGCGTATGCACCGGACAGGACCTGACAGCTCACTGCTTGGCAAGCTCAGCACCTGCAGTAGTCAGCACACAGCCGAGGTTTGAGGCAGCAAGCTGCCCACCACAACCCATCCCTGCTGTGCCACACATGCCATAGGATGCTGCCCAACTACAGCTAGCTGCAGCAGCACGCAGCTGGGTTTGGTGATGTGCGCCAGGCCAAATCGGGTGGAAGTAAGCCTACCTTGCAAACCAAGAGAGCATCTGCCACTGTGGTGGAGCGTCGCAAGCGTGGGCGGCCGCTGGTCGCCCCCATCACTAACAAGCCAGACAAACGGGGGCTGCTGGAGTGGTCGTGCTGTGCTGCGGCGGTCTGCTGGTGTGCTGGACCTGCCAACACGGACAACACGTCCCTGATCGCGGCAGGCATGTCGCAGCCACCTGCTGACACAGACGTGGGTGTAAATGTGCCATCACGTCCAGCAGCAGCAATTGTGTTGTCTGTAGAAGGCGCAGACCGCTGGTCTGCAGGCTGGCTTGATGCCCCAGGGTTCACTGCGCCTGGACTGTTCATATCTGCGGCGCTGAAACCTGCAGGCAAACGGCCACTTGTCACCAGGCAGAGGTCCCTCGCAGTCAGGTCACGGTCCTGCAAGTGTTGGTGCAGATGAGAGGATAGATGAGGGCAGGGTGCTAGAGGGTCAGGATGCTATGTGGTGAGAAGGGTGCTTTTGTAGATGGTGGGCTGTGACAGCAGTTCTCCCAACAACGCTGCCCAGCTGCGCAGATACATGTTTCCACACACACCATGGTTCCACGTGACTCTTCCGAGTGCGAGGCTAATGTGAGCTCTGTTGCGCCTTTTGAGGCAGGGGTTGGAGGGGCACATTCCCCGACAAGGGATGCTGACGCAGAGGCAGGCAGCAGAGACATCAAGGGAGCGTCAGGCAGCAAGGCAGCAGGCACAGGCTGTTGGTGGCCCTGACCCTTTGCTGTGTGTTGCAGCTGCTCTGCCTGCGGAATAGTGGGTAGCTGATGCTCGTGACGTGCTGTATCCAGCTGTTGAGACAGGGCTGCAAGCAGATTGCTGGTGGAGTTGAGGAGGGAGTGTGTGCTGGCATCATGGCCAGCTGAAGGCGTGCTGCGTGGCTTGTGGCCAATAGAGATGGAACTGGACAAGGTGTCCACAGTTTGGCCGTGTAGTTGGGTGGCATGTGCGTCGCATGTGCTCAATAATGTGCTGCCGGTGCCGTCCTCCCCAGCTGCAGCGGCAGGGGTGCTCTCAGCCAGGAGCGCGGCTGCAAGATGGCCTGGCACTTGCACCCGAATGGCACCTACCCACACGCCGGCCCGCGCTACAGTGCCCAGCACCTGTTGTGACACCAGCGCAACACACATTGGTGTGCATGAGGCAATTTGCTGGGGCAGGCAAAGAGTTCGAGGCCGTCCTTGCTGAGATGATGGTGCAACAGCGCCCACGCTCATCCATCATCGCCCACCCAGAACAATGTCCCCAAGCAACCGCACCTTGACCACGTCATGCTCTTGGCCCAACAGCTGCTGCAAATGGTCGGCATGCTCATCAGAATCAGCTGTGTGGCTGGTCGCTGCTGTGTCCGCCGGAGGCCGAGATAGGGCACCACGCCCGCAGGCGTCCAGCACTGTGGCTAGCGTCGCGCACCCCGGCTCGCCCCGTGAACTCCACAACAGCTGCCGCCCATCAGGTGTCACCACATCCAGCACTGTGCCAGTGGCATGTGCGCCCTCTGCCGCACTACGCCACTCGCATGCTGTCAGAGCATGCATCCCCTGGCAGGTGCACGACTTGGCGGTTGGATCTACCTCCGTATCTGCTTGTTCGGCGCTGGGCATTGCTGCCAACGGGGGCATTTTCGCAGTATCTCGTGTTCCATCCTGTTGCAAATGGGTGAAATAGTGTCAGTGAACTTCTCAAGCTAGAGTTCACGGTTAGGACCGCCAAACGCGAAACAGCAGGAGCCACGAAATGACATGCTACGCAGCGTCTGTATGCAGACATGTGCAAACGTGGCTTGTGTGCACCGCAGATTCTGCCAGGCTGGACCTTTGCACCGCTGCCAGGAGCACTTCCATACGGGAAGGGCTGAAGCTGCACAACTCCATGGACGTGCTATGTAAATTTTCGTTGCAATGGACAGGTGAAGCGCGCAAGCACAAAGTACCACGCCGATTATGTGACTCGTCACCTGCTCTTCTGCACGGACGCCCGCCCTTGCAACAGGTGCTCCTTGTAGCACAGCATCTCCAGCTTCGTGATTGGCCCCAGCCTCTTCATAGGATACTATGCTGGCATCGCAGCTGCTGCCTCCCTGGCCACGAAAACATTTTAAGACCAACGTTAACATGATTGCATTACAATTGAGCCATTCAGAACCAATAGTGTTGGCTGTGGTGTGAACATGAACTTGCTTTTCCCCACCCTACTATGATTGCCAGTTGGTCACAACCTGTTGCATGTTGCACCACGTGCTGGTGTTTGCGTTTGTCGTCTGCTGGCCTTGCCTGATGATGTATACTGTACAGCTGCTATCCATGCATGGAATCGTCTGCTGGCATCGATGTCATGCAAGCACGAAACGGTCCCGATCCCACTGCATGCACAGATCCCACACTCTCTTCCCTTCCTGCTCAACTCAGCTCATAACCCAGACGAGCTGCCACGCCGCGCACAAGAGGAATCCACGCCTCCAGCCACTTTGTCACCTGCTTCATGAGGGCCGAGCAAGGCAGGGAGGATTGGTCAGCGTGATGGCATGAGCATGGATCGCTCGCAGACAAGACACCGACATGGCGACGCCCATGATACCCAAACACACAGTGCCTGGATATCCACCAGTGAGTCAAGCTTGCACACCGTTATCCCGCTCACAGGCCCTGCCTCAGTCTGCTGTTACATTCAACAAGTGCGCAACTGCGCAACAGCATGGCCTGCTGGCACATCTTCAACCTGTGTGGCTACCGGGGCCTGCTAAACCTGGCACCGCATGTGTAAGGCGCTCCCATGTTGGGATCTACAGTATGTACCTGGGAGCACAGCCACCGGTCAACCAGCCCCTCCTCACGCAGTGCACTGAACCGCAGGCACGTGCGGCCGAGCACAATCTGGATGCGGCCTATGTCAGGCCGCTGTGCAGCTGTTGCATCGCCCGGCTGCCCCGCCTGCTGCTGCCCCACAGGTGCACCAGGCAATGGCCCAGCAGCCGGAGCAGCGGCGTTCACTGCCACTAAGCTAGGTGACACGCAGGCACCAGGCAAGGCGGCCAGGTGGACACAGGGGCGGGGCCCAGCAGCGTCCAGGGCGGCCAACACATCCGGTGTACAGCGGACCCAGGCCTGCAGCACGCAGCTCACATTGCACAACTGTGAATGAGGAACAGGGCTTGGCATCATCCCTCAATGCAGTGACCGTAGTGCCAGCTCAGCATTGACACACTGCACTGCATTATGACCATACCTCATCAGCACACTAGGTTGGACACTGCTTCACCACCAGCCAGGCATACCTGGGTAACTGGGCACAGCAGGTCAAACGGCTCGTACTCCGCCTTGTAACGCATCTTGGGGCAAGAGTGGATGTAGAAGCCCAGATAGTAGTACTGCAGCTCCGGGCACTCCTTTGCAGCCTGTACCACGCAGAGCAGTACAACCCATCAGATTTCAGCAGGGATGTGCACAGAGGTCCATGTTTTCCACCTTGCCATGCCCATGTGAACTTAGCGCGTCCCAACACACCCACACGGCATCTGAAATGCACAGCCTCTATGCCTTGAGGTGATGCCATTTGATGTGCATGCTGCAATGCTTCTTCACGTCAGCATCTAACCGATGAAGGGGCAGCAGGAAAGAGAGCCCCAGCAGGCTGCGCCAGCCAGAGCCATGCCACACACCATCTGCACCCATTCAATCTCCTTCAGAGCTGTGAATCGCCCTGGTGCCAGGGCTGCATACTCCTTGTCCCAAAACAGGTAGACCGAGGACAGGCAGCGGGGCAGAATGTCAACCACACCCACCGCCACCAGCTTGCCTGCGCCACATGGTATTTGCCAGGGCAAAGCAAACAAAGAAACCGCATGACACCTGGAATCTCACAACACAACATTCATGGCCGCGATGAATGGCGCATTCATGAACAAAGTGGAAACAGCTGCAAGGGTGCACAAGCACACTAGTCCCACACATGTTGCACACAGGATCCAACTGGCAGCAGGCACCAAGACATGAGCTGGGGCATGTTGTGAGCAAGAGCGGCGGCGGTGGCCCTCACCATCAATGCGGTACTGCTGGTGGAAGGATCCATAGCCACAGGCAGGCACAGGAAGGCCGCCTACATCCTCATCATCATCTTCCATGTCATCACCGTCCCCTCCCGTAGTGCCATTGCCCTTGGGGCTGCCACGTCTGCGGCCCCCAGGTGGCGGTACAAAGCGCAGAGGTGTGTCACACAGGAAGTGTATGTACGACTCACGGGTGACCTGAGATGGGTCGTCCCCGTGCTGTTGCACCTGGTACCTGCAAGCAAGAAGCACAAGGTAACCAGCCATTCTATCCAACCAGCAGTACAGCACTCAGCCTGAGCACGGTCACTGGCCTCCACCCCACCGTCCCCTGGTAACAACCATAAGTCAAGCACAGTATCAAGCGATGGCCAAACAGCATAATCACCATAGTGCAGCATGCCGGATGCACCCACTTTTTGTACAGCTCAAACTCTTCCTGTATGAACTGGCTGCGCAGAGTCACGATCTCAAGTTTGTGTGGTGCGGGCCTGCCATTTTGTGCTGCAGAGAGTCCCTGAGACCCTGGACCATTGTCCGATGCCTTTGCATCCCATGGCATCTGCACTGTGCTGGAGGGCGCCTCATCTCCCCCCCGGCCCTGTGCGCGCACGGGCCGCTGCTGCTGCTGCTGTCGTTGCCGCTTTGCTGCATGAGCTGCAGCAGCGCCTTGTGGGACTGCCCCCGTGGCCAGCTGCTGCTCCACAACCAGCCCAGGCACCGTGATGTTGACGTGCCCCGCACGTGCCTCCACGCTGCATGCTGCGCTCAGTGCACCATCACAGCTGCTTAATGCCGCCTCGGCACGTGCTGGCAGGCTGCCGGCCGTGCCTGATGCACCTGGTGCCAGCGATAGCATCTCCGTCAGGCGGGTGGCGATGGACTCGGCCAGAGCGACAGGTGTGGGTGCGGCTGTGCTGCTTGCAGGACCACCACATGCCTTGCGCGCGGCTGCGGCAGTGGGAAACGCCGCAGGCGAGGCAAAGGTTGCGCATCTTCCAGCAGTTTCAACTGCATCCCGTCGTGGCTGCCCAGTGCTTGCATCATCCACATCCCCACTGCGGCGCTTGTGCACAGCCCCTGCAACTTGGGGTGGGCTGCTGCCTGCCTCAGCACTGCCGAAGAGTGCAAGTGCCTTCTGCTTGGCTGGTGGCATGATGCTGACCATGGGGGGAGGATACTCTACCTGCATGACACATGAGCGATCGGCCCCAAAATTCATGTGTCGTGTTCACAGCATGTTGCGCATGCGTGGGCATGAGTGGTGCACGTCAGAGGTATGAGCGGAATGCACGAGCAGCCCAACAACGTGCACAGTTCCAGTGCCTTCTGTGGCGACGATACCTGTGGCAGCCGCCCAGCCAACACCTCCAGCTCGATGGCTGCAGCTACTAGTTCTTTCAACGCTGCCAGCACGACATCAGCCTGGCTGTGGCCATGGCTTGGGCTGCCGCATGCTTGTTCCTGGCCACTGGGGTCCTCACTCATTTCACAACCATGATCGCCAGCAGGCGCTGAACCTGTGATGTACGTGCATGTAGGCAGCGCAAGGATCTTGCATCACCCGCACCTTCCGCAGAATCAGGTCATTTTGTTGACTCAGGTCAAACTCACAGGTGAACGGATTGATGCAATTTGCGTACATGTGCAACATTTGTAAACAAGGAAACTACTCACCGGCCAAGTACGCATCCCATTTGCGCAGCAGCTTTTTGTGCGCGTGCGTTGGAGCGAACTTAGTTGCGTGCATGCGCAGCGTGTAGGGTGGACAGCATGTCTTGGCCGCATCAGGCTGCAGCAGCACCGCAACAAGGCTTCAGCATCAACCAGAGATTCTGCTGGAATCAAGGCATACAGTGGATGCACTTGGTTGGTACGCATGCAAGGCAATGCTCGGCCATTCATGAGCTCCGAAACAAACCTTGTAAAGGTACATGCCAGACCGTCTCCAGCCCAGATCAATCAGATCTGCAGGATGCATCCATGCATTACCACAGAACCCCCTTACATGGAGGTCTTGAAGTTTGCCATGTGTGCTATGCAGTTGTGCACAAGCTGACACTGCCCTAGCGCACCTTGATAATCATCCACTGACATAAACCTTGCGATCATGCCTGCGCAACAGCATCGTGTGGCCTGGTAGTCAGTAGGCAAAGCGTCACAGCCTGAACAGGCGCCATGACGCTGCCACTCACCATGCGAAACACTGGTGTCGGCTTTGCTCTTGCAGTATCCGCAGCTTGAGGATTGTTTGCCCACGTCCATCACCACGGACGCGGGGACTCTCTCAAACGCATCGTTCGCTTCCATACCGTTGCTTAAGTACAAATAACCATGAACAACTGGCCCTCACCTAGATCAGGGTTTTCTGAGGGTTTGCAGCTGCAGCAAGATTATGGTGTTACGTGCATCAATCGACGTCTTTGAGCTCACAACTTGCATTACTCATACATGTTGTTGCGGCATCTCGCTGGTGAGCAGCACCTTCGTCACATACACATGGTTGGTGCCTGAACGACATCCCTGAACGCGTCAATGCACGCATACAATGACAGCCGCTTCTGCCCCTTCTGCAGCACACAGTCAAGCTCTCCACAGCTGTTGAAGCCACTATGATCAGCAGCTGTACTGCATGTTACAATTCAACTGCTGTACTGCTGTACTGCACAGCTTGTGGACATCATCAGCAATTCACTTGCTACCAGTCCCCATCCGTGCTTTTAGGAACCCAGGCAGTGCAGATGCCGAGCTGGGCACTGCACCACTCCTGCCCACCTTGCCGGCCTCTGACTGCTGTGATGCCTGAAGATACTGACGTGTGCCTGCGGGCAGGATAACGATAAGTTGTGAGAAACTGTGCTATGCGACATTTCGACAAGGCAGTTTGCTGCCATCCAGAGGACTGTTCCACTCAAAATGCGAGTTGTCGCATATTTCACATGAACCATGAACATGATGTTTGCCAATATTTGCTGCACCTCCTGGAGGCAGAACATGCAGAACCGCCGCAAAGCCGCAGCATTGCCCAGCACCCCACACCTGCAAAGGCCCTCTCCAATTCCCTGTTCAGGTTGAGGATGCGGTAGTTGAGCAGCCGCCGCTTTAGCCCAGGATCTAACTTGAGATAGCGCAGCGTCTGCAACGTGCTGATGGTTACTGAGTTGATGCGCGGCTCGTCTGCTTTGCTGGACGTGGGCAGATCATAGTACCCAAGGATTGCTCGCATGCGCGCGAACAGCTCCGGGTCCTGTTGCATCAGTTTGACACCATAGCGGCCCCCACGGTCCCTGGGCTTCTTCGCTGCCTCAGACCCATCGTCACTGCCTGCAGCTGCATCATAAGTACACCGGCATAATCACACCTGATGCATGGGGCCTCATGGCGCATTGGGCAAAACAGTGCGCTGCATGATGCGAAGACGCATGCTCAACCCGCTGCACAGCAGCATGCCAGCATCACCTAACAAGCACATCAGCATACACGCATCAGAATCAACTTGCAACATATGCATAGCATTGAGATGACACCCTGCATAAGTGCCCACCTGCTTTGCTTGCATAGTACAGCACGCTTCCCGACTGCGACCGCAATGCTTGCATGGGCTGCATGGCTGCACACATGCCTCCATGTTGACTTGTGGAAGCCACCAGGCCAATCAGTGTAGTGCCTGCAGTCGTGCATGTGATGTTTGGCACCATTACGGCAGCCAGAACGTGCACTCTGAACCATGTGTGTTGTGATCCGATGTATGATGTGCTTATCCATCGCAAAGGCTGCCTCCAGAAGTGCAGCTCATCGCAAATTCAACCTCGTACACTGAAAGCTTTCCATCACAAAGGAACTGACCACCCACCTAACCGGCTCATCTTTGCCTGAAAATAATTATATTGCAATTCCACTATTATAAAGAAATTCCGGCTGACAATGACGCCGTATCTGGTCCACCGGCTTTTTGCGGGAACCCTGTGAGGTCATCAAACTGGCCCATCAAAGTGTGCACTCTCCTGCTGTGGTACGGTCCTCGTAGAAGAGCTGATCAATAACAAGCTGCAGACATGGCTGGGATCAGAGACAAGCTGGATGTGGGCAAAGTGAGTGCCATGGGACTGAGGCTGGGGACAAGCGTGCCTGTCAAGCAGCGTGGCTGGCCCCTGCCAGCTGCCTGCTGCTCCACACAGGCAGCTGCTGTGTGCAAGGAGGGACACTGCAAGCTGGCTGTATGAGGCACAGGCCTGCCCTGCGTGCCAGTCAAGATCGGAACACCCAGCACCACCACACGCTTCAACACACACATGCACATACAGCTTGTGCTGCCCACACCAAGCACAGCTGAGTGCTGGCTTGATTGAAACTTCAACAAGTGCTTACAGCCAGTGGCATTTCTGTGTCTCTGTACCTGGAGGGGCCAGCAGTGTGATGGGCTTGAGCATGCCCTGCATGCCTGGCTTGAGCTGAGTTCAAGCCTTCACGACATGGCCCACCACCCTCAACCAGCACCCTGCAGCGCCGCAGCCCACCCTGCATGCCACTGGGTGGCTGAGCCATCAACTGCCAAGCGTCGCAGACCTAATCACCATTCAACACTCCCTCAAATCCTGTGGCCACACACTCCCAGGCGGAGCGCATGTCGAAGCGCGTGACACGAGACACCACACGTGGCAAAGAGCCGCAGGTGGTCAACCCACGCACATGGAACATGTTCAAAGAGGTACGCATGTGAGCAACTCAGGCAACCAGGCCTTGATCACCAAACTGCCAGCTGCCAACTCGCCATCATCTGCGGGCACACGCGCGACATTCACTATCAATGTGATACAGTGTACAGCCTGTTGCTCACACCCTGTTCTGTGATTGCCTTGCCTGTTTGCATTTCTGTTAACAGGCGGTTGAGTTCCGGGGCCAAGGGCTGGAGCCATTCCAGCAAGAGCTGGCGGCCCTGGAGGTGGCGACCATGGGTGAGCGTTTGACTGCGTTTGACCGAATTTGACCAGGTTGCGACTGATGCCTGATGCTTACGCGGCCACGCTCAACATGCAGAACAGAAAGCATTAGTCCTGCTAGACCTATACTATTCCCAGGCACATCCTGAACGTGCTGACCACCGTCATGTTGGTGCTGTTTGAGTTGCGGCCATGCATCCTGATGTGCATGAGGCCTGCAGCTGTGGAAGCCTTGAACTGTGGCTGGCAAGTTTCATGTCCATTACCTGTAGCCATGCACAGGATTGCACACATATGGTGCTTCGTTTGTTTTGGACTGGGTGAATCTCATAACATGGAGGTGGGACCGGATCATTTTGTACATGGAAACAACACTTGGGTGAGGCCAGCCACCTGCAGTACCTGCACCTTCTACACCGCCATTCATATGCACACTCGGCTGTTCAACACGGGTGCAGACTTTTTCGAGGGCGTGCTGCCGCTGCTGCGTGCGCCTCTGCCACGCGTGTGGGAGACGGTGCGTGGCTGGGTGTATCTGTTGCTGCAGCAGGTGCTTGCCCAACCGCAGGGATGGCATCACGCATCACACTGCTCACTTTGGTCACACAACACTGGGCATCTTGTACTGCCTGACGGCATGTATTGCTCATCCCTCTTGATTCCACTGTACTGCACAGGTGGAGGGCGGGCTTGCAGAGCCCATTCGTGCGACAGTCTCACACAACCACCCACACATTGCTGGTGAGTGACTTTGACCAGGCCTGAGACAGCCTGGCAATACTTTCACACAGCTATGTCATCCAGCCTGGATGAGCCAGCCATCAGCATGGTGCAAGTTTTTTCTGGACCCCCAGCAGGAGGGTTGCAGTGGCATTCACATACTTGCTGGTTCTTATCTATTGCACATTCCGCACGACCAAGGACAGGGCATGCACTGTGCTACATGGGCTCCAGCATGCCTGAAGTTGGGGCGTGTTTGAACTGCACCTGCACACAGGGGGCGACATGAATGCCAACGCGCTGCGTGCAGCTGTGGAGGAGTTTGAGGCACGGCTGCAGCTCAAGGTGCAGTACATGCAGTGCAGTGCAGGGCAGTATAGTGCGGTACAGTATGGTACCACACAATTTGGTTGAGGTGCAGTACATGCCATGCAGTGCGGTTCACTACAATGCAGTACGGTGCAGTGTGGTGCAACGCAGCACCAGTTGTGCGCCCGGTCCCAGCACAGCTGCCGGGTCACATCTGCAGTGATCAGGTCAAAGGCAGTCACACATGCTGGGCCACGCACTGACCCGCCTGGTGCCCCACATGCAGGTGAGGCGGCCACTGGCTCAGTGGGATGAGGCGCTGGCGACCGTGAGGGTGAGTCAGCGGGTTACCTCAATGTGTGGTTACTGGTTCACCTTGGTTTGACCACGGTTCGACCATGGTTTGACCATGCCATGGTGCTGTGTGGAGTTGAGCTGCAGCTCCACGGCAGCCCTTGTAGCTGTGCCAGAGGCTCACACGCGCGCACATCCCCTCTACCTTGACCTCCCTTTACTTGGTGTCGCTCGGTTGGCTGTGGGGCCCTAACTATGTTGGGCCCACCTCTCACGCATCGCATCACACAGAGCCGGTTCCCTGAGCTGGAGCGGCTGCGGACCACACTGGAGCGCCGCACGGCACGCCTCAAGGTGTGTGTGTGTGTGTGTGTGTTGGCAGTTCTTGCGCAGCGTACCGCGTGTTCTCATCTCACTGCTCTCATCCTGACGCACCGCGCACGCATGGCGTGCTCCCGCGCGAGCGCAACTATCACACACAGCCAGGGTAACGCCGGTGTGCATGTGCCGCGGTTGCTGTTCCTGTGTGCGAGTTGCATTGCAGGCTGAGGAGAAGCGGCTGGAGCGCGCAGAGCGCAAGAACAAGGGTGAGGGATAAGGAATTGCGAGGCCGACCGTTGCAGGGTTTGCACGGCAACGTGTTGCACACAACGGTGTACTCCACTGCATGATTGGGAGTGCGGAGCTGCATGGTGGCAGGCTGTGCTGCTGGCACTGGGTGAGCACAGTGTACTTACCTGCGAGCTGTCCCCCGCCGCCGCCGCCGCCTACAGGAAGGGGCGCGCAACACAAAAACAAACCAGCCATGCGTCCCTGCTCACCTCCTCTTCTGTCCCGTGCAACACACGGCAGGCGTGCGGCGGCGCAGGGGGGTGCGCGTGGCTGGTACACGCAGTGGGGCTGGTGGCGGTGGCGTGTCCGGACTGCTGTATAAGTGAGTGGTGCACTGTGGCGCATGCGAGGGTTCGAATCACATAACCTAACAGCGGACGTATCCCAGCTCGCAGCTGCTTCCTGGAACGTGCCGGAAGTGTTCATGGACATTCGGTTGGAGCTGCCGGGCTGTGGGCGCCTGCAGCTGAGCAGGCCGCTGCTCACAGACACAGGCAGCGCAAGCCATTATAATGATCAGATCACACGATGCGTGTCACACATTCCTCACACATGTACTGCCCTCTGGCAGGTGCACCCACCCGCTGACCAAGGACGAGGGGTACCCCACAGATATGGGGGCGACTGGTGGGGCGGGGGAGGCCGCGGAGGGCTATGGTGAAGGGGCCGAGTATGGCGGTGATGACGCTGAGGTGGTAAGTGGGTGGGTGGGTTGGACGGGTGCACAGCTGGTTGGTTGGGTGGTTCCGAGATGTTGAGTGGTTGATGACTGTGCATTTGGGTCTTATGTCGAGCAGTGAGCTGACTGGTACTGACCCGAGGATGGTCCGGGAACCTCTGGAGCTTTGCCTTTCCTGCTGTTCGGTAACAGGTCATTAGCCCTGACAGCCTGCGCTGACTGCTGTCGTCGTCACATGTAAGCATACACACACTTGATCATAGGCCGCCTCTCACACCTCACATCGTGTCGCACCTCACAGTCCCGTGAGTACAAGACTGAGGACCTGGGCATCAAGCTGAAGGACAAGCAGCGCCAGGTGGCCGGTGCGCCTAATAATAAATAATAACATGGCGTTTCATGGCCGGTGCGCCTGACTGCACTCGTTCTGCTTGAGCTCTCAGCGTGTAGTTGGATGTGCTCGCTGCGGGTGTGGGCCATCCCTTGGAAGTTACCCCTGCTTTGTGGGCACAACTTGAAGGATCGCCTGCTCGCCCTTGAAGGATCGCCTGCCCGCCTTGCCATACATGGATGCACATGCTGCCAGCAGGATCGAGCAGTTGCGTTGTTGTATTGAGCGCGCTGTGACTCGTGTGCTCAAGAACTGCGAGCATGGTGCTCTGGCCTCAAAATCCTCCTGCAGCTGTGGTCGGTGCCACACTGCTGCTGCAGCAGCACCGCCTGAGCACATGCCCAAGCCTGTACTGCCTTTCCAGCATGTTATTGTACTGTGTGGTCCCAACAGTTGCTGCTTGCGCGGTGCCATGTGTGAATGTGCATGTAGCCGCGTCCGACAGCTTCCAAGCTGAGGAGGGGCTGCTATACGAGCAGGTAGGCAAGATGTCGTCCCTGATGCCATCCCAACCTGTTCCTTTGCGTCTCAGCTGGTTCCACCTTGTGTGCTGGCGCCCGCTGGCCATGGTGTGGCTCATAGCAAAGCCTGACATTGGCGGCATGTGTATTTTGCTGCGGCCTGCTGCCTCCCATCTCACAGCTGAGTGGGCTGTGCCGTGATGCGGCGTGGTCGAAGAGCTACGCGGCAGCTGCCCTGCTGATGGTCAAGGAGCTGATGCAGGCGCGTGGTGTCTGTCTGCCTGCCTGCCTGCCTGCCTGCCTGTTATGCCAGTCTGCCGAGTGATTTCTAGCAACATAGCTGCCATGCCTCCTGCCTGCAGCCCGTACTTCTGTGCCCTCATGTGTGCTGTGCTATGGTGCCCGTTCCCATGTGCCTCCCTACCGTACCTCCGCACGTGCCGCACCTGGCCCACTGCCTGCACCACAGGAGGGCGTGTTTGAGCTGGGCGCGTGCCTGCAGCCGCTGCCCTCCGTGCGCACCACGCGTGCGCCTGCGGGTGAGGAGGAGTACGCCGCCACCTCCACCACCTCTTCCATTGCAGGTGTGCGTGTGTGCGTGGGTGACTGGGAGACAAGATGCGATCACTTGATGGGTGTTTGCTCTGTTTGTGTGTACGTGTGCGTGTTGGGTGGATGGGTGGGGTGGGGGGTTGGGGGATGTATAAGAGACTTGGGGGATGGGGGGAAAGGGGCGCAAGGTGTGCACAGAGCTGGTTGGCGTGCGACTTTGCAGAAGCTTGACGTGTTGCACCGACGTGCGCCGGCCGCTCAGGTGTGTGTGTCGTGCCTTCGGCTTCAGGCCACCAGCTGAGCACACATCATGTTTGCGTGCACGTGGCTGCGCACCAGGTGACCTCACGACACCGCGCCTGGGCACCAACGAGGCGTACAACGCGGCCATGCCTGATGTACGTGTGTCTAGCTTTGGCTAGTTCAGCTGGCAGAGTGCATCATGCTCACCACACTGAGATAGATGGCTTTGCCCACTGGACCAACTGATGCGTCTTACATGTGTTGCTGGATTTCCGCGTGTAAGCTCATGTGGCTGCTGTGAGGTCAGTACACTGTCATCAGTGGCTGAATGCTGCTGCGCTGGGTGGCTGCATTGTAACTGCAGTACGCCACACGCGGCCGCGCACGTGCCACTCTGGAGGACCTGCGCGCGGCGGCCGCCCGCCGGCTGCATGCACACAAGGTGCGGTGCGCTGCATGGGGCCAGGCCAGATGCATGAGGTGGATTAATTCTGCTCTAGGTTTTGCATCTCCAGAAGCTGAAACATAGACAGAAGCCAACCCAAACTCACTTTGGCCGGCGCACCCCTAACACTGTTGAACTCATGAAGTATCTCGGACTGGCTCAACTTTGGAATCAGTATTGACGCGGTGCTGCAGGGAAGCGTGCTACATTGCCACACCCATCCTCATCCAGCCTCCTCCTGCCAGGCCATGCAACCGCACAGCAGTGCGCTTCCACAGGCGCAGGATGCGCAGTGATGGCCTAACCTGCCCATCACCTCATGCTCACAGGCCACTGCCCAGCCACTGGAGCTGCATGTGGTGCCTGAGGCCCGTGGTGGTGAGTCGTGCGTCATGCCCTGTGCCCTGACACTAGGATGCCGCTCATGGCTGGCTTTGCCTTGAGCGTTTGAGGCGCACAGGACCCGCTGCCAGGTTGTGCGTGCTCATTAACCTTGATCCATGAACGTCCACATGTTGCTGGCCGCGACAAGCGTGTTGTGATGGGTGCTTGTCACCTTCCTGCAGGGGACCGCGTGCCGCCTGCGCGCCGTGCAGCTGCAGGCGTGCCGCTGTCGTCCGTGCCTTCCGGTGCTGTGACAGGTGCGTCGGAGGTGTGAGAAGTATCACGTGCAGTTACAGGAGTGGCAGGTCTTGGCTGGGTGCAACCAAGCACGGAGGCGGTGTTCATGACCTGGTTCTTGCTGCACAGCGAATGCCGACCTGGCACGTTGTTCCAGTTGTGCTGAGCCCCAGGTCCTGCGAAACCTTGCAGGTCGCACAAGCATATGCGTCGTGCTAATGGGTCATGGTCACACATGATGTGCAGGTACCATGGCTCCCAGCATCCCCCCAGGTGGGGAGTTTGGCACTCCAGACTTTGGTGCACCGACGTCCGTGGGCGCCACCCCGCGCCCTCCCATTGCCCCGGTGAGCCGTCACACGCGTTCACCGGCTGCTCACATTGTGTCTTTTAGGCACCGAAACAAGGGATGACTGTCTGAAAGCAGCTGGTGCAACCTGCATCGTTGTAACCTGACACTGCAAGGTGTCTAGCTGCACACCAAGGGCGTAGGCCATGGCCGCACCTGGGCACACTGGTGAACGAAACAGCTGTGGCTAATAGTGCATTTCTACTGCTGCTGTGATCTGCTGTTCGGTGACACAGACCACCCCAGGAACTGCTCGTGGTGTGTACGCGTGAAGCCCACATGAAGCTCCTCATGGCCCCAGCCCCGTGTGCGGCTGGGGCGCCCAGCCAGCACAGGCATGAGGGAGCCAGGTCATGGATGAGGGGGATCTTGAGCATTTGTTGGGCAGCTGGGGGACGCACAAAGCTGGTGATGAGGGGGATTTTAGCATCACAGCAGGGCGTTGACGCCACTGCTATGGCTGGCTAACACATGCAGAGTTGAGATGCCAGGGTTGAGACGTTGGGCTGTCACAGCAACTGATGCATCCTATGAATGATAACCAGCCAGGGCTGCAGCTGGTTGTGCAGAGGTTTGGGCGGCTGGCAGTCTGGCTGAAACGTGCACATGGCAGGGTTGACATGTGGGGCATGAGCATGGAGGGTACTCACTCCATTCCGTACATTCACTGTGTAAGCGCTGCTGCTGTTGCTTACCGTGATGTTACAGATCCATCCGATGACCATCTCTCTGCTCTCACCCTCTCACTAACTCCCTGATCTCTGCACCAGCCATGTGATCCTTGCCCCCGCCTCTCGTACCAGTGTTGGTGCTGTTGCCTGCACCTGCTCACCAAGACCCTAACCACGCACACGTCTGGCACACACTCAGCTCGCCAGCTTCTTGCTGATCCCAGTTGCTGGACAGAAGGAACACCACGCCCATCTGCTTTGCCTTGGCTCGTCCAGAGCACAGAACCACAACAGGCGGTTGACGCACCAGCCAGACCTCATGTGGTGCAGGTCACCTGAGCCCGGAATGAAATGCTTGCACACCCAATGATTGTTCACACATCACAGATACGACGCCACAGTCTGCTCATATGAACGAACACGGCGCTGGTTGCGCACCATGTGTGCACCGAATGGCACACGGTGGTGTCATCCATACTCTGGGCCTGCTCAAATTCCAGTAGGCCATAAACCCAACCTGCCTACCAGCTGCAGGAAGCCTACTCCCAGCACTACAACTGTGACCCTTTCTTCCAGTGCGCGAGTGGGTGATCTTCCTTCCTCTGCTCCTTGGCTGCCGCTGTGGGGCACTGGGCAAATGAAATATTGGTACAAGCCGCATCAGGTAAATCCTGCCACCCCTGCTGTGCCTTGCCGAGACGCAGCGTTGCCCACCCAAACTGGCTGGCAGGCTGCGAATCAGCTGCACGAAGTGGCAGCTGTCAAGAGTGCGTGGGAACAGCCGGGCAATGTATTCACCACGCAGCTGCGCCATAATCACTGTGCAACACCTCGTCATCGGAATACGAACGCGCAACGGCCGGCAGCTCCTCCACGCCACTCTGCCATGATGTGTAGCCGCGGGGACCAACAGCCACCGGCACGCGCTGCGCCTGTGCTGGCTGCACGGCAACACCTGCATCCACCGGTGCGCCGTTGCCGCTCCGGCCATTGCCATTGCCATGCGCTGCACTTGGTGGGGCGTGCGGGGCAGCGGGCACTGCTGCGTCTGGCGCTGTGTTGCTGTTCCGGTGCATGAAGAGGGGCCTGGGCGGCTGTGGGCTAGGCCCAGCACCTGGCCGCCTGCTGTGCCACGTGTCATGCGCTCCTGCAATCGCGCCGGGCGCGGTGGATGGGGCTCGATGTAAGGGGGCCGCGGAAGATGGGGAGCCTGGACGTGAGGACTGCACACCAGTTGCTGCACCATCTGGGCCACGGGGTGGTGCAGAGGACGTGTGACGGCGCCAGCTCCTGTCTCGGTGATCTCCCCGCCACCGCCGTGGCCATCCCTCGTCTTGCTGCAGCCACTGCTGCAGGTGGCCCTGCTCCTCACTTCCTGACCCGAACGCATCTCCGTCCTTTGCGTCCATGCGCACACGCAGCCGCCGGCACCACTGCATCAGCTCATACTCCTGCACACCCAGCGCAGCGAGCGTGTCGACGGCCATGCGGGCATGGTGCGGGGCCAGTAGCAGCTGCTGGTGGTGGTGCTGCTGTGATGCCGGCTGCCGCCTGCTGCTGCCACGGGCGAGGGTGTGCATCGCCGCGCGGTTGAGCGCTGCCACCCATGCATTGCCCCAGTTGCGTGGTGGCCGCAGCCGCAGCCCCACCAGCACTGACCACCCAATGCTTGCCAGCTGTTCAGCGGTGGCATAGCGCAGCAGTCCCTCGCTTTCTGCCCACAGCGCGCTGGACCACTCGCGCGGGGGTGTGGCGCCCAGGTATGCTGCACCACGCAGCACCAGTGACAGCTCCTGCATGACAGTGTGCGAGGCATTCAAGATGATCATGTAGGGGGCAGGCTGAGCCACAGCCAACTGCCGCTGAAACTGCACCCGCCACAAACCAACTGCATGCCGCGCTGCATTCAACCATGCAGCTGGTCAGTGCATCCATAGGCCGTCATGCTTTTTGATAACAGATGGTTCAAAGCTGCAAAAACCACAATGTCAGAACCCAAGGCAGGCTCAGCCACACCCGGGGCCCCAGAATTCAACCCATGCAGCGTGCCCATGCCGGTTCCACCATGCGCAAGGTGTCAGCTCCTCCCGACTGCACACGTGAACTGCACACCTGCAGCGTGAAGTCGTTGAGCAGTGATGCACAGCCGTCCCAGAACTCGTCCATCCAGCTGAGAGGTGGCTTGTGGCCCATGACGCCCAGGGCATGCAGCACCAGCGCGTACGCGGGTGCATCAAACTCCTGCAGCTTCTCCTCACACACGTGCACCAGCTCAGCCAGCCATCCAGGCCCAGGCCGCGCAGGCATGCGTGCAGTGCCATGTGCGAGGATGCACAGTGCAGGGAGGCTTGCAGTCGCCAGACGGGGCTGTACTGCAGCGTACAAGTCTGACAGCCATGCGGCCGGTGGTTGAGCCCGCATGTGGCCCAACGACTGGATGGTGCGCAGCAACTGGGGAGTGGTGTACCGCGGGAGGTGCGGCCGCGAGGCTGCGTAGTACGCATCCATCCATGTGGGCGGTACGGTCACGTCCAGGACTGACAGGCTGTGCAGCATGGCTGTCAGCTGCCGTGGCGAGGCCGAAACAAGCCGCGGCAGCACCATGGGCAGTAGGCAGCTGACAAGCTGTGCACGCCCTGCCTGCTGCACCTGGCGTGGTGCAGGTGGCAGTTTGGTTGGTAGCTGGGAGGTACCACTTGCTGCTGTTGCTGCTGCTGCATCTGTGCTGGAGCTGCTGGGCCCATTGCTACTGCTGGTGGCTGTAGCAGGGACGCCGCGCGCGCGCGCTCCCAACACTGCCCGCTGTGCGTATGCATACTCCCTCATGACCTCCTGCAGCGTGCGCAGCGCAGCAAGCATGTCTGACGCGTGCTGCGCAGTAGCAGCTGGAGCCATGAAAACTGCCTTGTCGATCAGGGCCGCCCACAGCTGCAGCGTTGGGCGCGTGATGGCCGTGACGGCAGCCGTGACACGAGCTTGCTGCCTCGCTGCTGCTTGCGCCGCCCGTGCCTGGGGCCCCTGGTCACCACCCTGCTGCTGTGCCCGCTGGCCGTCCTCCTGCTGGTCTGACTGACCCAAGCCGAGCTGCTTGCGCTGCAGCAGGGCCAGCTTGGTCATCATGGACACCACCTGCTCCAGCTCCATGCGCGCCCCCCAGGACTGGAACACATCCTGCAGGGCTGCCACGCTCTTGGCCGACCATATGCTGTGCTCAAGCTGCTTGCGCAGCACCGGCCGCACGGGTGGCAGCAGAGCTGCAACAGCCCGCCGCTGTGCACCTGCCGCTGCAGAGCTGCCGCCGCTGGAGCTGGCAAGTGCAGCCTGGCGGTGGTTACCACTGTCACGCTTGGCCCTGTGTGAACTGGTAGAAGACTGTGTGGATGCAGCTGGCTGCAACAGGCCTTCCAGCTCACCAAGCACCACAGAGAAGTCAACAGGTGAACGCCTGTGCACTGGCTTCCGCTGCGTCTTAGATGCCTGTGGTTCACTCACAGGAGGGACGTGCTGCTTTTGCCGCACCCTTTTGTGCTGCCTGCCGGGCTGTGCAGCTGCATCGCTGTGTGCCTCCGCAGTGCCTGGCGCTTGCGAAGGGGGTGGGAGCGGTGGCTGCTGCACCACCTGGGCCTGAGCAGGTGGTGCAGCAAGTGTCACTGTGCCATTCGCGCGCTGGGGCACCACGGTTGACGTTGCCTGCTCCACTGCGAATCCACTCTGGACGGCAGCTGTTGAAATCATGGCCTCGCAACAATCCACCTGCTGCGCTGCCAGTGCCATGGCCAGCTCTTCTTGAGGGTCGAGTGCCATGAGCTCCCCCATATCATAGTATCCAGTGAGGATGCTACTGCCATGATGGGTGGCCAATGCATTACTGCCACTGCTGCCTGCGCCCACCACGCTGGTGCTAGGCCCGCTTACGCAACAGCCCAGCGCCTTGGCAGCAGCACTGCCGTTACTGGCACCGCCGCTGCCGTTCGCACCGCCACTGTTGTGTGGCCGTGCTGTGCGTGCAGTCTTGTGATGCCCTGCACCAAGAGCGCCATTGTTTGAACTGCCAGTTGCTCCGCTGCAACTCGCCTCCGCATTGCTCCGCAACCGGCTCTCCAGTGCACTGTTGGCGTTGCCAACCATCTGCTGCATGCTGGCTGTGGGAGATACAGTGGAGGCACTGATGTCTGAGCTACCTGCCCCTCCGTACATGACCACGTAGGGCCCTGCACTGGGCATGCATGCGCCATCGAATGATGCTGATGGGCTCAGGTCCTGCCAGTCCTGCGAACCCGTGGCCCGCAGCCGTTGTGATCGAGGATGCTCGAGAACTGCGGCATTGCTCGCTGCCTGCAGGGGCGACGTATGCAAGATCAGTTAATGGAAGGACTGGCCCATAAAGCAGATACGAGGGGCGAACCTAGTCGACCCAACAAGAGCACTCAGGTGTCTGCAGCATACATGGATGGCTGCATCGCCGTGCTCCTCGCTGCACCACTGGACGAAAACCCTCGCGTCCACAGATGGTCCGCACCTGCTGTTCTCCAGCTCTCGACCAAACCTTGGCTGGAGCCCTGCTCCTGCAGTTTGGGACTCTGCAGCTGTGCGCCACATGCTTCGGGCACGCCTGTGCGATGCATTTGCCCCGGCCCACAGACGTCAGCGTCAGAGATGCGTGAGGTAAACATGGAAAGCCGGCTTACAATACTCGCATTTGCCTTACCGACTGCATTGCAGGCCTCTCCAAGCGTGCTGGTTCCTGTGTGGGTCAGTGGACGCAGTATGTGCAAGATCCTCGTTCTAATGTGCCATTGTTAAGCTGCGATTGCGATGTTGGTGGGGAACAGCCCATTCAAGTGCATTCACTCGCTGGATATTGGGTCGTGCCTATTGCTGCCGCAGCATAGGATCCTTGACATTCAACCAAGTTTTCACCTTCTTAGGCCATAGATCCGGTTGGGGAGCACCACAAAGGCACTGGCTCAATCTTGCTGCAAACCAACTTAACAGGTGGATCTAATAGGACTTTGAAACATAACAAGACGCTGAGCACCCTGAAGCACGGACCGTGGCTGTCGTGGCCACATGCACTGAAGGTCCACTCATCTACATCTTACACTTCTCGGCCTTCATGTCCTGGCACTTTCGCTTCACTTCACTTCAAACACAAAATGGCGCAGCTAGTCAGGAGGGCCCTGCGGCAGAGTGGGCTGCTTGCTGCAGTACCTGCCTTCGTGATGTGCAACGGGCAGCGCCTGGACCTGCTGCAAAGCTTAAGATATTCATCTTCGATTACGGATCAGAGCAACAAAGCCGTGGAGGCCACAAGCAAAGAGGAAGAAGCATGGACAGAGGTTGTCCACGAAGCCACTGGACAAACATACTGGTGGAATCAAAAGACAGGTTCGAGCTTCCGAAACCCAAGATCATGATCATGTGCATGAAGCCCTGGTCCTGGGCATGTGGCATGGCGCTGTAAGTACAGGAGGTTCACTTCTGTGGCGTGCATATCGTTCCCGCGATTTGCACATCCTTTCAAATTTGTGCTGTCATGTGTGTGCACGCAGGGGAGACCACGGCCTTGGGGCAACCCAAGCCAGGATCAAACCAGGGCGGGGCGGGCAGCAGTGAGGCAGGGAGTAGCAGCAGCAGCAGCAGCCAATATGTGGACCCACGTGCTGAACCACCGCTGCCGGATAAAACTGGGCAGTACGCTGCCTTTGGTGCTGTGATGGGCGTGTTTCTAGGCTGGGCTTCTCAATTCTTTTAGGGGATTCAACACACAACACACTTGGTTTGCTTCACTCTGGGTTTGCCTGCTGGACATGTGTGGACAAGTGGTGCACCACCGGTGCATGGTCCTGGGTGATTTATATTGACCAACTAAAAAATAATCAATGCAGGACATGGGTTGAGGCATTTGAGAAGCAGATCAGGGGTTCAGCAGCAGCAATCAGATGTACAGTGGTGATGTGCTGTGAATTCATGCAGCTTGTAGCCTGTTCCAGTCATTCTTTGGTGCATACTCAGTACAATGTAACCCATCAGCTGCGACCTCGCAAACGTCGCAATATTAATCGCTCTTGCAACCCGCTCAGTTTCACAGCTCTAGCCAGCGGCTCAGCTCAAGCAGCTGCTGCTATGTGCGAATAATAAACCTTTCACCTGGAAAGCTCTCCGTGACCGAACCATCCCAGCTCGGTGCACCGCCTCTCAATTCAACGATCCACTCAACCTTGCCTGCCAAAAACCAACGAAACTGCTCAATGCGCGGGGAACCCCTGCAGGTCACCAATGCCGCAGTGGAGCTCAAGGCCTCCCACCCCACGCCTCAGCCCATGAACCCAACACTGTACTCTCATTGTGCCCATTGGCTCTGTACAATCGGCTGCCGGGCACACCTGCTGGGCGGTGCTTGCAAGCCTCACCAGTTCTCGAAGGGCGCCCCTAGGGAGGTTGGGATGCGGTTGGACTGCGCGTCCAGCTCAGCAACCTCACCATCGCTCAGCCGCCACCCAAGAGCTCCTGCCAGCTCTGCCAGCTGCTTCTCACTCTTCGCGCCCGGGATGGGCAGTGTGCCCTTGCAAATGCACCAGTTGATGGCCACCTGGAAGATCATGGGGCAAGCCACAAGTCACAGGTGCCTGGTCGATCTTGCAGCATCAGCCATGAGAGAGAGCATGCTGCGTATACAAACACAGTGTACGCACTCAAGACTCGTGTAACCCATGTTGTGCTGTTGGCAACCTGCCTGCACAGGCACAGATCACAGGCGTGCGACCCAACTACACACACCTGCGCCTGTGTCTTGCCCTTCTCCTTTGCAATGGCCTCCAGTGTGCTCAGCAGAGGGGCCACCTCACGCAGGCGGCTGTCGTTGAACAGGGGCGCACGGGGGCCATAGGGGCGAGGCCCACCTGGCTTGTACTTGCCTGCAGCACATCACAGGTTTGCAGCCACAGTGCTGTGCCGGTGTCCAACTGCCACTTGGCTATTGTACACGTGTACGAGGTGATCAACCTCACTGTGCCAGCAGTTGGTAGGCAACACAGGCTGCGCCTATGCAGCTTCCACTTCCATGCACGCACAACCCGTGCCCTCACAAACGCACCCGTAAGCAGGCCCTGGCACAAGGGCGAGTACGCCACCAGGGTCACACCATTCTCACGGCATGCCTCCAGCACGCCATTGCGCTCCGGCGTGCGGTACAACAGGGAGTACTGCACCTGCAGTGCGGTACAGGCCTGAAGAGGTTGGACAGGCTCTGGACATGTCTTGGCAAGTTGGGCATGATCCAATTGGGGCAGGGCAAGCGGGTTTACCATACAGTACAGGCTTGCATGGTAAAGCCACTCAAGGCCACACCTGGTTGGATGCCAATGGGATGCCGGCTGCTCCCAGGCGGCGTGCACCATCGCGGATGCGCTGTGCGTTGAAGTTGGACACGCCAACAGCATCACACAGTCCCTGGATGGCAACATGCAGCATTAAGATATGGGGTCTGCTGCTGCAGTTGAGCGGTATCATGCATGGAAAATGGGCTTCATCTCAAATTCTCAATACAACGAAAGGCAGATTGTCAGTAGCTGGCAGCAACACACAAGCAGTGCCCGTGACCGTCAGTGCTGCATGCTAGTGTAACTGAGCCACACCTGCTCCTTGCACTTGGCCAACCCATCCACGTATGCATCATTGGAGAACGCATTAAAAAGGAAGCCAGGCCTGCAAGTCACAAGACAACATGAACCTCGTCACCTGTTCCTGACATCGCAATAAAAGGCTGAAAGATTGGCGACCTCCTGTGCCTCAAGAGGTGCCCGTCCCTTTCACCGCTCTTCCCTCTGAGTTTCCATGTGCAGATTTGTGATAAAGCTAGAGTCGTTATAGTCCCCGCACCAGTGGATCATGTAAAGTGAAGCCTTTGGCAGCTGCAGGCGTGCGAGTGACGCCTTAGCTGCCAACGGCACTGACTCGGCTGTCAGGCGCCACGGCAGTGGTGCGAACTTGGTGGCGATCTGCGCAGGCGGTCATGAGGTGCGCCTTGTGCGGTAGCATGAGGCGTACCGTATGCTGTATGCATTTCCACTGCACATCATTTTGCTGTGGGCCACTTCGTCTGAAACCCTTGTCATCTGGTACATAAATTGGGAACATATATGATCCTCAGCCCTGAGTTCACACATCGGTATGTGCAGAGCATCTCAGGCCTGCTGTTTGATGCAGGGCAGCGCCAACCACCAACCTGGTGCAGGTTGCACTTTGGCAACTGAAACACACGACATCACGCAGGTATGTAACTGAAAAGGTGCAGTGGCAGGACGTCTCAGGCGTTCAGTGCACAGACCTGCACAGAGTCCTGAACACCCGCCTCCTTGATGAACTCGCCCAAAAACTCCTCACTCTTGCCGTACCCATACACCTCAGCGGTGTCAATGTGCGTCAGGCCAGCCGACATGAGCGCCTGTTGAGCAGGGAGCGCGTTGGACGTCGTTAGGCAAATAATGTCGCCAGTGATAGAAGGCTTGGTGCAGTGCAGGCATGCTTGTCACACGAAGGCAGTGTCAGTGTCTGCTGAAACAAACACTGTGCAGCTGTGCACATTGTGAAACATTGTCATGGCGCACCCGGAATGCCTCCCTGCTCGCATCCTTCCCATACTCGGAGCCGTAGCCCCAGTACCCGCTGCGATCACCCCATGACCATGCACCAACACCCAGAACAGGCACCTGTCGGGTGCAGGGGTGGTGAAGAGGTGCATTCAATTGGATTGGTCAGGGACATGGGAATGCATGGCGTGCGCGTGCATGCCACTCGATGCTCATCAACACTTGTTTGAGGTTGTGCAAGCACGAGGCAGGCATGCAGCACTATCCATGCCTTGGTACATGATGGGAGGTGCAGGGGGACATGTAGGCACATTCTGTTCGATGCGTGCTAACCACACACACAGAACGTCAACCAGAACCTACCTGGACCCCACTCTTCCCTAGCTCCATATAGTCTTCTTTCGCTAGCTTGCCCACTTTCAGCGCGCTGGTAGTGCCAGCTGCAGCACTTGTGCGCACGGAAAGACGAGTGGTCCGAGGTCCATGACCAGTGGACAGCACTGTAGGCCTGGAATAAAGTGCGTGCGCCATGGTAAATTCTGGGGTTGCGCACAAGTTCGTGGACGCTTGACTTCAATGGATCACTGAGATTGATGTGATCACAACACATATTTTGCATGATCACCGCCGATACAGGTGCTGCAGTTGTACCTTAGTCCATCGAAGGTACTACCAGTGGTGCACTTCCAGGCGCTCACACAGTTCCGACATGGGAGCAACGTGACTTCTTGGGTATGATTTGATAAACAGTTCTCAAGAGGATGCTGCGCAGAGCGGTTGGCACAGTGGTTCTGGCAGCTGCAGCTGGCACAGGGGCAGCTTATGTGTGGGCACAGCCAGAGTACATGCCTTCCGTTGGAGCATGTGCAGCGATGCGTGATATGCAGGTGCGCAGGGATTGAGCTAACCAGTACCTTGGCGTACAGGCACACGTACTGCAGCTGTGTCAGGTGGTCCTGACCTTGCAGACGCACGCATGCGGCTGCTGTGGCCAGTGGCTGCGGGGCACAACTCCAATCTGGAGTGCTCCATCTTTCTGGTCAATAGAATGGGCTCAATTGCTATGCAGGGGTGGTTCATGCCTGCAGTGCGTTGTACCAGCATTCGCCGAGTGCCTGCCGTACATACAGAAGTCTCAGTGCAAGATGCGTGCCTCAGATGTTGAGCACCCAACCACATCCTTCACACAGGGTGCAGCAGTACCGTCTGAGCGCAACCCGGGTGTGCGCGTGTACCCAGACATTGTGACGGCACAGGAGGCAGCAACCATTATGAAGGAGCTGGAGGTAGGAGCAGCTGAGGATTTCTTTGTGGGTGCATCTGCTGAGCACATGTGGGGAGCCTTGCAATGTGTTTCCTCACAGCATCTGTTGCTGTGGGGCGTCCCACAGCAAGTGCCACCTAAAAAGCGCAACTGCTGCGGTTGGCACACAGCGGGCAGAGCTGCCAGGGTGCACTGCTGAGTGGCACATGATTAGGCAATGAAGCAGTCGTCTCTGTGCAAGTCACTACATCCTCAGTTGTGGCTGTGAGATGCAGCGCTGTGCTTGCAAGCTCTGTGCTTGGGAGCCCAGTACCACACAAACCAAAGACAAACACCAAACAGTGTGCCACCAGCTCCTGCTGTTGCCGCCGCCCCGCAGCCGCTGCGCGTGCACCATGGCTTCTCACTCATCACACCCCAAGCTGCGGCAATGTACCGCTTCCAGCAGTCCTACCTCGGCAAAGATGCACCGCCCATCAACATGCAGCGAGTCACTGGCCGGCCTGAGTCCGTGGCACAGAAGCCTGCGCCGTGGGGGTATGCTGATGTGGGTGGTGCTCATTGCCTTCATGCGCTCTTGCATGTGCTTGCATGATCCCTGCGGCTGTCGCACCGTGCTGCCATACATTGCTCACATTTGTGCCAGTGGGATGTGGAAGCCGCATCATCACAACACCGATTCTTAGCACAGCAGAGACCAGATGAATGCAACCCCACAGTTGGGCATAGCTACATCAGTGTGCTTGCATGCTTACGGGGACCCGCGTGCAGGCATTCGATGAGACCAAGCTTCCGCCCTCCATGCGCAAGCTGGTGTCACGTGTGCGCGCACTTCCTGGGAACGAGCGGTTAGGGAGGCTGCGTGATGTCACAGTCAATGTGCGCAGGCAGGGTTTTCTGCGGCTGGTGCGTCACACTGCGCGGGAAGAGCAGTGACAGTAGGTTGTGCACACGTGCATTGCCCTGTGGTACTGCATCATGTGACGTCCGGGACATGTGCAGCAGCATATGTGGCATGTCAGAGCATTAGTACAGGGTGTGGGCAACCCACCTTGACTGTCTCGTGGCCTTCACGTTGTGTGCCCAGGACCCCCACTATGACCCTGCGGGTGATGGCGGCCATGTGCTCATCCTGGGCCTGGACTCTGACACGGTCATCACCTTCTGCCCAGGTCGCATGCTGCAGTTGGCTGAGTGGTGCGAGCCGGCTGGTGGCACTGACCTGTTACATCAGAGACGCAGTCACATGTTGCCGCATGCTTCCACTGTCCATAGACTCATGATGGGGCACCCTACGGGGCATTGCTCCTGGCACACGACTCCTTCACATCGACACACCGGCTCACCTTTGGCCTTGATCACCATCCATGCCAGGGCCCGGGCTGCATGGGCCGCGTTGACGCTGGCTGATGAGCGCGATGCGATTGAGCGGGTGGCAGAGCACACATCTTGGACCCCGTGGGATGTGGACGTACGAGCAGCTGCTCGGTCCATGGTGTGTGGGCTGGGGGTTGGGTCACGATGACGGGGGCCAGTGAGCCTGGCAGCTGTTTTATATATGTTGAGTATGTCTGGTTGTCGTGTGCGCTTGTGGTGGTGCATCAAGGTATCTGTGTCCCGACATTTGGGTTGGGCGTTTGGGTTGGGCATTTGGGTTAGAATGGGCAGCACAAGAGCCTCAAGACAGGGGGCCAACAGCCAGCAGGTTACGCGGGACGCGCACATACATGAAAAGTATGCCGTTGCTGCATCACTCGCATGTCTCCTCTCCATGCTGCTCATCCTGGCCACCATGCTGCACTGGTTGCCGTACACAATCTACACATACATGACTGGACTGCACATATCGTCCCCCCAGGTCCACATGCAAGGCCCCGCACGGTACACATGGACACATGGCACACGGCTGGGTGCACGGGTACCTGGGCACCCAGGGGTACATGACTGGTGGGGCACACCAGCCACACCCGTGCTGCGTGGCCCAGGCCGCACGTCGGTCGTGCTTGCCTTCGCTGATGTCGAGGAGAGTGAGGAGGGGCTGCGTACGGCAGCTGCAAAGGTTGCTGCCGCGTGTAAGTGATTGATTATCCCTTGAACTAACCTTCACGTATCAGAGATGCTCTTGGACGCACTGCTGCTGCCAGATGAGTGTGCTGCATCTTTTTCATAACATGTTGCATGAGCATGTGAGAGGGGGCGTGCCAGGGTCACGACGCAGCGCAGGAATGATGAGGTCAGGTGAGGACTGGTCAAATGGAGTGCTAGGCAGCACTGAGCGTGCGGTTGGCAGGAGCTGGTTGCTGTTCGCTGTGACAGCCAGAGTGGATCTGTGTGACCTGGGAGCAAGTATGCTGGGCAGTTATGCTCCTCCGCACTCTGCAGTGTTTCAGGACAGCACTGGTTGAAACAAGCATGGCCCATCTTGTAACATTTTGGGTGCTGTTTGTTTGTTGGCGATCATCACTATCATTTGTTCCTCAGCTGTGGTGCCTGCCATTCACCTTCCTCTAGCACTGCTAATTTAGTCATCTCACAGGGCACTCGTACTAAGCATGGCTGCCCCTGCTCAACGCAGTCCAGTGTGCTCACTTGCGGCCCGCACGACACCCGAGCTCGAAGCTGCACGTGCACACAGCACACCAAGGCATGGAGGGTGGATTGAGAGCTGTTTATGGGCAGTATCACGCATTTATGTAAATGAGCACCTCACCCAGCTGGAGGACACAAGCACCAGCCAACCACAGCGGCGTCAATGGTGAGGTGTGATGAACTGAACTAAATACAGCCCACCCCTCACGTGCCCTCACTCACCGCCGGACGTCGTCATCAATGGTTGGGTTCTTACACACGCGGCCAATGTCCGATGACGAAAGCAGCGCACCCTCAAAATGGGCACCAGCCAGCTGGGCCCACCTGCTCATGCATAACGGACAATCGGAATCTTGGGGAACCAGCATCTCATCATTCACACTATACTCAGGGGTCTGCAAACTACTCGTGCGCTCCTGAAGGACGCTCATCACATGCCAGCCAGCCAGCCAGCAGGCAGCCTGTCGTAGCTGACAGCACACACATGTGATCCAACTTGCAACTGTTCTTGTGTGCATGCACTACTGTGCAACAACCCAATCGTAGATACCCCGCACATCCCAATGCCAGACTTGCATGCCTCGCAAGCGTGAGCCCCGGCATGCCTCACTCACTTGCCCTCAAACTTGCCAAATGAGGCATTGGACAAGATTGCGTTGTCAAAGTTGGCGCCCGTCAGGTCAGCACCGTCAAACTGGGTGCCATACGCGTTGGTGTCTGTAAAGTCCACGTTGGACAAGTTGGCTCCTGTACAGGTGTAGTATAAGCCACAGAGCATTCGTCGCAGCAGTCCACATGCAAACTGCTGGGCTCTACAGCCATGGCTGCATGCCAACTCTTGATGTGCAGGGTTGGCGTGTGGGCCTTGCATGCGAGCCTCACATGAGGCCTGTACAGTGTTGTCTGTCATGTCTGCAGCCTGATGTAATTGCAGCATACAGGCGTGCAGCTGCAGGTCTGGGGACACCACAGCTACACTGACCACGTGCATCAGCGCGGCTCATCTGGACGCCGCTCAGCTTGGCACCCGAAAAGTCGGCGCCCTGCGCGCAGAGTATGCAGCATGAGCTGCAGGTCAACATGGGAACATGACGCCCAAGCACATGAGGCCACCGCCACTGAATGCACAGCCATGGTAGCTCCTGACCAGCTCGCCCAGTGTAGGTCACACAGCAGCATAATGTGTAGGGTTGGCCAAAAGCGTAGTTGGGGGACTGGCAACTACGTATATACTACGTATATACGGTATGTATAGTATTTCCGTATACCAGACCGTATATCCAGGCCAGCTCACATGGAGGGGATGCATGGCGGTTGCATGCGTGGCGCAGTCTCAAGGTGCATGCACTGTCATCCCAGCTGATGTTGCACACATCTCATGCTCTGGTGTGGTGTGTATCAGCACAGTTGTGAAAGCAGGTTGTGTTAATGGCTGAAGACCAACAAACAGCCCTAGACCCCGTTGACCCTAAGCATTTTCCCCTAGACCCCGTTGACCGTAAGCGCTGCGACGACATTGCACACACGCGAACAATAATTGCTTGAGTTGCAAGGTTGATTCGGAGAATTGCAACTTTCTGTGTTAGAGCATCGAGGCAGGATACAATATCAAGTGATTGGTAGCAGTCTAACAGCGCGCCTTGTTCCGAGGGGTCATTCGCGATCACTTGTACTGCACATACGGTTTTACACACCGTATATACGTAGACGGTGCCCCGTCTACATACTGTATATACATACGTATATACCGAATACAAAAAGACTACTATACCCTTTCGGCCAACCCTAATAATGTGGCACAGCCCCCAAACCACCCCTGCATCCAAGCCCCCACCGCTGCCAAGTGTACCATGTCACGTGCACTGCCACATGTGCGTGCCTCCCACACCTGCAGCAGTACACCGCTCATGACCTTCGACCGCAGATCTTTGCCACGGAAGTCGCACCCCCTCACATCCACGAATGCCTCTGTCATCGCCCCACTGCTTGCTTCCTGCACATATGATGCAGGCAGCGCCCAGTAGGAGCAGGGTCATGAACAGAATGGGATCACCCAGGTACTCCATTTTGTTCCGTGCGACTGCAGGAACATTGGGGTAGCTCGGTGGCAGGATCTGGGCAGTGGACGAGTGGAGGCAGCCACAGCCGCACCTGGCTGAATGTCTTGCGTGTGTCAGCAAACAGGTCGAGAGCCTCAGGTGTGCAGCGGCCTGCGCTCTCCACCACTGGGGGGCTGGCCTTGCTGGCTGCACCTGCAGCGCCCGCACCCGCCCCCAGACCGCCCATCACTGCATGCATCACCCGTGCGAATGGAGCGGAGCCGCAGGCACGTCAGGCATGTGCTCCTCACTATTTATCGCAGTTGCTGCTGTGCACGATGCAGGGTTTGGGCACACGAGGTAGGTAAGGATGCGCCTGAACCATGGCATGGGTCCTGCAGACTCGCCATGCAAGTCATGTACAACCACACGCATCAGCACCAGCGATGACGCGCTGGCGTGCACCCCGACCAATTTGCTGGCGTGCCTCAATCATGGATCTCACAACGCTTTGTAAAGCCAAGCTGATGACCCATCCAATCAGATGACATCGGCACCATCGCCTCAGCTGACAAAGTCCTTGACTTGAAGCAGCTACGATCGCATGTTGTGTGTGAAACAACTCTCTTGGAATATGTATAAACTGCCCCACCTGAGATTGTGATTGCCAGCCCCACCGAGCATAACCGTGCAGATGCGCCTGTGAGCACATCAATCTGGCGTGGGCTTACAAGCAGCGGCTTCGCTGAAACCCTAGAATCAACCCGTGCAGATGTGGCTGTCTTGGACTGCAGCATTGTTGCTTCAAAACAAGGCTGCCGTAATAGTAACCAAAGCCAGAGATCTGTGCTTCAAATCCGTGGCAGGATCATTGCCATTACTCTCCCACACTTCCACTGTGCCGCAGCCCCTTGTTTGCCTTAGACTCTGACAGAAGCCTGAACAGGCCTCAAATATGCACCCCCCATTGCGTCACAGGGAACTTTGAAGATCTTAGCAGTCGTGCTTTCTTTGTAACCAGAACCGTTTCCAGAACAGACCAACACCCGCTTTCACAAAAGCAAACCATAGCACACATTACCTTCTTGCCTACATATCGGGGGGCTCTCTTGCAGCCGATTACCTCACAGATACACTGCATACAACAGTGTGACATACATATCACGAGTTTTCTTCGTCCGGCTTATCACAGATTCCAAAACCATGGTATACATTATAATGCTCAATCAGGGTGATCAGCTGTCCCAGCTGCTCTCCATGAATCCATGCTCATGCTCTGGGTAATCACTGGTGCTGCTTGCCAATCCAGTTGCTGCACTGGTGAAGCCACATCCGTTTATGCAACCCAGCAGACACGCCCAGCGCTGGCCCAGCGCTGGCGCAACATCATCTTTGTTCACACGACGGTGATGTTCTGCAGCTCTGGTGCTAGAATGTTGCGAGGCCCGTTTGCGCTAGGAGTCCAACACCGCCGCAGGTAGCCAGCAGGCAGGTTCACCTGCACCCCACCTGCCATACGGCACCCCACCAGCCCACCGTTGTACGGCAGTACAACAGGGCATGTGAGCTCTGCGCCCTTGGGCACAACCACCTTGCCCTTCTGAGTGTAGTCAAACGCCGAGCACAGCCGCGGCAGGTTCTGGCCACCAAAGTACCAGGGCGCGTCCATGGAGTGGTAGTGGAAGGTGTGGTCCACATGGTCAGGCTTGTGCTGCATCACCTCAAACGCCAGCCGGCTGACCTGCAGGTCGGACAGTGGGTGCCGCCCAGTGCAGTGAGCTGGAGCTTCGGGAGGGCAGGGGACCGTGGAGGTGTCTGCGACAAGCAGCTTCTGACAGACCGGAGCATGGAAGTGATGGACCGTCACTCCACACTGCACAAAACCACTTGGCGCTGCTGTGCGTGGCAGTGGCCTGTGGCTTGTAGCACCCCTGGTATACACAGACCACATGCTTCTCCCGTGCCCCACACCACGCATGCATTCTGTAACAGGGGGCCAACACGGGTAAAGGCACTCAAGCATCAACTGTCCTGCAGCTCGGTGGGGGGCAGCACACCTGGGATGAAAACGTGCCCACCAGCACGTCTGCTGCTGCCAGGTGCATCACGTCATCATATACACCCAGCAGACCGCTCTGGCTGTAGCGCTTGGTGGTGCCGCCGTTCTGGAAGCCAACCTCGTTTGTGATGACGTGGATGTGGGGGAAGTTGCGGCGCGCCTCCTCAGCGACCTGCAACCCCATCACGCAAATGTTGGTGCAGGTGTCGCATGGTCGCACGGGCCACAAACCAGAGCAGTTGCACACATCAACACTTGCATTTGTAGGCGCGAGCTGCACCAGCAGGACTTTCTTGTCTCATTACATGATGCTGGATCATGGTCGGGCACCTGTTAGTGGGCAAGAACACGCGCTGCCTCCAACACCCAGCGATGCCAAGTGCATGGCAGTGACGGTGCATCCCTACCTGTGGCTCATCAGTTGCCAGGTACACCGAGCATAATGGTACCTCGTTGGTCTCAGGTTGTTGTGCATGCGCAGTGACTGCTGCAACTGCGTTGTCGCTTGCAGCCTGCTGCTGTTGTGCCTTTTGCTGTTGCAAATGTTGTTGCTGCTGCTGCTGCTGCTGCTGCTGCTGCTGTTGCTGCTGCGATGGCTTCTGTGACTGTTGTTGTTGTTGTTCTTGTTGTTGTTGTTGCTGCTGCTGCTCCTGCTGTTGTTGCTGTTGCTGCTGCAGTGGCCTCTGTTGCTGCTTCTGCTGTTGCTGCTCCGTGTGCTGCTGCGGCTTGTTTTGGTGTTGCTGTTGCGGTTGCGGTTGCTGTTGCTGTTGTTGCTGCTGTTGTTGTTGTTGTTGCTGCTGCTGGCTGGCATTGTTCCCACTTGCTTGCAGCTTGCTGGCTTGCTGCAGCGCTTCTGCCAACAGCTTGCGCTGGCGGCTAGCAGCAGGAGCGGTCGAGTTCCTGGTGCCACCCACTCCTGCACCAGACCCTGCTGGTGCCAGCTTCCGCTTCATGGTCTGCCAGCCTGAGGGCAACACGAGCTCGCAGTAGCGCTCCACATGGCTCATGTACTGGTCCACAGGGTACGACTGTGCCTCGGACCCAATCTTGTCGGTACGACGCACATGCACACCCACCATGGGGCTTGCCCACGCATTGTCTGCACGGAATTTTGCATGCCGGGCTTTGGACTCTTCGGATGGGCGCAGCAGGTAGTTGACCAGGAGGCCGACATACCAGACCTCTGGGCGTGCATGAAAGATGGACGCGATGTTCATGACATCCTACGGCCAGGGTCAGGGCCAGATGTTGGGCAAGAAACAAATGCTGACAGATAGCCACACGCCTACACTTTGCCACAGCAACAAACAAACACAGTTGCATAACAGGTGTATAGCAAATGGAGGCAGGCTGGCACATATGGGATATGGCACATCACACTTGTTGCATGAGACCAGGAACACCCGGAAGACTACTTTAAGTCAGATTGTTCCTGCCCATGACAGCGCCATGCACTCCACACCTGCGGCATTGCAACAGGATCCCATGGCGTGAGTGACGAATCAATGATGTCCAGGAAGACCGTGTCGGCGTTCATGTCATGTGTTCCCCCACGACCAATGCGTGGGAAGCTGCTGCCAGAAGGCACAGGGCACCCGGTGACTGGCTGCAGCACCTCAGCCCACCGGCCATAGCTCCAGGGTGACACCTGAAGGTAGAACACGGGCCCAAAACAACACCATGGATTTCATGTGCTTGAGTGGTGGTTTGCGCTGAGCTGCTGCATCGAGGCACAGGTTGTGCTAGTGGAGCAATACAGCATGTGCAGCCTGGGCATGCTTGCATGTTGCACACGAACACTACACAGCATGACAGCTTTTGGACATTGTCTGCGCCTATCGCATGCTGATGTGCTGCTCTGGATGATGTTCACACAAGCTAGTAGGACAACACTAAGTGTGGCCGTTCACCTGCAGCAGCAGCGTGCGATTGAGTGCAACTGCATTGGCGAAGCAGTGTGTGGCGTGGTGCAGCTGGCAACCGAAGCCGCAGCCCTTGTTGACAGAGCATACGAGCTTTTTGGTGGAGTTGCAGTCCGGTGGGAACTGCAACCCATGGATGTAGGACAGCACTGCTGCAGTTAACCCATCCCGGAGCTCGCGCAATGGCACCTCCAGTCCCGTTGCGTTGGCACGCTGCTCCAGGGACAGCTTGTTCTGCCAATCCAGGCCTGCAAAATCTTGTGGCTCATTGTCCTTTGCAGGTCCCCCAAATGTAGTCCATCGGCGCGCCTCGATCTGCGCGTGCAAGCAAGATAGGCGGTACCCTGATTGCGCGACCTGCAATGCACTGCACCCATTGGCTTAGTCCTGCCCAAAGATGCATGGCTTTCTTTATTAACACATGCTTGCACAGATGCACACTCACCAGCGCCTTAGCACGCGCATGGTCACGAAGCATGGAGCTCATGGGCTCTTTCAGAACCCGCTGCCAAATAGGAGACGCGTCCCTTGCTTGATGTGTTGCAGCACCACTACCTGGCGCATGACAGCCATGTCCATCTTGCAAGGTGCCATGGAACAGATGCACCCCTTCCTGCAACCCGTGCTGTATGGATTGAAGCCATGCCATTCGGAAGTGCATCATGCCCAGACCGACGAGGGACATGGTCATCAAAACGACGAGGAGAAGGCGGAGCAACAATGCAGGGTTGCTGTTTCCGCCCTGCACCTTTCCCCTGCCTGGGCTCATCGTTGCTGTCATAATACCGCAAATGAATCACGTTGAATACCTTATCATACTGTCCAAGTGGTGATCGGCCATTGCAGTTGTATAAATGCCTGTCAAGGTCCTGACCCAGCACAAACATCACGAACACTGTGATAAACCTGCCCGGCGCAGAATCCTTGAGGGATCCTTGACGGTTCACACTCACGGGACACTTGTCTTAACCGCCTTCACTCTGCTCGCAGTACCGCAATTATCTTCATTGTTAGTGCTGAAATGAATGTACCACCCGTAAGTGATTAGCTACACGGCGTTTTAGCATGCCATGTCCATCCAGCAGGACTTGCTGCTGCCCAAGCCGAGGCTGGCTGAGGCAACCTTGAAATACGGGGTTCCTCGAGGGCTAAACCTTGTTCATGACAGTTGCAATTCTGTGCATGCAAGGACATGTTGCATTCTTGCATACCAACATCATGCAGGTAGGGTCATGCAGCAATCGTGTAAGAACACACCGTCCTGGAGGATCCGCTCTCCTTGCTTGGCCTGGGCACATGCAAGCATTCTCGTAAACACAACAGATGGCACAGCATAACAACTCTGGGGGAACATGGGCCTGGGGGGCCCGCTGAACCACTGCGCAACGGGTACCGTCTGCAGTGCCCCCCAAAGCATCAGCAAGCCCTTGTATGACACCAACACGGGAATGGGCGAACGCCACAGGCCCTCGGCCCTAAGACGCCTGACATTTCCAAGTCCGTGTAGATGAACAGGTGAAGATGCATGAGCCAGCAAACGCCAAGAGTGCCATTGTCTGGGGCATACTGCCCACAGTGTCGCATAAAGAGCAAGCATGTACTGTGAGCATCTGTGTAAATCCTACCATCCACGATGCAGCAGACAAAGCAGCCGTGCAAGTCATTCTTCAGCGCATGTTGCCTTACATGCAAGCGGCTGCAGCACCTCGGCTGTCCTCCAGGGCAATGTATGTTGCTACTCCTGTGAGTTGCGTGGGCACTTGTTGGAGCCTGGTGGCCCATAGTGTACACATGCCTCGATGTGAGCTGCCGCTGGGTCAGCTGTATCAGGCGCACACGAGTCACACGTTGTTGTGTGTCACCTGATGGAAACGGCACGACATGAGACCGACGTAAGCAAGCCTTGGTCCATGCTGCAGCTAGCGCCTGTGTGACAACAACACGCGAGGGGTGTCAAACCCCTTGACCAGTGCCCTGAGGAAGCAGGGGTCCCCACCCGGCGCATGTGGGATGCAAGAGATTCACATGCTGCTGTTACATACACGTTGTGCTCGCAGGCACCATCAACCCTCCTCCTTGCCACATCGTTTGCGAACAAGCTGCTGGCATGCCACGTCAAGCCACTAACATGCCACATCTTTGCTCAACAAGCCGATTGCATACCACATCTTTTGTGCAAGGGGCAGCAGGGTGCTTGAGCAGTTGTCCATATGCACAGGCTCAGGCGCGTGTTGCCCCGCCCACTGCCCGCATCCCAGCACGCAGGGTCGGCCACCTTGAATTATGACACCTGCCGCAAGCAGCCACATGCATGGGCACGGTTCAGTGTTGTGTGAGGAGCGGCAGCCGCAGAAGTGCAAGTGGTCACGGGCACGCATGCGCATTCGACCCAGTGCCATCCTGTAGATGCTGCCCTGGTGCCGTGGACCTCCCCTGCTTGTCCCTCCCCCTCTCTCCCCCGATTTGTTGGATTTGGATTGTGAGCCTACAATAAGCATGCTCCCGACTACAGATCTATGCCTCCCCACAGCATGCCCTAGAGCGCGCCCCTGCTGATCCGCATGGCCATCAGGCACAAGTGAATCCCCAAGCCACAGGCACTCACAATTGACTTAGCCTTGGAAGCCAGCACGGCCCTTGGTTGTCAAAAAAGCATGGATGACCTGGGCAGGCACGACCTCCACCTGCTTGATGGTTGCGCCCTTGACCATCCCCACAAAGTACCCTTCTGAGGTAAAGACCGGGCTGCCTGAGTACCCATTATCTGCATGGGCTGTAATGTGCATTGTGGTCATAGTGCTGAAGGAGACGATGCCGTCTGAGATGCTCAGTTGTGCCTCATCCACTCCTTTAAAGCCGACGACACACACCGCGTCCCCCGTGTTTACCACCGCGGCATATGGCCTTGGCGGGTGTGGGGGCACAAACGGGCACTTGAACACCGCCACGTCTGGGTCGTACACCCGGACTGGAATGTTGCCGCTGACATCTTCGCGGACGGTCCCCGCATCAAGCAGCTCCAGCTGATGCACCGCCTCCTGCGGTGTGCCCTTGTCGAACACTGCGGAGTACGTGTCTGCACCGTTGTAGCCCAGAATGTGGCCTGAGGTCAGAATCATGGCGCTGTCCGAATAGAAGAAGCCATTGAAGAAGTCTGTGCCTCGAGGCCCCGTGCATTGAAGCTTCACCACATAGCTCTTGCTGGTCTCATAGATGGCCTTCAGCCTGTTTGTATAATGCCTCGCCAAGGCGGCGCCCATCTCTGCGTCGATGGGGAAGCCCATGGCGCCGCGCAATTTGTCGTAGGCGTTCATGGTTGCGCACTCTGCACAGGACGGCACGGCACAAGCAAAGAGATCCCACTCCGCCCCTAGGCTCTCCGCGGAGAGCTGCACAGCAACTATCACATGGGAGCACACGGGACCAGAAGCCAAGCACCAGCCCTGGCATGCATCAGCAAAGTCCCATGCAAAGCCCCTGGCAAGGCCAAAAAAAGGCTTTCTAATGCAGAAAAAAACACAATAATGCGTCCCCACCTTCAGATCAAGGTTTGTTTAGGCAAACGCCAAGCCACTTGGTAATTCGCCGTGCTATTTAGGTCCCTTTTTTTACCCTTGCACAATGCGTGGCCGTTGGTGCGCATACTTTCGTGCGAGGGGCGAAGTGCTTTATGCCCTGTGACGACCCTGTGAGACCCGAGCTGCTTGGGGCCCCCTTAAACCTCGGGTGCGTTTTTCTTTCAGTTCG
>QAXD01000150.1:56275-75668 GCA_004335575.1 Haematococcus sp. NG2 | reverse complement strand
ACATGCATCTCCTGGTGCACCGCATATCATCCTGCCCGTTTAAACTGCCACTCATGCACAGTCATCACTGACGGTGGAACAACCACAAGGAGGTCACGTGAAAGTAGCTGTAGTGCCTTTTATGACTAAAACAAAAGAACCTTGCCAACCACAGGCAACCGCTCTTCTGCTGCATCACCCAGAATGTGCATCACAATCCACCTAGACAGGCATACATGGGCCATCTAGCTGCAAAGCAAGTGAATGTACTGTGAAGCCAAACAAACTCAAGATCCACAATGCTGCTGCATGAGTCAGAACAGAGCGCCACACATGTAATATCCTGCGTAGCATTAAAGCACAGGTGGAAAACTCTTGCAGCTACTTGTGCACCAGACGCATGGCCGCATGGGCCCATGCCTAACAATCGAACCGTACCTCCCCCCTACCGACGCCGGCGGTAGACCCATGACCTCATGGCCATGGAACCCTGGAACTACAGGCAACGAACGTTGCTTCCAACTTCTCGGCGAGAGCATGGCACTGAACAAAGCTGAGTACCAGGCAGACGAGGTACACACTGGTATGCGTGGGTTCCATGCAGCAACATTGGGGGCCTCGCAGAGCCTCAACATACGACGCATGTTGGCATAAATATGCACAGTGATGCAACCACCAGTGTACTCCTTGTGTCAGTCTCTTGCTGAAGAAAGGGTCAGACGCTAATGCTATTGTTCATATAGCTCCATTAATACATTGACTTCATACCTAAAGGCCCAATCAATACATTATAATAACCTCATGGTCATTCAGGGGTCCATTGGGTTGTCGTTCCCACATGGTGCCTGTGTCGGCCCCAATGCGAGCCGAACAACACGCCAAAATCCATAACGTGACAGTGCGCACACCAACCAAGTATGGGCACTGCATGGAGTGCCCATTGAACACTACCCCAGGAACTGGAGGCCTGAGGCACAAGCCACTGTCTATTGTGCTTGCACTGTTCCTATCTGTTAGCAACTTGTTCAGTATCCGCAGTGTCCCTCAAAATGAATGACCTGCAGATCTTCCTACGGTCACCTGTGAGCCCACACCCTCGGGTGTAGCTACTTTCTCTCCTTCTGCATGCACCAGGACAACAGGTGCGACAGCATCGCAAAACCCACGCAGTTGCTCCCATACTGTTGCTCCCACACTGCAGCTGTGGCGGCAAACAGTTGCAAACCAGCAGGGCACACGCACCCATGGCCCAGATCTGAGTAGGCCTGTCACTCCCATTCCTGGAAAACGCACTGCATGTCCTCAGCCGCTGTTGATCCAGACAACTGGGCACCGCCTACTGGTGGCAGCACATTGAATGCTGCAGACCTGCTGGCACTTGCACCGCCTGATGTTGTACGCTGGCCTTGCACAGACCTGTAGGCTGCCAGAACTGACAGGAAGGCACGGCGCCGCATGTCGCTTGCATTAGTACCTGCTGTGTGGCGCTCCAGGCGACCCGCCTCGAAACTGTCCCTGAAGCTGCCCATCATGCCTGCTGCAACGCTCCCCCAGGCGCTGTCGGTCCCGATGCCTGACAGCTGCGAAGCGCGACGCACGGCGCGTGTGGTGTGGGACCTGGCTGTGCTTTGACCAAAGGCACTGGTGGATTGCGCATGGTGGCTGCTGTTGTGGTGTCCACGAACACCCTCCTCATCTGCCTGCTGTTCCCCGGAGCCAGCCATCAGCCTCCCCACAACCATGTCTGGCATGGATCGGCCAGCAAAGTACGGGACAGCAGGGGCGTTGTGGCTGCTGGGGGCAAACGAGCCACCCATCCCACTACTGGAGGTGGGGAGGCCAGTACTGCTCAGGAGCTGGTGGTGATGGTGGTGGTGTGCTGCATGCCTTGCGCTGGTGGAGCGCATGTTGGCACCGTTGCTGGGGACAGCCTGAGAGGTGGCGTCGTGTACCAGCCCTTCTGTATCCAGTTGTGCAGCGCTGTGGCTCTGCCGGGTGGTGAAGAATGAGGAGTGGGAGTCTTTTGTGCCTGTTCCAGGTCCCGTGTCCAGCAGGTGAGTGGTGGTGAACATTGAAAACGCAACAGAGCACGCCCCTGCGGGCCGGGCGGACCCTCCGGACACAATGCTGGTATCACCGAGGCCGGCGCTGGTGCCTGCCCCTGCACTGGCCACGGCTGCATCAGCTGTATGCGCAGCAGCCACCACCGGGAGTGGCCCAGTGATGACAGGGGCGAAGCTGGTGCATGGTGTTGGCTGTGCTGTGCTGCTCAATGCTGGCACCCCTTCCACTGATGGAGAGGGCGTGGCCAGACCCTCTGGGCGCGTCCGAGCTGCACCTGAGCTGCTAGGCAGGGGCAAGGCCTCCAGAGGGTTCGATATGTCTGCAGTGGACATCAGCAGGTGAGCGAGGAAGGCCGAGCGCTGCTGTGCATCGCGGTGCGTGTCTGCTGTTGCTGGCGCAGCCCCGCCAGATGCACGGGCGGCTGTGAGGGCGGCCAGTGCTGACAGCTTGAACGGCTGTGGGCCCGACTTGCTGAACTTGCGAGCTGATGAATCCAAGGGCACGGACAGTGCCGTGATGCTGCCAGAGGTTTCATGTCCCCCGCGAGCATACACCATGGAGCCGGCACGTGCCTGCCAGGCAACTGCCCTGTGGGCCATTGATGCGAGGGACATGGGTTGGCGAGGTACATCCATGCTGGCTCGGCTGCAGGATGCCACAGCTGGCGCAGCAGCCCAACGAGCAGGAGCACTGCCCACAGCATGGCTAGACAGAGGCCTTAGTGGAGAAGGGCTGTTGGGCAGGTGATGCACCGCAAGCTGTTGACGCTGCTGCATCCGTACAGCCGGCAGCTGTGCGGCAGCTGCTGGGTGCGGCTGCACATCCACTTGCTGCCGTGCTGCTGCAGCAGGACCAGGCAAGGCTGGCTGTGAGGTGGCAGCGGAGGAGGTGCCACAGCTGGTTTCAGGTGCAGGCAGGGCGTCACACTCCCTGTGGCTGTACGCAGGAGAGCAGCTCTGGGAGCAAAGATGCTGTGGCACCATCAGCTGGGGCGCACTTGACGTTTGTGCTTTTTCAGCAGTTCCCGCCATGTCCATGCTGCCGGTCGGCTGGTTGGAGTGGCGTGGCGTGATCATGCTGGTTGCCAGGCTCATGGTCAGCATCTGGTTGCTGTCCACACTGCCGCGCTGGCAGCCGTTGTCCACAGACCCATCCATAGTCATGAGTCCTTGGGGCCCCATGAGCTGGGCATGAGCAGCCATGGAGTTGGATGAGCTCAGGCCACCATACTGCCGGCTGGTGGGCGCAAACTGTGTGACCTCACTGGCGGTCCAGGTCTCGCTCTCCTCATCCACGTGAGACAGGCGGCCGCGCAGCAGCAGCTGCGGCAGGAGCGGCTTCATATCTGTGGCCAACGCATCATGCGCAGATGCAGGCAGCTGTGCTGCGGCATCCAAGGTTGACGCTTGTGCCTGCGTGCCTCCTGCTTGGAACTCGCCGAGGGCGGACCACGCTGTGCTGCCTGGCTCTGAGTGATTACAGCCACCCATCCATGCAGCTGCAGCAGTGGCTGCATCAACGCATTGGGCCGTGCCAGGGGCTACAGTCCCCAAGGCATTTGCATGCTGACTTCCCACCGAAGTAACAACACCCGGGCTCCCTGTTGGCTCGCCCTTCTGCAGTTCCTGAGCAGTGGTTTTTGGGGACAGCTCGGGGGCGCGTGTGGGCATCATGTGTTCCCATGCACCAGGCTGCTGCGCCTCCAGCTCCAAGATGAAGGTGTCCATCACGCCTTTGCCCTTCATCTCTACACCCCCAGTGGGCTCCCTGCATGCATGTGACACATGCAGCATGCAGGTGCCGGCGGGCGCTCATGGATGTGGTATGTGCCGCACTACCCAGTAATGAAACACACAATGCCAGCAACAACGTCTTACAAGAACGTGGGCAGGCAGGCAGGCAGGCAGGCAGGCAGGTAGGAAGGCAGGCTGCAGGGCAGGCAAACCTGCAACATCTGGCAGGTTGCCACAGACAGGTGACAACATGCATGATGGCCGTGCCCTTGATTGCCGACTTACCAGCGAGATTCATAGGGCGCCAGCAGTGTGCGCGTTGCTGCTGACACGTGAATTCGGCCAGGAGGTGCCGTGGATTCAATCCGGCTTGCCGTCTGCAAACATCACACATGGCCAACATGCGCCCTTAGTAGGAACGGCACGCTGGGATGTTCTTGGCAGCAGTAATCAAACCACGCCTGCATCTTCAATACGCGTTCCTGCATCGCCTTGTGCAAAATCTGAAGTGCAGTGTTGGGTAATCCGGGGATCCGCACATTCATGGTGTCGCCCAGCAGCGTAAACTTGGGCACGTGCTTGCCAATCAGGCCGCTGACCACGGGGCCGCTGTGCAGCCCCACACGCAGCTCCACAGGCTGACCACGCCGCTCACCCCCAGGGTATGTGACCTGCAGCATGGAGTCACACACGGTCGATTCGGCCGTACATCAAGCCGATGAGTGCCCTTCACCGCACTGGCTGCTGCAGCGCGCACGCTGCCACCACCAACCGTCCGCCCACACCTCACCTGCTGGGAACGTGCCAGCATGTCTCGTGCGAAGTTGAGCACGCGCAGTGCTGCAAGGCCGGCAGCTTCAGCCCGTCCATCTGGCCCTGTGCCGCGCGCCACGCTCTTGAAGCCCTGCTCATCCTCCTCCAGCAGACCTCCCACCACGATGTAGCAGTCCCCTGCTGTGTCATACTTGGCAACGCCGTGCACATCCACCAGCTGGTCCATCACACTGAACAGGTTGCCGATGAAGGCCATGACCTCCTGCGGTGGCACCTCCTTGGACATGGCCGTGAATGCAACCACATCCTGCGGCCATGAACAAACCGCGCGTTCAACCTCAAATGCATGCGGTCTGGACGTTCAAACGCACAGATGGGACTGGGATTGGAGCAGAAGGGGCAAAAGCCGTGAAGGGCACGCACCACAAACAGCACCGTCACCACTTCGTGCAGCTCAGCCATGTTGGCAATGTCCTTGATCAGGGACCCCGCCCCGCCCTCTGCTTGCCCACTGTGTGCAATGAGCTCAAGCACATGGCGGGGAAACAGCTGCTCCAGCATATATAGCTGCGCCTCAGTCAGCTGCACCAGCTGTAACTCAAGCTCACAGCGCGCGGTCACATCCGTCTGCAGGCACATGAAGGTAATGTCATGCAGGCGCAGCACCTGTGGGTCAGATGTGGATGCGTCCCTGGAAGCTCACTGCATGCAAACACTACGCACGCATGGGCACACATGCAAGCGCAGCCCTCCCCACCTGCATGACGAGCACTGCCGTTGCACCGGTCTCAGCATCTGTGAAAGGTACAGCATGCACCTCATGCCAAGCCCACTCCATCCGCGAGCCTGCCTGATGGCTCAGCCCCTGCTGTGCACCAGCTGCTGGCTCAAAAGCACGAGCCACTGCTGGTGCACCGGACGCTTGGGTTTCCGGTGGCTGGTTGCTGCTGTGTTCCTGCTGCACCTCCTGCAACTGGAGCGGTGATGGCGCAGCGGTGTACCCAGCACTTGCATGCTCGCAAGGTGCAGCTGCACGCTCTTCCAGCTGAGCAGCTGGCATCTGTGGGAGCACAGCGCACACGGCTGTATCTAGCTGCTTGGTGGCACCAGTCGCATCTGAGGATGCCAGGGACAAGGGCTCTGCTGCTGAGGCGTAGCCAAGCGCTGCTGCGAGATGTGTTCCGCACTCTGCCCCACCCCTGGTCCCTGAGACTGCACAGGCTGATGGCTGGACCTTGGCCTGTGTACTCTCATTGGGCCAATGTTGCAGTGCATCCAGGTGCTGCAGGGGTTCAGGACCTTTGGGCTTGTCCATGGTGTGATGTTGGGACAGGATGCTCCGGGAAGGCCCAGTCACCCTGGGGGACAGCATATCTGATAGGAACACCTGATGGCAACCTGGTCGTACGCGGCTGCCGGGTCCGGATGCAGTATCATCACTGTAGTCAGAGTGCAGGTGTGCGCTGGCAGCTGACGCGAGACCATGTGCAGCACCCTCCATGGCATGCTCGCACCGCGTGGATGCAAGAGAGCCGCAGGACAGCTGCTGGGACATCACAGTCGTGTGCAAGCTGTGTGTGTGCTGCGCTGGCGGCCCGTTACCACCACACCTGGCACTCGGCACGGCGAGGGATGTGGTGCTGTGCACGCGCGCAGGGTTGCGGCTCCTGGGGCTGGGCGACCCGCCTGCTGTGGTCAGCAGCTCATGGTTCGACGGTTGGCGGTTGTGAGCAGCTGTTCCATTTGCGCTACTGGGTGCTCCCTGGAGGTCGGGCGCGCTAGGGCGACCCAGCGGCTGGAAGTGGCTGTGCTGGAGGGAGGCGGCAGCTGAGGTGCAGCTGTGAGCGCTGCGGGGAACGCACAGGGAGTTGCTGGTGTCGTGAATGTTGCCCCCGCCGGCACCTGCCAGCGGCCCCATCCCCACCAGAGCCAATGCACCACACCCTGTGCTGCTGGCACAGCGTTCGGATGCATGAGGCCCAGAGCCGGCCACAGATGGATTAATGGACCCCAGCAGCGACTGCAGCCGCCGCCCCATCTGCAGTGGGCCCCCCCGCTGCAGGGGGGCAGCGGCCTGGTACGTGGGGCCTGCGGTGCGCACGTCAGTGGTCCGGGTGTTGAGCGACCCGCAGCTCACCGACGCGCCCTCATGACCTCCTGCCCCAGCGGCACTGAAGGGCCCCTCCATAGTGGACCACAGGGTGGCGTAGGGGTCCGAGGCTGGCATGTGGGCAGGCCTGGCGTGCAGCAGCGGGACATCAGCCCCAGAGCTGGTGGTGAAGGGCAAGCGGCCCGCAGCGCCGGCCAGCCCGGTGGCGCTGCTGTGTGCGGCATGTGCATTCCAGCCCGAGTAGCTTGGTGGCCGCTGGTGCTGGCCGCTGACGGTGTTGCTGCTGCTCTGTGACGGGGGCTGCGGCAAGAGCGGGGCAGCGGGGCCAGCGGCTGCCAATGTCAGCTGGGAATGAGAGTGTGAGGAACTGGGCCAGGATGGTATGTAGAGCGGCGCTGTGGTGGGTGCTGGAGTGATGCCAGCGCCATTGCTGGGCACCTCCAGGCCATTGTTGGTGGCTGCACATGAGGTGCTGACGGGATGCAGCTGTGCAAGCTTAAAGGTGCTCTGGCCTGCGCAACCAGCAGGGCCAGCATTGCTTGTGCTGGCAGCCCTTTCCTGCATGAGCGCCTGGGCCAACAATGAAGACGACACGCTGCGCGAGTACCTGGCAGCTTGAGCCTGCCCAGTAAGTGGAGGGGGGGCTGGGCTGCCAGCTCCTCCGCGCAGTGCAGCCCAGGAGGCCGCATCCAGGCTGGGCCCGCGCATGGCATGCAGCATAGGTGCGACATGTGATGCACTGCGCCTGTGGCTGGGCCGGTCGCCCTCCTCCTCCACCTCCTCCACCGCCATGAACACCTGGGAATGCGATGCGAAGCGACGTGTACCCCTGCTTGAGCGCTTGCTACCAGCACCGCCCGGCTGCCGCACATCAGCAAATGCTCGCTCTGCGGTGGACCTCGCAGCCGCTGCCACACTCGCCAACCTGCAGCTGCTCCAGCTGCCAGGATCCGGCATTGCAGCAGCATCCACAGCTGTGCAGTTATAAGGCTGTGACAGACTGTTGACAAAGCTATCACCATCGCCGCCACCGCTGCTCCTGGTGCTTCCACTGCCAACGCCCTCCTGCACTGCTGTTGTATTGTGGCCAAAGACACGATGAGCAACTGTACTGTTATCACCCTGTGCTGAGCCTTGCCTCCTGTCAGATGTACTGGCTGGTTGCTGCTCCTGCTGTTCTTCTGGGGTGCCCACAGGCTCCTGAAGCGTTGGTCCCACATCCACCAACACGCCAGCAGAAGGGTTACGCTCCGTGGACACTGATGCGGCCCCGATCTGTGGTGCAATTGGTGCGGCAGCTGCGATGGGTGCACTGACATCCTTGCTGCTGACATCGCTTGTTGTGCGGGCTCCCACGCTCGGGGCCTCAGGCACAGGCTGCAGGCTTGGCCTGTGCAAGTTAACGCCTGCTGCACGCAAGCTCAGGGCAGCGCCCAAGTTTGGTGCATGCCAGGGCGTGGGGGCTGCAATGGGCGGTCCCTCAGTGGTCATGGTGCCTGCGCGCGGCGACTGTAGTGTGAGTAGTACAGGCACACGGCACACCCGCGTCCACACATGCCCTGCGCGGATCGCCTCCAAAAGTTTGGCGGCTGTGCTGCAGGCCTCCTCTTCTCCAAGTTGTGCGTCCACGCTGAACAGAGCATCCCAAAACCCAGACCCAACGACGCCCGTACTGTTGGGGCGTGCAGCTCCAGATGCGCCAGCACCATGCACGGCATCCAGCGTGTGCAGGCCCATGTATTGCATGCTGCAGGTGTTGAGCCACAGCACGTCACCCTCAAAAGACACCTGTGGAGCAGTGCAGACAGCGGCCAAGTCAAAGAAGCCACAGCCACGCATACGTAGCTCATATGTGTGCACGCAAGAGCAGCATGGCATGCTGCGGAGTGAAAGCAGACTTCACATTTCATCACACATGATGACGGCTACCAAAGCACCCCATCCCGCGGTACACGCACAGCACCTGTCCCAGCGCCGGCTTCATAACCTCTCTACGCCCCAGGCACACTCTGCATAACAAGGCGATGCGAGTACTCACCAGTGTAAGGATCACAGGTGTGGCATCCAACAGGTCCAGTGCGCGCTGCAGCCGGGTTGGCAGCTGCTCTGGCACAGAGGTGCTTCTCATGCTTGTAAGGATACTCCCGCTACCTGATGCCCCACTCCCCAAGCCCTCAGCACTGCTTGTGTGGGGCTTGGGGCTGCGCTGCTGTGTGGGTAAATGAATGTCCGGGCCTTGGGGTGGTCGCTGCGCTGCGGGCGGCTGTGCTGCTTGCATGGTTGGTGGTTGTGGAGGGGCTGGCACTGCAATGGATGTCACGCCCGGCAAGTGTTGCACGAGCTGCAGAGCGAGGCAAAGGTCAACACAATTGCTTCAGCATGTTCCAACTGCACCTGAAGAATGCTGTGTGCATTAACATGAATGTGGGTTGAGGTAGCATCTACGGCTGGCATGGCATATGCATGAGTCAAGCCGAATGACATGAGCACACGAACTGCGCATCCTCACCCAACGCATTCAAGCACAGCACATCCACGTGCAGCTTACCAAGGCAGGTCTGGTCTGGCAGCAAGGGGGCGTGCGCTCCGCATGTCCTGACCACAGACATGGGTGAATGAGGAGGGTATGCTGGCATGCTGGGCAGCTGCTGATGCTGCTGGCTGTGGGGTGCTCGACGCATGGCACATGCGCGACCAGAAGGCAGGGCGGCACCACATTGCTGCTTTTCAGGCCTGCAACAGGTGCGGCATGTGCTGCAGCCGTGGCTTGTTGGCGGATGGCATTGTGGAACGTACGGTCCACCATGCAAGCATGTGCCATGAACCGTGTGTAGGATGATGTATCGCACATCTGGACACCCGTGAGCCCCACGGAATGCACTGCAACTGGCACGACAGCATGCTTGTCGTCTGATGACAGGAATGCGAATGGAGCGGGATTGCCGAGTGCTGTAGGTTGTAGCTCCAGAATACTCCAACTCCCAGGCAAGTTGGGCAGCTTATCAGCATTGTAGATGGGGAGCCCCTTGTTTGTCAGCGGCTCGGAGTTTGTGATACATTCCTGTTGTATCTCAGCCACCGCTGCTGAGCGCTTCTCATGTCTTTTGTTGTCTCTGTCTGAAAAACAAGCGCTGAATATGCATAACAAGCCCATCGCGATGCGCGCCAATCAGTCATGCCACGAGGACCACCCTCGACATTGCAACTAAGAACGATAATACATGCGCGTGGTTCCAGTCTGCTGGGAACCCAAAAGTACCACGTCTGTGGGTGTGGTACGCGGTGGTAGGTCTGCCGGGAATGGACCTACAGCGTTCTCAGCACAGTAATTGGAACCTTGTCGTGGTTAATTTCGCCCTCGACCTGCCCCAGTATCGTAAACACATCACCGGTGCAGTTGGCAGTACACACGCTTCAGTGGTAAGGTCCACCCGACCATTATGCAAGCAATCATCAGTGCAACCTGCCCTCAGCCTCTTTATCGCAACAGCATCATGAATCAAAAGCTCGCCTCAGTGCCTCATCTGAGAAACGTAACATTGAGGGGTGCGTTGAGGCCGAATCCTGAATTCAAGCGCCTCTTGTGCAGCGGCGTGCACATGGATTGCTGTGTACAAGGAACACATGGATGATATAGACCATGGCTCCTGAGCTTGGAGGGCCATGCACCCATAGACGGAGCGCACCCCATGTACTAACACGCGCCCACACCACCCACCACAAGCATATGGCACAGGCCGCAGTTGATGGCATGGCAGATGTGTAGATAGACTGTTATTTGATTACAGTAAGCGCAAACTTGACAGCTACAACGGCACATCATCATACAGTTGCTGCTTCAGTACTCGTAGCGCTGCAGCTCCAGCTTCACGTGTATTGCATATAGCAGTGCCCATTTGAAACACATGGTGAAGCCTGTTCACAACGACAGCTGATACAGAGGAGGAACACTGCAAACACGCACTCCATCCAGGAGCTGCCAGCTGTGCGTCATCCATCCAGGAGCTGCCAGCTGTGTGTCAGCACGTTCATGATGATGCAGCCACAGCACTGTGCTGGGCCTTCATGGCGCGTCTCAGCCTGGCATCCGCAGTATGCGTCACCACCAGCATGTACAATGCTGCTGCAGCCACACTGGCTGACAACAGAATCCACAGGATACGTACCTACAGCCATAAACGGGCATGCAATTGCGCATTAGGCATCAAGTATGCCAGCTCTTGCACCACTTGTGTGGAAACACAGGCATGGCCTTGCCATCACACATGCAGGCGCCTAGTCTACAGCAATAAACATAACTTGTGCGTTGTGGTTTGTGATGTGCTGCCGTGCTGTGCACACCTGGTTGAAATGCACTGACTGGTCCAGGGGGCCGGTCATGTCACTTGTTCCGCCATCTACACCTGCCAAGCCGCCACCCTGTGTGCAGACGGCGGTAAATATTGATACTAGATGGCATCTCACAGATGTGCTTGCAACCATTTGCTGCCTTCAGCAACCAACATCCGCACAGCTTACAGTGCGAGAGTGCTGAAACCCTAAGCTTCGAGCACCAGTCCCATAGGCCGGTGCATCAATAGCAGGAGTGTGGATCGTACCTGGCAGCGGCCTGTGCCTGGAGCCACATACTCCGCTGACAAGCGATCGAGCAGTAGATCTTTTTCTTGCAGCCGGACCTGGCAGTAACAGAGTGCGACATGCCTGAGCGCGGCATGAACAAGAATGACTGAGCACAGGCCCACACAGCAGCCAGAGCGCAGAGCCAAGAAATAGGCAGCTGTCACTGGCAGCATCATCACCTGGGCCCATGAGATCATGTCCACCACATCCCCTGGTGTGCCCTTTGGGAAGGCCAGTGCCAGCCCACGCCGCTCAAACACAGGTCCTGCCTGCAGCAGTGGCAGCCATGGTATAAGATGAACAGGACCGCCCCAAAATGAGCGGACATGTCTGCACGACCTGACCCTGAAGCAGGAGCAAGTGGCATGTGATGAGCACCCCTGTATACATACCGCACGGAAACGGCAGGCGTGAGCAGCCACGTAGTTGACAAAGGCAGCGTCCAGCACCAAGGCATCGTACTGCTTGCTTGACAGTGCCTGCAGCATTGCTGGTTCATCCCGGGAATCCTCCCTGCAAACAAAGTTGGCATGTGACAATGCTGCCGACAGAGTGCGCTTCTGCGTGCACGTGTGTTGTGCCTGAGCAGGTGAATGGGACAGATGTGCCCATGAACTCACCATGCCATGCCAGTTGCTGCGATGCCATACTTGGCCAGTGTGGCCACATCTCCGGCCCATGCAGCAACTGCATGTCCTGGCAAGTCATCTTTACTGGCGATCTGTGATCACATGGACTTGAGCAGCTCAGTGTAATGTACTGCGAATGTAGCAGTATTATCCGGCCACAGGTGCAGGGGCACATGTCCAGACACAAAGCTTGCATCGTAGACATTCCAGATTACTCCATGCAGCCATTCATGATGCAGCCACTGTAAGGCAAACAGCACTGATCACCTTTCCGCCCAGCTGTTGACGTGTCAGCAAAGCCGCCGTGTTTGCACCATACCTGTGTCACAGGGCACATGCACACTGTAAACGCTCAGCGTTGCGCAGTAAACACCTGTGCCCTCGGCAGGCCAGAATGCGCATGATGTACCTGCACACCTCTCACACTGCACTCACACTGTTGTAAGAAGGAGCAGCAGGAAGCCATAACCAAGGATCACAAGCCGGTGTGCCAGTAGCGATGGCTCAGGCCATGCTATCCACACCCCTGCCCCCACGACGTTGAACACAGCATCGCCAGCATCCAGCATGCTCGGCGGCAGCACAGGTCCTCCTTTGCCACCCGCGCTTCCCGCTACACCTGCCTCAGGTCCAGGCCCTCCTACCGCTGGACCATCATCTGCCTCCTGCTCTGACCCAGCCACCTCCCTGCTGCTGGGCAGGCCCAGGCTCAGTGCACCCCCTTCGCTGCCTCCGCTGTGGTGCTGGTGCTGATGCTGGTGCTGCCCTGCTGCAGATGCATCTGCAGCTCTGGCATGACCGCCGTCGGCTGATGGTTCAGCAGCTGCTTTCCGGAAAGAGGTGGTAGACACCAAGGCCGCTGAGGCCGTCCCAGCCCGCCAAAGCTCCAAGGTGCTGCGTGTTACTGCAGGCATCATGCAGCGCGCGCCGGCGTTGTTGAGGCCCAGCACAACGTATGCTCTTGACAACCCTTACTTGGAAACAGCGGAGCATGAGCCCGCATCATGACACGGCACTGGCACAAAGAACACAGCCGCTCATGTCATGCATGTAAGGCATCACCCACAAGGGATCCCCTCGGCTCGCGCCTTGCGCCGCTTGCGTGCCACATCTGATCGGTCGATTGCTTCATACCTGTGCCATGCCATGGCACAAAGATACGGTGATGCCTTTTTCACATGCTTACTCTTCATTCAGATCCTGTGAACTCAACCAAGCAGCGCAGCGCCAGTGATCAAGGGTAGTATGCAGGCTAATACAGTTGACGTACGCACCAGCGCGTGAAGCCCCAATACACGAGTGATACTGCAGCCATTGTGCCACCCAGAGCAGCCCATACAGCTGGGTCCAAGGCTGCAAACACGTCCCACAGAGCGCCCCATCTGTCATGCTCGTACACCAGGACTCTCAGGCCGCTGTAGTAGTTCGGCCATGCGAATTCAATGCCCATGTCCAGATCCACTTCACTAGCTGTCACGCCTGGGCCATGAAGCAACAACATCAAGCAAGAACATTTGGATGGGAACAGAGTCTAGTAGGATGGCAGCCCAGTGAGCAGTTAGTATGTGATGGACAGCGAGTGCATAAACACTAACCCTAGCATTGGCGACAGTCATGCTCTGGCATGCAGACCTTACGAAGAGCAATGTCACTAATGATCGGTATTGGCATGTGCGCAAGCTAAGCAGCTGTCCATTACAACAAGGACACACGCACCTGCTGCTGCCATGAAGCACGTGCCGTCTGAAGCACTGAGGTCAAGCAGCATGTTGCTCCATGGCATGCAGCGTAAGTACCTAAGATGATAGCATAGTCACGTCGCGCAGCAGGATACACATGCCTTCGGCGGATGTGGTGTGTGGGCGATTGATGAAACCAAAGCAACAAACCGTGCAGTCTGCAGCCTCCCGCAAATGATGGAAAGACGTCATACTTACGCCCAGGCTGCAAATCAAGCATGCCCAACACAAAGGACTCTACCATGTGCCCTCTGTCCAGTGCAGGGCTGTGGCCAGAGCCCGGGCAAGGTCCACCTGCAATGTTACCAGGGAGCAAGAACACACAGCGCATGATGCCCCCATCGGCATAACTTGGGTTGTGCGGCAAGAGCTGCTTACCTGAAACCCGGAAAACGAGCTTTGGTTGGTGTTGCCCAATGCACAGCTAACCTGCAGCACATTATGCATGGGTTGAGGCGCCATGTATACAATCCATGCAAGCCCCGTCCAAGCACACACCATGGGGGTCCAGCTGCTGGTACAGACTTCATATCTGCCACCTGTACGTTTAAGCCTCACATCAGATGCGTTGCTGGCTGAGGCAGTGGTCAGTAGGGTTGTCAGGGCAATGCAAATCCACATATGATAAGTTGATAGCAACACATCTTTTACTGCGCAAAGTGTGGCACCAGGTTCCGGCGTCTCCTTGCTCTCACTGCAACGTGAACTGACGGCCAAGAAAGGTCAGTGCAAAACTGAAACTCAAATCAATATCATCATGCCATCCACGACAGCCATGTGTCGTTGACCTTGGAAAAGGCGTCCTTCATCGAGCCAGCTCTCAGCACGAGCCACACCACGCGGTGATGAGGTCATTCCGGGTGTTTACCGTGACCCTGATCAGGGAGCATGGCCCTTAGCATACAGCGCATGCTTGCATGGTGGAGCATTGCCCTCCATCTGCTGTCAGCCATGGGAGCTGCGGCTCAGCCTCCAGTACCTACATATGGAGTGCCGCTGCAGGTGGGGTCGTACAATGCAATAAACGCCTCAGAGCGCCGGGTGCAAGCTGCAGGAGGGAGGAGGCTGGTTTGCATAAGCAGCTGGACGCCCATGGTCAGCTGTGGCCCAGACATTGACCCAGATGACTACACAGGCTATCAAGTGGAGCTGTTTCGTGCAGTTGCTGACATGCACAAGAGCGGCTGGTCGAATGTGGACTGGCAGTTTGTATGCATGAATTGGACAGCAATGGTAGCTGACCTGCTGGGCATGAATGGCACTTGCTACATGAGTGCTGCCGGCATCGACATGTCCTCCACCAACGTTGCTCAGGGCCTCATGTTCTCGTGGCCCACATACAAGACAGGTGCAGGATGCTGGACCCGCGCAGGAGGCAGACATGCGAGGCATCTGCTTCCCATGCATGCGTGGCTTGCATGCACATCTGTTGCCAGCCACGTTGCAAGCGGCTGCGCTGACAGACATTCGCCATGGTTGCACATGCCCAGCAGGTCTGCGCATCCTGACCCTGGCAGCTCAGCAGGTGGGGGGCACTTGGACTGTGCTGGACACCTTCTCCCCCAGCCTTTGGATAGCTCTTGCAGTCACAGGACCAGCGGTTGGCCTGCTGGCGTGGGCCATGGAGATGTGGGCGGAGTACATAAATGCACGCATACGCCAGGCGCGGAAGCTTGAGGCAGACCTTGCAGCTATGCACCTTGAGCTCGGTGTATCACCGCAGGCCAGTGGCGCGGTGGCAGATGCTGCAGCCGTGACTGGCGCTGGCAAACACCAGCAGACAACATCTGGGGACGGGGAGCGGCAGTGCCAGAACCGAACACGTGACGCACAGCTGGAGAAGAATGCACAGCTGTACACCCCGGGAGTACAGAATGGGGAGGCAGGCGCAGGCCAACATGACCAGGTGCCGCTTGCAGGCGGCATCGAGGGTGGTGCTGCACTTGTCGAGGCAAGCTGTGGTCTGGAGGGCCCAGAGGATGAGGCCGAGGAGCATCCCTTGCTGCAGCCAGCAGCACCACCTGCACGGGTCCGGCCTGGCAGGCATACGCACTCAGCATCTGCCAGTGCAGCGGATGGCGGCACAGCTCTCAAGCGTAAGGGCACTGGGCTGGCGCGCATCAGCAGCCCCTTTGAGGCGGTAGCAGCCGCAACGGATAGTGCAGTGGGATGTGGGACGACCAGCAGCAGCCCACAAACAGCCGAAGGTGTTGGTGGTGCAGAAGCGGCTGCGCAGCCGCCTGCCCTGCACACCCCCACAACATCTGCAGATGGGCACTGGCCACTGTCCCAGCAGCAGCACGCTGGTGTGCATGTACATGGGCCACACAGCAGCCATGTGCGGTTTGCCCACCACTTGGTAAAGCCGGAACCGGGCCCTGACAGCAAGCCGCACACGCACAGCGATCCGGTTCACCCGCATCATGGCATCCTGCATCATGGGGCCCGTACAGCATCGTCACTGGTTCGTGTGGGCTCTCAGCACTATGCTGCGCAGTTCCTGCAGACCCAGGTGTGTGGAGCTGTGCCACAAACAGTGGTCCTAGCTGGTTCACACATCGTGCACATGCTGTGCACGCATGCAGCGGCAGACGATGTACAGCACAGAGCAAGGTTCTCTACTATTGCTGGAACTGTTAAGCATGCCTCGTGAGCAGGTTCACACTTCGCAACTCCCCATCACAGGAGGCGCTGCGCGCGCATGCGCTGAGCTTGCTAACGCTGAAGCAGCTGGGCGACCATGTGTGGCTGTGTGCGGCGGCAATGGTGTCAATGGCATGGTGCGCTTGGTGTCTCTAGCGCAGTGAACAGATCCCTTGCTACGCTCACGTCCATCACACAACACCCCCGCATACAAGGACTGTCAAACAAACACCTTGTGTGCTGACCTGCAGCTTCAAATTCTGTGTTGCAAATCGGCGACGGGGGACCCTGGCTGCGTGCTCCTTGCAGGCCTAACCCCAAGTCAGCACCTGCGCGCACAGTCGTGCTAACCTGGGGCTTCATGCTGCTGGTCCTGGTGAACATTTTTTGGGCCACAGCGGCCTCCCTCATCGCTGCCCCTGCACGGCCCCTCATCAACTCGCGCGATGTGCGTGAGGAGTCGGTCCATTTTCTTATCAAGCGCTGCCTGCCTGCTGCTGTGTTGAGGCATGAGGTTCAGTGTGTCTGCGTGGTGTTGAGCTGTCGGATATCCCGCAGGCAGGCGCGCTAATGCCAGGCACTGCTGCCTCCTTCTGGTAAATGCACCCAGGACCTCAAGGGGCGAGCTGTAGGGACGTGGGCGCCGTATGTTGGTCGGCTGCAGCAGCTAGGCATCCTCGCACATGGGTTGCGCTGGTGCGTAGGGGCAGCACTTGTCTACTCAGCGGTGCTCTCAACTGCCGTGACGACGCTGCACAAACCTGTCCTCATGGCGTGCATCATGTGCACTTCTGACATGCATGTTTTTCATTGGTGCTGTTTGCCACAGGGAGAGCACGGACGACGAGGCTGCGATGCTGGCTGCACTGCGCAATGGATCCCTTGCAGCCCTTGTGCTGGATGCGACCTGGGTCGATTGGGTGCGTGCAGCTGTCTGCAGCACCATGACCAGCCTGTGCAGCTGGCCTATGGCTGCGGCTGGGGCTCGCTTGGGCACATTTACGCGTGCCAGCTCATGTAATGCGCTTGATGCGTGAACCAGGACAGGTCAAGACTGCTTGACTGTGCCAGGGCGCGAGCAGAGAGTGCAGCACGCCAGACCTGGGTGGCCTCACTGCCAAGTTAACCGGCAAACAGGGGGGAGATATGACCCCAGCTCTGACCCTGCTGAAGGGCGTGGGTGCCCATGCCGGCAACTCGGCATCAGTGCCAAACCTTGACGTGGTCTGTATCTGCACTGTTTGGATTGTCTCTGACATGCATTGCAGGTTGCAGGGTGTGAGTTCAGTGCGGTAGGGGATGTGTTTGACTCCTGGAGCCTTGCCTTCGCATTCCCACCAGGCATGGATCGTGCACAGGTAGGTGGATGGGTGCCCCTGGCTTATAATAACGATGCCATGTGCTTCTGGCTACTTGAACGTCGCTTCAACTGCACACATGCTGCGCTCACTGTGCTTTGCTGCAGATAGATGCTTTGTCCGAGGCGTTGATCGTGAAACAGGAGCGCGATGCCATTGAGGATAAGCTGGCAAATCAATTCATCCAGGTCAGGCCCCTGACATTTGGATAATGCGTTGTGCACAGTCACACATGCCTAGTAGCAGTGAGCTAGGTATGATCTACTTGATCTACACACTGTTACAGCATGAGTTCTTTTGTTCTGAACTACAGCGATTATTCTGAGCTGCTGCATGCAGGTGGAGAACGAGTGCAGCAGCAGTGCAGGAGACCAAGGGATGATTGTGTCGTGGTCGCAGGTGCGATGCATGCATGTTGCAGTAACCCTGCCATCATGGTGCTGAGATGCAAGGAAGAAAGAGGTCTGCACATTCCGAGCCTCGCAGGCGCATTGGGCACGGAGCATGAGGCACATGTTGGACATGGACAGTGGAAACTAGAAAACATGCATTTGTGACCTATTCACGTGCTTTGCAGGTGGCAGGATTGTGGTACCTGCTGGCAGGCTGCATTGCAGTGGCAGTGTTGTATATGCTGTCGTACCACATATTTGTACTCATCCGATGATGGATTTGCATAGGAACTCTTTCGAGAGAGACATGTCATCTCGAGGTGGTTGAGCTGGTGGTTGCCCGTCCAAGGTGTCCAGCATTGCGTGAGCAGCGCATCCATGACGACAATACTGTAAAACCACACTATAAATCAGCCTTACTCATTGCATTAGGTCCCCCTGCCACGCGGCTGCGCACCGTTGCCACTCTATAACCTTCCCGGCCTGCAAGATGGGCAGGCCAAGCACCAAGGACGATGCTCATCAGGTAGGCTCGTTGGTCGCACTTTTGGCGTTGCAAGGATGGGCAGGAGCTGGAGCGACGCGCAGTAACTTCGCAGGTCTCCAAGCCGGTGCGCCTGCGTATGGAGACCATAGGCGATGTGCTCGGAAAGATGCGCGAAGCCAAGCTCCAGCAGGCGCGCTGCATGGGTCCATGCTTCATGTTGGTGCATGATGCGACACATGCTTGTATGGCATGTACTGTATGCTGAACATGCACTTTGCCTGAAAATGGTAGGGCTGTGCAAGACTTGCAAAATTAGCACTGCACTTGCCAGCAGGAGCTGGAGAGTGGTCAATCAGGCGCCACCCGTGGTGTGTGGCTGAGCATGGCGCTCTGGCGGAGGGCAACGCGGCAGCTGGAGCAGCAGGTGCATGTGGGGTGCCGCAGACATGTGCCGTACAGCAAGCTGCATTTGTACAGCATGAGATGTTGTTGGCACTGACACGTGCCAGGGTGACAGCCTCAAATTGGGTCGTTTGGTGGCACCATGCTGGGCAGCGGGGAACAATGTTGGGATGCCCAAGATGGCCAAGAAGCGTGCAGGAGAATATGCAAGGCACCGTCATACTTTTCTGCATGAAACCTGCCGCCTCACCGCTGCATCACCCCATGTGCATGCACCTTCCTCACAGATGGCTGAGGTGCTGGAATGGGAGCGGCTGCTGCTGCAAAGCCGCGAGGTGTGTCGCCCTGCCAGTGCAGTCGGCACTGTTAAGCTGCGCATAGTCCTTCTGCGCTCCTAGGTCCCTGGGTATGAGGGGGCGGGGTGAATTGTGAACCGGGGTCAAATGTGACAATTTAAATTCTA
>QAXD01000150.1:0-55206 GCA_004335575.1 Haematococcus sp. NG2 | reverse complement strand
CCTTTGGCAAGCTTTTAAAGCTACTGGGTGTCACAATTCACCCCGGCACCCTATATGCATTTACACCACCACCTGTAAGCAACAGCTGCTGGGCTGCGAACTCCGGCCGTGCAGGAGGTGGCCGGTGCACAGGCAGCAGTGGCACATCTAGAGCGTGCCATGGAGGCTGCTGAGGCAGCCACACGCAAGAAGGTGGCTGGCTTGGAGTCGACGATTGCACAGCTGAAGGAGGACGCAGCAGCACGTGAACGGTTGTGGGTGAGTGCCTCGCTCGGGCTAGCTGAGCGCTCGAGGAAGGGAGCACTTACATCAGCCACTGGGGCCTAACAGCCAGCAACAAACAGGTGGATATGTGGGCAGGGCTCATGAGGCGTGCTCTGAGAGCAGCAACAGGTCCAGGCCACATCTCCATCTTCTGATGTCTGGGATGTCTTCATGTGACGACCACATGTGCTGCTTGGCCTTGCAGGAGGAGCACGCACGTGCACTGGGCGTGCAGGCGGACGGCCTGCTGGGTGCCCTGAAGGAGCGGGAGGGGCTGGTGGCCGGCAACAAGCAGCTGGAAGAGCAGCTGGCCGAGGCCGCCAAGGTGTGTGGGGGCTTAAGGGATCAGTATCAGGGCCCACAAGTTGTGGGGCTGGGCCCTCCAGGCATGCGGCAGATGCATCAGTCTGGGTGTGGCACCGTGGTGTGGCACTCACTGCCGGTGTACACAGTGCTACATGGTTTACAAAAAGCGCAATGCCCCTGCACGATGCCCTCTCCATTTTTGACGCCAGCGTCGGTGAGGGCATCCTGTGCCCTGTGAAGTTCAACCTGACCTCGGCGTCCAGCTGCGTGGCCACATGCAGGGTGTGGTGGCTCTGGAGGCTCGAGCCCGGGCGGCAGAGAAGGAGGCTGCAGAGGCGCACAAGCAGCTGGACTACATCAAGGTGCTCACCGCATCTCTCAATCACCTGAACCTTGCTTTGCTTATACCGTGGACTTCCTCCCTTGCACTATCGTCTTGTCATACTCAGGAACTGTTTCCACTGTTGATGTGTGCATACTATACCATGTGATCACCTTGCGCTGAGCACACAGGGCAAGAGCACAGATGGTATCAACGAGCGTGATGCACTGCGCACCAAGGTAAGAGGGCGGCATGCGGCACGCTGCGTCTGGCCGCGGTCCCTGCCCTGACATGCGGCATGTTTCCACTTATGCAACAGTGACAGGGTCGGCAGTTTGCATACATTCGCACACAATTCACACACATCCCGGTGTGCATGTTGGCATGTGCATGGGACGGCATGCCACACCAAGACAACACTGGCATGGGGCACAGTACGTGCTGACGTAACAAACAAGACATGACGCATGGCACAGGTGCGGGACCTGGAGCTGCAGCTCACACAGGCGCGCGCCTCCCTCGACACGTACCGCACACAGGTGGGCTGTACAGTTGTTGTGCTATCACACTTTCCTGGCCGTAACATGTGAGTGTGAATAATGGTGTGGCGAACAAGCTGATGGTCCAGTCTTATAACAAGCAGGCTTGCTCCAAGAGCTGCATTCACTCGCTCATATACCGTTCTGGGCTGGTCTGCTCACTTCACACGCATCTCATCACTGCCACACCTGAGCTTGCCGTGTGCGCAGGCCGCAGTGAAACGCTCGCCAGATGCGATCCTGACTGAGGAGTGCAGGCGGCTCGCCGCCGACAATGCGCGGCTGGTGGCCCTGCTTGGGCAGACCAAGGCGCGTCAACTGCTGCGCGGCTGATGGGCGCTGTGCGGTCACAGTCTGCTGCTGTTGAACTGGTTGCCAGTGCCAGTGCGAGCTATCATGTGTGCCGCTCCAGGATGTGCCCCACAGAGATACAAGTCTTCACAGCTGCAGAAAACATCCCCCAGCCTGGTTCCACCCTGGCTTCCTCGCCATCGGCAGGACTTGAATGCCCTCAGGTACATCTGGTCAATCGGCTCACATGGTGATGAGCCGCCGCCTGTACACGCTCAACTGCCACGCTGCAGGAGTGGGGCAAGGTGGCGCGGCGCATGGGTGAAGATGGGCGGGAGGGCGGCGCGGGCGTGGTGCACTACATGCCTGTGGAGGAGGCCGTCGTAGAGCTGGTGAGAATGGAGCCTGAATGAACCTTGCTCTGGGAGGTACAGGGAGATGAACATGCCCAGCCAAGTCAGCTACAGCGGGTACACCCCAGGATGCATGTATGCTGAAGTGTACGCTGCAGGAAGTGTTCGTTGCGTCACCCAGCGTGGCACGTGGGACTGCTCCACCACCACTGGTCATTCATTCTTGGTCCTGCGCCATGTGTGTGAAGTGGGTACTGTTTCTGCTTGATTCCGATGTGTGCGGCTGTGCTGACGCACTTCAGGGGGGTGTTGACCGGCTGTACCCACCTCTGCGTGACCGACGACTGGAGCTGCGTGCTGTGGGCGTGGACCCTGAAGAGTGGGCATGGGTGCCGGCGCAGGTGTGTGATGCCGGGGGTTGCATCATTGCCTGCTCGATTGATTGTGTGCACTTCATTGCGCTCCTTTGTGCCACTGTGACCACACTGACAATGCTGCAACCCAGCTCACCGATGGAGTGCATGCCCGCACACTTGGCCCAGGCAATTGACGCGGCACTGGAAGCGGCTGCCCGTTACCTGCCCTCCGCGCCCACCAAGCCGCTCATGTCCATGCTGCTGGGCCTGAACAAGATATGGCGTGCGCGTGAGGAGCACCGCGTGGCCTCACTCACTGCCAAGCACCATGCAGAGCTGCGGGAGCTGCACGCACTGTACCGCCAGGTGTGCATGGACACATGCGTGCAGTACATGTGGGCAAAGTGTGATGGCACGGGGGGCTCAAGCCTATCCCTGAAGCAGTAACATACCCAACGGCTGTGCTACTCCCATGCCGCCATGGCCTCGCTGTGGACGTTCAACCCAGTGCCCTTCTCATGTGTGTGCCACTGCATCATGTGTACCGCCTGTGTACCGCCCCGCCAAGCAGCGTGCACCATACGAGGCTGTGGTGGGCAAGACGCGGCTGGTAGACCTCAAGCGGCAGCTGCGGCTGCAGGCTGCACATGCACGCGACCTCGTACAAAAGGCAGCGGGCGAGGCGCGCACAGCTGCACAGGATAGCCAGGTGGGTGCTGGATCCTCATGGCACTGCTTAGCGCGGGTAACACCACGATGCTGCGGTTTGACCAATGTGGGTGCTGTACGTGGTCATGGAGGATGCGCTTGAGTCTTGACTGAAGGTGGCCGTACCAGCCAGTGGAGGCTGCCTGCACTACACCAGCAAGACGTGCTGTGACACATCCAATCTAGGCGCGGACCTGTTCCCTGCATTAACTATCACATCTTTAAAGCATGCTGTCTTCCGTACTGCTGTCCTGCATGTTGTGTACTGCAGGTGGTGCTGGCGCTGGGTCTGGAGTCAGTCAACTGCCTGAGCAAGCAGCTGGGCAAGATGAGCGTGCACAACAAGAAGCTGCGGGCCAAGCTGAGCGCGAAGAGCAAACAGCCGCCCGTGTGCCCGTCATGCCTGGATTCCCTGCTGCTGCAGGTGAGAATTGAGGGGGTTAGCGCCGCCTGATTCCATCAGGGACAACAGAAGGATGGAACCGGATGCACTGATCGCTGCACCTGCTGGCTTCGTTCTGCGCTTCTGCTGCCCCTCCCTGCTTGCTGGATAGTACCTGCTGCGCATCCAATGCTTGCATGGTGCTGCCACACGCCCAGCACTTGCCGGATCACTCAAGTGTTCGCCCTGCACCTGCCCAATCGCTGCACCCGCACCTGCAGTCGTACCCACTGCCAGACACCACCTCACAGCCACTGGACCCTGCGCACCTCATGGCCACCTCGTACCAGCCCACAGCAGATGAGCAGCTGGCAGCACTGCTGGCTCCTGCCGGATCATCAGCTCCAACTGTAGGGAAGCCCCTTCAGTCTACAAGTGGGCTGAGCACTTATGGCACATCTACCACCGGAGCTGCCTCAGGGCTGCCTGGGGCTGCTGCTGGCCCCTACAGCACCAACACGCACCACACTGTGGGGTTCACCTCCTTGGCACGACCCACCAGTGCTGCCGCAGTGCCCTCCACCTTCATGCCACCTACAAGACAGGCGAGCGCCAGCAGCGCAGGTGGTGCAGGCGCGGTGAAGCCCGGTGCCGCAGGAGATGCGCACAGCACAGCATCCACTGTCCCTGTGGATGGTGCGGCCGTGGGCAGCCTGATGGGCCCTAGCCCTCCTCCGACAGCTGCCCGTGCCAGTGCACTTGGGAGCTCAGCAGCAGCCAGCACAGGCATGTCAGGGATGGCCAGGCCCGGGGGTGATGTGGACGGGGGCCGTGCTGCACGCCTGGCTGCCCTCATCCGTGAATATGAGCAGCCAGTGCTCAAGTTCTCCGTGTGGGACAAGGATGGGCAGGTGAAGCAGGGCAGTGGGCCGCTGCGCTCCATGGTGCGCGCACCTGTGCCACAGAGGCTGCAATGATGCAGCCCCCCCAGCACGCTTGCAGCAGGCACGCAGGGTGTTACTCAGGCATGTGCAGCATGCTGGCTGTATTTACCACAGCAACAATGTCACATAGGCGCGCATGACCACTTTTTGGAAATGGTGACCGCTGGGGGAAAGCTCACTGCTGGGGCGGATCCAGAATGGTGATGACATGGTGCTTAGGGCCTGAGCTCCCAGGAGCTGCAATCTTCGGGGATGTGCCACGTCACTGGGGCTGTGTTGTGAGATTTGAGCGTGCTAAGGCATGCACGCATGTCTGACAGATGTAAACATTCCGAGATCATCGTGTCTCAACACAGCTTACAGCAGCAAACATGGGACAGCACACAGCAGCTGTAGCCCGCGTGCACAAGAATAGGAGTTCTTGAAAGGAAAGAATGATGAAGGTGGAGTCCGGTGGTCCATCACGCATCGCACATGACAATCTCATCGCACATGACAGTCTCGCTCACTTGCTCACTCACCAACATGTTCCAAGTCTAAGACGTCAAGGCATTGCCAATCATCGCCTCAGCACACCGCTCGCGTTGACCCATCCCGCCCAACGCTGCTTCCCGCACATCACGCAGACACTTGCTCCGTTGCAGCATGCGCAAATGCCAACCGCCCTGAGCTTCACCAGTCCATGCTGTGAAGCACCCACACACCACACACCAGCCTTCATTTCACCAGGTAGGTCACAGCAGTGCCTTAGAACAGGCGGCGCACAGGGTCGTCGCCTGTGTCATCACATCGCACATCCCTGCCACCCACAGGCCTCACAGTCCCCGTGCCGCCCCCCGACTGCACAGCTGCTGCGCTGGTAGCCGAGCCGTACACGCTGCCAGCTGGTGAATGAAAGGCTGTGGCCGGTATCCAGCCAGCAGCACCGGGCCCAGGCATGGCCCCAGGCGGCAGCGGCAGGTACGGCATGCGTGCAGTGCTCTGCAGGCTGGCTGGGGTCGCACCTGGGTGGGGGCCCCTGTAGGCTGGTGAGAGAGCTGCGCCAGGAGGCAGTGCGCTGGCTGCACTGTAGTAGTAGTAGTAGGGTGAGCTGGTCCCCGAGGACACCGCTGGCGCTTGCTGCTGCAGCATCGTGGCAGGCAGGGGTGGCAGGGGGACACCGCCTGCCCCTGGCACAGGGTATGAGGCGGGAGGTGCGACCAGCAGCACTGGGTAGGGCGGGTATGGATGTGGCACAGGGGCCCCTGGTGGCAGGTGGGGTTGTGGCATGCCTGGCACCGGCCTCCACATCCCTGACGCATGGTTGGCTGTAGCCGTGTGCTTGGCATGCCTCCTACTTCTTTTCGTGGACGAGACAGAAGTGGACGAGCCACTGTGGTGGGCAACAGGCAGCCCACCCGCGTGCTCCACAGCAGCAGGAGAGCGCAACAGAGTCTGAGGAGTCCCATCCCCCTGCAACGGGTCAAGGGCCTTCAGACTAGCAGGGCTGTTCACAGCACCGGCACCTGCCGTGCTGCCGCCCTCCACCACGCCTGGTGCAGCCAGCTGCGCCCAGTACGGCGTGGGCGGTGGCGTGCGCGCGCCCGGCAGCGCCCTGCGTGAGGGCGTGACTGCGGCCTTGAAGGACTGCAGCCAATCCTGGGGTGCGGGGACGCCCAGCTGTCCCAGCCCAGCGGCAGCTGCCCCGGGAGCTGCTGCAGCGGGGGCACGTGATGGCTGTGAGGCCCCTGGCGATGAGCTGGCTGCTGCACGAGCACTCTCCCTCCTGGCCTTTGCCTGCATCAGAGCTGTGCGCGACGCGCCTGGGTCGCCCAGCAGCTCAGGCACCAGCTGGTTCAGCGGGTCCTCATCAGGCTGAGCTGGCTGGGGCACATATGGCTGCGAGGGCTCCAGGTCGACCAAGGGTGGTGGTGGCTCTGCTAGCCATGCACGTGAGGAGGGGTGCAGGGTGATGAGCGGAGGTGGGTCGCCTGCCTCACACACCCCAGGGGAAGCAGCTGCTGACGCTGAGGCAGATGCTGAAGCAGATGCCAGGCTAGCGGCCTTCTTGGCCTCTGCCAGTGACTGCCCTCGCCTGCACCGACGTTCCGAAACCAGCGCATCCCCCACCAACTCAGCAAATGCATAGCGGCTTGGCGATTCAGCGAGCACCTGCTGCAGCTGCGGGGGTGGCAGTGGCAAGGAGGGGGAGAAGGCGGCCTGAACCAAGGCCAGGTCTGCGGCACCGCTGTAACCTGGAGTGTACGCAGCTGGCTGCTGCACAGCACTGCCTGGGGCTTGAGCAGCACTTGGGGATGAATACGCAAGCACCTGAGAGCCACGGTGTGCTGAGTAAATGGTGTACGGGGCGGCATGGGTGGTGGTGGAGGTTGTGGGGCTGGCCATAGCAGCAGCCAGCGCGTCATGGGCCGCCTGCAGCGGTGATGGCCCTGGCGAGTCAAGATGCAGTGCTCGTGCCGCACGCGCCTTGGCCTCGCGCATGACTGAGGCTGGTGCAGACACAGACAAGGGCGACACAACCCCTGCGGCCAGCAGCCGTGACAGTGCGGCGACCACCTCCTCCTCCTGCACAGCTGATGCAGCTGACGCAGCGGCTGTGACTGCGTCCTGAAGGATCCGTTCCTCATCTATCCCGTCATCCACGCCCACGCTGCCTGCATCCTCTTCGTCACCCCTAGCCGCCGCTCCCTCCACATCCTCCTCTTCACCCTCGTCGTCCTCTGTGCTGTCACAGGAGAACAACACAGCAGCAGCGGCTGGGGAGCCAAGTTTTGTGCTGTCCGCGCCCTGCAGTGGCCCCCACTCAGCCGGACTGCCAGCACTGCTGTGGCCAGGCGGTGACGGCTCTGGTGTGGCCATGAGTGATGCAGCTGCAGCAACAGGGCCCAGCAGCTCGTCCCAGCTCAGCTCCTCCCGCCGCCCAGTGGCTGTGGTGCTGGTGGGCGCAGGGGAGGCGATGGGCGAGGGGCCCAGCAGACTGTCCTCTGCAGCTCCTGCCCCTGCTGTTGTGCTGGTGCCAGCAACCAACTGCCCCGGAGCATGCCGTGCTGCAACCTCTGCTGCACCAGGGCTGCCAGGTGGCACCTCCGCTACAGGTTCAAGCATATGCACCCCACCAGCCCCTGCCCCTGCTCCACGCGCCGGGGGACTCCAGGGCAGCACGCCAGCTGTGCGTGCCGCAGCTGCAGCTGTACTTGCAGCGCGCCGCAGCAGCACCTCATCGTGAGCCATATCCCTAAGACCTGCCAACCCTGTTGCTGTTGGGCTGCTGCGACTGCTGGGGCTGCCTCCTGCTAGACCATACTCCAGCTGCCGTAATGAATGGGCGGCCGGGGGCGAGGATGTGCTGACAGCCGCATGTGGTGGCTCAGGAGTGGAGCTGCTCACAAACACCTCCAACGCCTCCAGAGAGGACTCAGACCCCAGCTCAAGCATGGCTGCTGTGGAGTGCTGTGCTGGCAGGCGTGGTGGAGCTGGGCTGCTACCATCAGCAGGCACGTCACGTGCAGCCCATGCAGCTGGCTCAAATGGTGGCCCTGCTGCCTCTGACACTACTGCTGCTGAGCCAATGTCTGTGGCACCCTCAGCGGCAGCACCTTGCCCTACAACAGCGCTGCTGTGTGCAGGAGGTGTGGTGGTGTGTGCAGGAAACAAGATGGGTGCAGCTTCATGCTCTGCACCTGTGCCCACCTCCTCCGCCTGCACCCACTGCGGCTGCCATTGCGCTGTGCTGCCTGTATCTGCAGCAAAGCCGGTGGCCCCTTCAAGTGCGCTGGTTGCAGTGCCTGCCCCGCTCCAGCAACTGTCAATGGCAACCTGGCACAATACAGGCTCCACCTCAGCAGTCACCGCGGCCGCAACTGCCGCTGGAGCAGCTGCTGCCTCCACCTCACCATGCGCCTGTGCAGCCGCCAAAACGCGCTCCAGCACTGCGCCCACCAACTGCCTCACCTCCCGCTCCCGCAACACAGCCTCCTCCGCCGCAGCGCGTGCACGCGCCTCAGCCTCACGGGCGGCTGCCTCCTCAGCAGTACGCCGCTCCAGCTCAGCAACCCACTCGTAGTGCCGCCGCAGCACATCCTGCTCATGCGCCTCCACCATGCCCATGGGCTTCTGCTTGGGCGGTGAGGCACGTGCCAGCTCTGCCGCACCCATGCCTTCCACCAGGTCATGGAACAGCCCCTGCTGCAGTGCGGCCAGCAGTGCCTGTGCGGCACGTGCGTCCTCCTCGCTCATCTCATGCTGAGCCACGCCTGCAGCCGCGCTGAGCGCGTGCTGCGCCACAGCTGCTGCCTGCTCATAGTCCAGCTCATCAAGCGGGTCTACCTGCATCACCGGGGTCACCTGCTGCTGGCTACACTCGCTGCGATGGCCAGCAGCCATGAGGTGGTGGGCTAGCAGAGGCCTGCGGCCCCTGCCACTGGGGCCCAAACCCTGGCTCATGGTGCGCAGCGCCGCCATGAGCCGCACACCAAACGCACTCTCCAGCATGCTGGCCGGGTCCTCTTCAGGTACTGTCTCCGCTGGGGCCTCAAACAGCTCACCAAACACATCATCCACAACCACTGGCTGTGGCAACATCGGTGAGTGCGGGAGCGGCTCAAACTGCTGTACCATCTGCTCCATGCTGCTGGCTGAGGAGCTAGGTTTGACTACTTCAAGCTGCACCTGCACCCAAGTGTCCAGCGCAGCACCGCTGCAGGAAGCATGCGGCTGCTGTGCAGGTGCGATGCTGACACACACAGGGTGCTCCTCATCATCCTCACGCACCGCCAGGGCCACTGCCAACTCAGTGCTGCCCTGGACACCGGCTGATGCACTTGCTGTGCTGGCCTGTGGCTGCTCCGCTGGCCCAACTACTGTGAGAGCGAGGGATATCAGCGGCAGCTGCGGGTCCGATGCTGCACCTGGAGCGGCAGCTGTGCACACAGGGGTGAACGTGTTCGCGGATGTGGTTGGGGCTGCTGATGCCTTGGCACGTGGGGTTGTGTTCAAGCTGTTGGCAGCACTAAGCACGGCACAGGTGGAGGCAGACAGCTCATCCACAACAGCGATCGCCGACACAAACGCGGCCGCAGTGGCGGTGACCTCATCCACCGCAGCCACGGCGGCACGCAGTGTGCGCCCTAGTGTACCCCCTGAGGTGCCGCTGCTGGAGCCAGGAGAATTGGTGCCAGCATCTGCACTGCCGGCGGCCCCGCCTGCCCTGGTGCGCGTGGGGGAAGAATCTGGTGAGGAGCTCACACACACCTCCTCTGCAGCAGCACCGGCTGGCATGCTGGGCACCTCATCCCCCAGCAGCCACTCACTGGTGTCCTCGTCGGCTGCTGCTGGGTGTGCCGATCCTAACAGCGGCCCAGAAGGGTCAGGCGGCACGTACACCCTGTGCGCTTGTGTGACCTGCACCCCGCTGCCACCGCTCCCATCCGCCCCTGCCACTAGCACCTGCCCATGCTCCTGCTCCCATTGCCGCAGCTCCTCCCTCCAATTCAAGAACGTCCTCCTCGTGCCAAATAATGACAGCACCTGTGCTGCCTCTTGCATGGAGGCCACCTTTTGACCCCCCTGAGATGCCTTGGGGTCAGGGGGGTTGGGCTGCGCTGCTGTTCCAGTGGCAGGCTGCCTAAACCCAGCTGGGCTGTCCCGTTTGCTGCTGTCTGCACTGCTTGATGCACTGGCAGAGCTGTTTGACTGTGCGCGTGCCAGTGTTAACCAATTCATCAACGTAGGCGCTGTCGTGAAGCCGGTGCTTGTGATCGGCCTTGCTGAGATCAATGAGTCATAGTTGCTGAAATTCTCCGTGCCCTCGCACACTGGGCCTGGTCCAGCCTGCAGGAACAGCAGGAGGCATGAGCGGCAAGCAAACCTTTGAAGGTTTGGCTGTTGCCTCACGCTGCGCAACCTCGCTGTGCTGCACAAGACTGCGCACAACTGCACACGGGCTGAGGCAGGGCTCAGGGTTCATCTCCTTCATGCACCCAGCGGCTCACCTTGGGTTGGCTGCGGTCCCCTTGCCGTGCCGGGACAGGCAGGCTCACCACATCTGCATCCGGGGACCAGGGCACGAAGGCAGGTGCTTCAGCCGTCTGCGCAGGCATGCCACCAGCACGCAATGTGTTGGTGCGGAGCAGGCACATCCCTCACACCACCAGCTGCTCACAGGTGGGCGTGGCCCTCATGCAACACAGCAAACAAAGCGCACCAGATGGAGTGTTTACAGCAGACGCAACCATGCTGGTAGCAAGCAGCAGTGGAGCACGGACCTGGCTCCCATTTGGTTGGCTGCCTGAACGAGTGAGATCAAAAGCAGCAGTTCCCAGGTCATGTGATGCGTCAACGGAGGACTGGTGGCACCCATGAATGGACATGTCCACAAGCGCAGACGATGAGCTGCTTGGGACGTGGGACAGCGAGCCCACTGCGCATGATGGCAAGGCAGCGGCAACAGACAAGCAGCAAGGTGTCAGCTTGTTCCAGGCTTCCAAACCTTCCGTGTCGTGCATGTGGCCACAATCATGCGTGTTACTGCTGAGCACGGCAACATGCCGGTGAGAAAGAGTGCAAGCAAAGGACGGGGAACGCACGTGACAAGTTGGAGTGGGCTCCATGCATGCGAGAAGTGCGCCGGTGGCGTGCTGCCTCCTCCTCAGCAGCTTCCACCTCCTTGGCCTGTCGTGCTACTTCACTTAGGCCCAGTGAGGCCAGCAGTCTGCGTTCCGAGTCCGTGCCCTTCCACACCAGCGCCTTATCGCACCTGGGTTAATGCATGCAGGGCCGGAGTCGTGCTCGTGTAGCTGTTGATAAGATTCACCGCAACAGCCCACCAACAACTTGACAGCAGGCAATCATGCTGATCATGCTGCCACCACAACGCTCACTTGATAGCAGGCTCCAAAGTGTCTGGCCCTGGTGGGCCAGCAAGATGGATGATGGCATTCAGAGGGACCCCGTTGTTATACAGGATGCTATCTCGAGGCACACCCTCTGGTGTCTGTCTCATCATCTGTCGCACCGCCTGCAGCTCCTCCTCAGGCACAGCTGTGACGATGGCTGGGTCCTGTCCCGCATGTGGTGCAAGCGTGTCAGGTATCAGCACATTATGCAACGAGCTGGCCATGCAAACCAACGAAATCAACCCTGAGGATCGCCGCACACCTGAGCACCTAGGACAGCCCACTTGCGCCGCACGGCCTCCACGAAGTCGTCCCCCTTCAAGTTCAGTATGGCCGATGCGTCCACGGCAGGAGGCCCCGGCTCAGCTGCGGCGATCGGAGCTGGTGAAGAAGCAGCGCCAAAATCACCGAACCCATCGTCATCAGACCCTTCATCTGGGTTCTGTCCAGATACAACATCAAGATTGTTGCTGGATCCCGCATTAAGGAGGTTTGTTCGTTCAACGGCAGTTTCAGGCAGCATAATGGCTGCTGGAGCAGCTGAGGTGCTGTCCTCAAATGCTCCAAAATCGTCGTCATCGTCCATGATATGTACCCGCAAATTAGTTTAGTGCAAATCCAACAACTTGCTTGTCCAACACAGCTTGTTGACCATCGCGCTTGCACCCACGCCCACCCAAGCCCAGTTGCACGCGCAACGAATGATGAACTACGAGAACACACAGACCGCGCATCAGGGCAGCGTGCAACCCAGGATGAGAGAGGGGTGAGAGACATACAACGTGAGGAAAACCCAGGACCCATGGTAGAGTGCATTATGGATTCCTTAGTGCAGCGGCTGGAGGCCGCAGTTAGCAGGTTAGAGCGGTGGGAGCAGGTATGAGCAGCTGTGCTGACATTGCTCGATACTGTTTTGAATACAAAACTCATTGATGCTTCAAGATGATCTGCGCGATCTGCACAACTTGCCTGCAGACGTCCATTGCAGCTGGAAGGCCGAGCAGCGGAACTGGCAGCGTGCCAGCGGGTGCTTTGTCTTCTGCGCCAGCTGCTTCTTCAACCCCCGTGCCTGGGAGCAGCGGGGCAGCACCTTCAAGCTTTCTGCAGGACTATGACAGCCTGCTGTCAAGTTACCTGAAGCCCCTTGTGACCCTGTCAGATGGTATTATTCCAGAGGTACACTTGGTTGCTATTCCTCAAGAAACGTGCTACACGCATGCATGATGCCTCGTCTGGCACCAGCATGCGTGCTGCCCCCACCACATGGGATGACTCCATGGCCCTTGCTTGCTGCAGGCTCAGAAGGCAGTCAAGCACCTTGAGAAGGGCTTTTTGGTGCGGTTCTTGGGCAGCAGCTATGGTTTGTGTGTACGCACGGTGCTGCTCCATACCTGATCCAGAAGCCCAGGCCCTACTCGCATGCCTTGCAGCTATGTTGAGCAAGTTTGCCTTCATCATTCACAAAATGCAGGCAGTACGTGGTATCCTGGATGTGTCAAGCAGGAGCAAGGTGAGCCTCAATGTGCTGCCACATGTCAAGCCACATGTTATTGAAGATGCTGATGTGCAGAATGAGCCAGTTTGTAACAACGCTGAACCCCCCGCACACGCATGTTGCTGCAAACTGTCATGTGGCGCTGCCATCACCAACAGAAGCCAGACATGCAAGGCCTGCAGCAGGTGCTGCAGCCAGTGGCATCCGAGATGATGGCAGCAAGTGAGCTGGCAGAGGACCGGCGGTCCAAGGTGTGCACCATGCACTTATGCTCTGCTGTCTCCAAAGTGCAAGAATGTGCCTTATCGCTAAAGCCGCACGCTTGATGCTGTTGAACAGGCCTTTTGCAGCACAAAAAGCTTGACACTGAGCTATTGTGTACCTGCGCTGAATGTCTGCAATGGTTCCAGGCATTCAATCACAACAAGACAGTAGCTGAGGCCATGCAGGCTCTTTCATGGCTGGCGTACACGGGGCCAGGCTGCGGTGTGTGCGCCTGGCTGCATTATTACGTACAGGTTGAGCGCATATATTGAAAGGAAAGCAGCCCATGGATCGGCACACAAGCCTTCCCCTCCTTGTTTTGGCTTCAAAACGCTGCTCAACATACTCACGCCCATGCATCGGCTGCGGTATGCAGGTCTGTCCGCACCAGGCCAACTGGTGGCCGACAGCTGGCAAAGCGCAGAGTTTTTTGCGAACAAGGTGCAGTAACCTAGTGGTTTGGTTGTGTCTGTCAAGCCAAGGTGATGAGTGATCTGTGATGTCAGAACATCATGACATCGCACGCATCATAATCAGCAACTGTTCATGCGCTGCTCGCACTGCCTCATAAAGGTGCTGATGGAGTTCAGGGGCACAGGTGGTGCTGCAGCAGAGGCCACTGCAGCTTGGGTCAAGGCGCTGAAGGAGCTGCTTGTGAACTTGGAGGCATATGTACGCAAGCACTTCCCGACTGGCCTGAAATGGAACCCAGCGGGAGGTGCAGCTGCTGCAGCCACGCCAAGCCCAGCTCCCGTAGCTGCTACGTTTGCTTCTGCTCCTGCAACTGTGCCTGCGCCGCCTGCTCGCCCTGCCTCATCACATGCTCCTCCACCACCGCCCCGGGGGGGCGCTCCCCCACCGCCACCGCCTCCACCACCTGGGCCACCTCCAAAACCCCTGTCAGTTGCAGAGCTACAAGATGGTGCCAAGCCAGCACCTGGGTCAGGGGGGGCACCCAGCATGTCAGCGCTCTTTGCAGAGCTGCAGAAGGGTGAAGCCATTACATCAGGGCTCAAGAAGGTGACAGATGACATGAAGACCAAGAACCGACCGGACCGTACAGGCCACGTCACTGTGAAGGAGCACACACAGGGTGCCTCCAAGGCAGCAGCTGGCACAGCAGGCAGCAAGCCCGCAGGGCCACCCAAGATCGAGTTTGACCCTAACCGCAAGCTGTGGGTGGTGGAGAATCAGGTCCGTTGTGTGCGTGTGCAGTCCACCAAGCAGGACAACCCGCAGATGGCCTGTTGCTTATGTAAGAAGTCACCATGAATCATTCAGTTGATGATGTGTTGCACAGCCTTACCTACTGCTCCCCCACCAGGGTGAAGGAAGACGATTCTCACTCTCTGATCCTGAAGCCTTAAGTACTCGACAACCACTTATCACCCAGGTGGGCAACCGTGAGGTGGTGCTGGAGGATCTGGAGCCTGGGCATGCGGTGTACGTGTTCAATTGCAAGGATTCCCTAATTCAGGTACGGTATGGGCTCTTGTGACCGGCCATGACTGGCGCTATCACAAGTCAGTTATGGAGCCTTGAATTCTGCAAGGGGTGTTGATGAACTGCGTTGTTGCTTTTTGTTCCATCCCCACTTGGTCCATTGTTCCTTGTGATGCGCGCAGATCAAGAGCAAAGCCAATGCACTGTCGGTTGACAGCTGCGTCAAGACAGGCATTGTGTTTGGTCACCTCATTAGCGCATGCGAGGTCGTCAACTCACGCGCCCTGCAGATGCAGTGCATGGGTGCTGTGCCCACAATCACGATCGAAAAGACAGATGGTGTGCAGATATTCCTGCCCAAAACGGTACGCAATGTACATCACTGGGTCATGCATGGAGGTCATGTGTAGATGCGCTGCTGTGGTGCTTCACGCTTGTGGCAGCTGTCACAGTTGACCTGCTGATCTGATGTGTCAGTTCAATGTGTATGCTATAAATGCAATCAACGCATGGAGTGTGGCATGCCCTACTGACCTGTTGCACTGCGCGTGTGTACAGCTAAATCGACATGTGGCTACACTCGACAGGTGTCGCGCAATGAGGACTTCCAGATCGTGACTGCCAAGTGCAGCGAAATCAACGTAACAGTGGTGCCTGACCCCGACGCCTCAGGGGCTCATGCGGACGAGGAGCCAGACGAGCAGCCTATTCCTGAGCAGTTCATCAGCAGCTTCAGGGGCGGCAAGCTAGTTACCACAGCGGCAGCACACAGTGCCGCATAAGCGGATGTATGATTGCGGATGAGTGTTAGGACTAGTGCGTTGAATGTGTATTGAGATGTGTTTAACGATCATAGGTGCTGTTGTCCAGGCTTGGTATGGTTGTTCAGGCTTTTCTCCAATGCTTAGTGCAAGAATGGTTGTGGAGGTGGTGAATTGATACCCAACGAAATCAGTGTAGTCCTAACTGCATTGAGTTGTTGGGGATGTGGGACAATGGCAGTGTAGCCACATACTCAAGGGCTTCAAAAACATTACTTGCTTCGACCCAGGTTCGAACTGGGGACCTTTCGCGTGTGAGGCGAACGTGATGACCAACTACACCATCGAAGCTCGGATGTCTTCCAATCACAACGGGCCGAACTCATCCACCAAGCAGCCAATGGGCGTGTGGGCGGTTGGTTGGGCTGGCAGCCCTCACAGCCATCTCCAACGCCCGCAGGTTCATGTGGGCAGTACACATGAATGACTCAGACATCCGCGGCACACGCCGCGACACACAGCAAGCAGAGGACAGACACGCGCCAGCACCAGCAGCACGCGCCGCAAGCCGAGCGGTTGCCAAGACGCTGGCGGCAGTCCACGGCTTCGCAAACCAAGGGCTGGTGCCCGCTGGGTGGGTAGGGAAGGTGTCAGACACCCACCCCTTCCTCGTGTCGGACACCTACCCTTAAGTGTCGGACACCCACCCCTAGGTGTCGGACACCCAACCCATAGGGAAGGTGTCGGACACCCACCCCTTCCTCGCCCTACGTGCCCGCCAACCAGTGGCAGAGGGGCCAAACGGCCGCACACATGAGATTGTATGGAGCATGTCGCTGCCACCATCAGACGCCGAAGACATCTTTTAGTTTTGCGATGGCAGCGGGGCTCTTTGTACGCTCTGCCACCCTACCACGAGCTGCCCTGTTGCTGGTGCCTGCCATGAGGTTTGATACGCTTTTACAGCGCGTCTGGGCCCACCAAGCTACACTGAAGCATCTGCTGCACTGCTAGCACTGTCAGGCTTGCTCTCCTCCTGACCATCCCCTTAAATCATACAGATTAAGCAGTAAAAAACAGCACAGTTTATCAGTTCTACACACACACACGCTTCATCACCTAGACCGATCCTGGGCACGGCAACCCTCAGCAGCCTGTCTGCACCATCCACTGACGATGTGTCTGCATACCGTGCCCGCATGTCCCCCAACAGCAGCGTATCACTCAGGTGGCGATACACCCACAGTGTGCCTTGCACGTTGCTGACCTTACTTGCTGTCTACCACTGCCTATCTGATGGGCTGTGTGCACTGTGATCACCCTCAACAGCCTGCCGTGCACTTAACTTGTTAGCTATCCTCATCTGCGCTGTGCAGGAAATAGTACGCAGTAGGTGGCACGTGCGACAAAACCACGCCACCACCGCGCTGCCGTCCAGCACGCCCCCCAGCACCCGGCACATGCACCTGCACAACCCCGGTTTCATCGCTGGCAAGCGCCGTGTTAAATGTGACCTCAGCGACGACTCCCAGGTGTGAAACATCGGCTGTGCTCACCGCAGAATTTGCATCACGGATGGCTGGGGCTACCACATCCTCCAAGAATAGGGCAGGCCAGTATGTGTCTGCTGCTGTGGGAGCCGTCAACCGCCGAGCGACCTGCTGCTGCTGCGGTACACGACCTGCTGGCTGCTGCGGCTCAGAAGCATCCAACTGTTGCACAGGCGCCTCAACAGTTGGTGCCCCTGTAGTGGTTGTGCTTGCCGGCGCTGAACACGCGCTTGGGCTGCTACTGTCCTTGTTGCCGCAGGCCAGCTGCTGTGCACCCCCTTGATCTTTGGGGGCAGGCAAGGGCAGGGCTGCAGCTGGCGCAGACAGTGCGCCGTGCCTGTGATCACGCAATGGTGCTGCCCAGTAGCGGCCGCGCCGGCACCGCTTGAGCAGCAGTACATGCAGCACGCCAGCGTCTGTGACACCGGCAACAGCGTGACTGGGTCAGAGGTGCAGAACAGTGGTGTGCGGCTGCAAGCATGGAGCTGCAACAGCACACTGTAAGCCCCAAGGGCATTCGCTGCAGCGTGAAAGGTACACCATCATGTTTGTGTGAATTGTAATCCAGACGATCAGCGTGATGCAATCAACGTACATGGCAACCTCACTCACCCACAAACCATGTACTGCCATCCAGGTCCACGTCGCGGTACAGAGTACCACCCATGTACAGCTTGGCCCCAAACCACACGTCCATGCGGCAAGATCCAAGCACCACCTTGACCTGCACCCAAACAATGTTGCAGGACCTTGGTGGTAGATCATGCAGCTGGAGGCCAGTCTGGGATGCAGCTGCTGCACAACCTGTCAGGGCCTGCCTACCTGCGCCCGCTCTACCTACCCCCCCACCCCACCCCCTGCCCCGTCTGCCCTGTTTGGCCACCAGCACAGCAGGCAAAGCATTCAGCACAAGTGTGGGGATAACCACCCAACCTTGACGCTCCCTATCTGTTACTCTACAGCAGTGCGACATGCGTTCACAATATAATGAGGCAGCTGCCGCGATTGTGCACCTGAAGCACGCACCTGGACCAACTAGCACTCGAACCCACCTCATGGGATGGCACACGGCTTGGCAGCCGCACATACACTTCAACACGAGAGGTGGTCTGGTGCCACCTGCAGGTGGGCAGCAGCCGCAAACACCAGACCATCAAAAGCGGCCGCCTGATCATTTGGCCGCAGCGCAATCCCATTCGTATATGCTGATCGTGTGCACTGGTGATCCTGCAAGCATTTCGTCGCTTATTGGCCTCAAGTCAAAGTACACCTATGGGTGTAGACTGTGTGTGTAGTTGCTCCCAAAACGCGTGCATGGCTGCATGCCCAAGGATGATGGAACCCCTGCAAGGTATGAGTGCATGAATGAAGTGTTTGACGGCAGATGTGACTGCGTACAGAAATCAAAATCAGGTTCCTCACCTGTGGCGCCTGCTTGTGCCTCCTAGACCAGGAGGGATGGGAGGCAGGGCCAACCATGCTTTGTCTTGTGGCGTGAGCAGTGCCGCCTGCACATCATCCAAAGTTGGTGATGCAGTCCAGACCGGAGCCTGGAACACACATGAGTGCTTCTCATCGCCAGGGCACATAAGCAGAGCAGGGGATCCACTGCATGGACTCCCCACAGCACATCTCTATGCACAGTTCACCTCGACGTGGGCACAGCACAGTTCAGGCAGTCACACCTGTGCGTCCTCCGCCCTGCGGCGTGCCTCCATCGCCTCCCACTCACCACTGCTGAAGCTGGGGCCTGTGAAGTGAGGTCAGCCAGCAAAAGGCAGCGGTAGTAGTATGCAAGATAAGAGTTGTGGGAGATGCTGGTGCACAGTCAGGTCAGCCTGGATGACAAGCTCCCACAGAGACTTGCCGATTGGTGATGGGTCCGCGCGCCCATACATGCCAGCCATCACCTCGTTGGGTGTGGCGCTGGCAGACGGGGCGTCGCGCACACGTTCGATCCGTTCAACTTCTGCATCCTGGCATACACGCACGGCAGGCAGCAGTTGCTCTGCACAGTGTGTTTCTTTTTCACACAGCAGCACGCACATGTGCTGTCCGCAAGCAACAGGCCCCAACCATCTACTCAGAAGAACACCTCAGCCGCCCAGCGTGATGGTAAGATGCCTGATGGCCATCAACTTGCTGCGTTGGGTCTTCTTGTGCACTTGCAGCATATCACAGCCCATGGTGCACATCTGTGAAACGCAGTGTTATTATTATTACTACAGCCCATGGTACGAGCCTGGCGAGGCGCACCCGCAGCACTGCCATCTTGCCGTGTGCGCGCATCCATGCAGCAAAACGAGGCTCGGCCGCTTCTGTCATGTCTGCAAAGTCATTCCTCACACACTGTGGGCGGTGCAGTGGCCAGTACGCCTGCGCAGTACAGCGGTAACAGCAGTCAGGTTCCTGAAGCATGCTCAAGCAAGCTTGGCGTAGGCGCCAGGCACGGCTCAGCACTACACAGAGTAGCCAAGGGTGCAGGCATTGGCACACATCATTGTGACGTGCCTGTGTGTGGCTGTCCCAAGAACACCCTGACCCTGCGTAAGCTTATCTGTGACTGTGCCCACCTTGTGGCACGAGGTGCTGCAAAACCATGCCGCACGGCACCGTGAGCAGCGCATCAAACCAGCCACCCCACCGCAGTTGGCTGCACAGTGGCAGCGTCGTGCGTGCTCATAAGAAACAGCTTTGGCCCATCCAGCTACCACCTCAGCTAGCCCCGCCAAACGCTCAGGCATCACAGCATGCATAGCCCACCGCATTCGTGCTTTGACAAAGCAGCGTCCTCCTCTGCCGGCACCGCAAAGCGCGACGTCATTTTGTATCTGACCTGGTCGACGAAAATGCATAAGCTCTCTTCCTAATCAAGCGGCTTTTCAGGCCCAGTTTGATAAGGCCCCTGATCTACAGCCTAGGAATACACTCTCGGAGCGCCCAACGGATGTGATGGTCATTGAAAGCCCGCTTCAGCGCGCAAAAAGGTCTGTGTTTCCTGGCTTCCTTGCGCATCACGGCTGTGGCCGCAATGGGGCGCGGAGGCCCTTCATGACAACGCTGGAAGTTGATCGGGAAGAAGAAATGGCAGCTCCTCCACCCCCACGGTGGTTCTCGCCGCTTAGGCTGCTGCTGATCTTCTGCTTCGTGAATCTCTTCGTGTACCTGGACAGAGGCAAGTGGTAACTAGGGTTGTTCAAATATTGTTTGCGTTGCGCATGAGCTTCAACGGTTTGAGGCGACGATAGTCGTTCATTGCCCCGCTCAGGTGCATCTTGTTATGCAAGGTTTGCCATGCACAATGCTTTGCATGCCATGCGCAAGCATGCATGACGCTGCATCATGCATCTCAGGGCTCATTGCCAGCAACGGCGTAAATGGAGCACCACCCTCAGAGACCAACCCTGAAGGATCAGGCATACAGGTGATGAGCATGTTCTGTAGTGCGAAGTGGCACGTGCGAAGCATGACGTGCAAGGGCGGGGTGCGGCCATCGACAACGCATGCCATGTGTGCATGAGTCACTGTGTGCTGGCCCTGACAGGTGTGCGTTTCTCACTGCTAAAGCACGGCACATGACTGTTGCACGGGTTGCAACAGGGTGACTTCAAGCTGACCTACTTTGAGGATGGCTTGCTGCCTGCCGCGTTCCTTGTGGGCCTGCTCATCAGCTCCCCTGTGTTTGCAGAGGTGTGCATGGCTACGGGCAGTGGGGAGGATGGCAGTGGGGGCAGTCCATGCCCAGTCGCAAGACATGGGCTTAGATGTGCATGCGGCAAAGAAACATGCAGCCGGCTGAGTGAGCAGGGCTCGTGGACATGCAGCACCCAGCAAAACAATACATGAAGTGGGCTCCGTCACTTGCAGCTGGCTCAAGCATCGTGCCTCAAGGCATGCCCACTGTTTTGGTGCTCTCTTTCCCATCCTCCTGCGCCTGCTGGCCCACCTCCTACCGTCCTGCACCATGAATCTGTTACTGTGCTGCCTCACACATGGTGCAGGTGTGCAAGCAGTACAGCGCGTTCCGTCTGTTGGGGCTAGGCATGGGGGTGTGGTGCTGCGCGACGGCGGCATGCGGGCTGGCGCCCAACTTTGGCTGCCTGCTGACAGCACGCGCATTTGTTGGTGTGGGTGAGGCATCTTTTGTGGCGCTCGCTGCACCTTTTATAGGTGGGTTGTACAGCTTGTACTGGTTGCACTCGCTGAATGTCTTGCAGGTGGCGTGTGCAGGTGTGTGAGGTGTTGCCTCTAGTCGTGCACGCAGCTGCAGGACAGCGTGGTCCCTGGCACGTTTATTGGCACGGCACCATCGCAGATGCGCAGTATCGGCTGCTGTTCAGGGACAGTGGAGTCTCAGCAGCTCTGCTGTGGTGTGTGCGCAGATGACACGGCGCCTGCAGCCACCAAGGCCACCTGGTTCGCAGCCTTCTACCTGTGTATCCCTGTGGGCTTTGCACTGGGCTACATCACCGGTGGTGCCATCGCGCCTGCGGCAGGCTGGCGTGCAGCCTTCTTTGTGGAGGCCGCTGCTGTGGTGCCCTTTGTGCTGTTCGCGCTGATGGCGCCCCCACTGCATCTGGCAGGCACGCACGACAAGGTGGGGCCTGACAAGGGCAGCGGCCGCAAGCCATCGGCAGGCGCAAACAGCAGCAGTGCTGCAGAGGACGGGCAGGCTGCGAAAGGTGCGGAGTTCCATTACCTGTAGCCTGCATCAGGTGGTGTTTCCATTCGTTTGGAGTGTACATGCATTTGTTGCGCTTGTCTTTTTGAACGCCATGCACCTGGTGTGGGCAGGGCATACACGCTAAAACACAATGCAGCTGCCATATTGTGCTTGCTGCTGCCACACAGCACACGAAGCTCATCTACCTGGCATGCCAACGAATCCTCACTCATATGATCTATGCACACAGCGCTGCACAAGACGCATAGCAGCGGGTGGGAGGCGTGGGTGAGCCATCTGCGCGTGTTCGGGCGAGACGTGCGGCGCATTGTGTCGCAGCGTGTGTGGCTGCTGGCGTGTGCGGCATACACGTTGTACGTCGCAGTGCTGGGTGTGTATGCATACTGGTGAGTCACGGGCAATGCCACTGCACACGGCTGCAGCTAATGATGTGGAAGGCGAACAAACGCGACAGTGTTTACACAGTGTCATTGTCACATGCATTGCGCAGGGCTGGGCTGTGACTGGGTTGAATTGGAATCTCAGCACATACGGCACGCAGCACAGTGGGCAAGGGGCCTATGCCTTGTGTGATGCATGACCAGTGGCTGCCATGAACTTGCAGGGGTCCACAAGCTGGGCGCCAGCTTTTCTTTGGAGATGATCCCAAAGGAGCACAGGCGGACCTGGTGTTTGGCGGTGTCACTGTGCTTACCGGTGCGTGTACACAACAACACACGCGCTGACTAGCAAGATGACCCAGCTCTTTGAAAGCCCACTCGGCTGCTGCAGGGTGACGGTGGAGCGTGGACCAATGTTGAGTCGCAGTCATGCACCTTCTCACTGCTAGAGAGCAGGCAGGAACTGCTTTGTGCGGGCTTCAAGTAGTGCAAGAGCCCGTCTTCAGAAGTGTGGGCATGAACGAACTCCTACGCAATGTCTGTCGCCACAGTAAACCCTGGCCACCTGCTGCATGGTTGCTTCCCACAGGTGTTCTGGGCTCTGTGGGTGGAGGCATCCTGTTGGACCGAGTCGGGAAGTCCACGCTGAAGGGTGCTGCAGCCATTTGCGCCGCCTCATGCCTCACAGGCCTCATCGTGCTGATCCCTGCATTTGCTGCGGCCCAGTCCTACGCAGCATTCATGGCGACATTTGCTGTAGGGCAGCTCCTCATATTCCTGCTGCAGGTGAGCGCCATGGTTGTGTGCGCCCATGTTTGCCCGTGCGCAGCCGGCCTAGAAGCTGTTGCATCTTGGTGAAGGCGGTGGTTTGGATGTCTCCAGCTTCATATTCTGCCAGACCTTGAACACACAAACTGGTCCCCAGCTATGCCTGCAGACTCCTCTATGCATCTGGATGACCCATCATCACTGTGTCTGTTTCTGGTTATGCCCATCAGGCACCAGTGGTGGCGGTACAGATGTGGTGTGTGCCAACATCGCTGCGTGCGCTGGGGACCTCTCTGATGACCATGTCCATCCATCTGCTGGGGGATGTGCCTTCTCCACCTTTGCTTGGTGCACTACAGACGGCATTGTCCAAGGGCAAGAGCCCAGAAGAGGCAGCGCAGCAATGGCGTGTGAGTATGAGCCTCATCACACTGCTCCTCATTCCAGCAGGGGCACTGTTCATGTGGGCAGCGCGATCGGCTGTGCCTGGCACAGACTTTAGGCAGCATACTCCGCACACAGCCGCAGACCGCACACCTTTGCTGGATGAGCGGGCAGGCAGTGGGGAGCAGGACGATGAAGATGAGGATGGTGATGGACGGCGGGGCGCAGCCACAGCTGGGGATATAAGTGGCCAGGACAGGCCTATAAGGGATGAGGAACAGGCGCTTGCAGGGTGATACCAGTACAGCCGTCATGCAAAGATGCTGTGCTGCTGTTGCGGTGAGGCGTGTACCTCGCACATGTGACAGTACACAGTGTGAGTGCTTGTGACTTGTGAATCCTTGTTCGGCGTTCTGCCCAGAGCTGCAACATAGCGTCTTGCCGCATTGCTCGCCAGCGGGGTCTACAATGGGGTCGGCACTCGACCTCAAGCATGAGGCCCGTCTCAAAGCGCTGCAGAAGCAGGGAGGGAACAGGCACTGCTTCGTGTGCAGCGCGCTGGTAAGATACAAAACCGCATGCGGCCGTCCTGCAGAAGCTTCGTTGCGCCCCAAGACATGACAAGCTGTTTACACACCCATGTGCAGGGCACGCAGTATGTTGTGCCGACTTGTGGAATATTTGTATGCACAGAATGCAGTGGGGTAAGTGCAAACAGCACAGTGTTGCCAGTGACGTCGATCACCCAGGCCCGCCTGACAAGAGGTGCTCTTGGTCTTGCAGGTGTCTATGGCGTGCTCGCTGAGGGTTAAAAGCATAGCTATGGGCAGGTTCACACCTGAAGAAGTGCGCATGCTTGAGGACAACGGAAACGAGGTGATTCATGCTGTAGCACTGGGTATTATAGCTGCTTCTGCTGAACGCACCCAGCACAGATCAATGCTTGAGGAAGCTGCTCAAGCCGTTCAATGCGACCTGCGTGCAGATTGCAACACGCAAGTACTTGGCCAAGTGGACCAACGATGGTGATGCAGCTCGCCCCGTGGACAGGTGGGACTTTTGTAAGTCATCGATGCCATGCACCATGTGCAGGGCGCTTGCATGCCACACGCCATGCACCGTGGCCATTAGGCGGCTACGAGGCTGAAGATGCAATTGAGGGCGGCATTGAATGCCAACCATATTGTATACTGCGCACAGGAACAAGCGCAAGGTTGAAGCATGGATTCGTGCCGTGCTAGTGGACAAGCGCTACTACTCAGAAACTGGGGAGACGGCGCAGGTGTGCGGCAAGGTTGTAATGACGACAGGGAGAGTCTGGGCTTCTCACAGGGCAGCACATGCTGTGCTTACAGCAAGCTGCAAAGAGATGGTTGGCTTCAATAGCATGCCTTGCATGTGAAGGATCATTGTGCTCACATATGGTGTGCTTTTAAAAAAACCTATGGCTATTGCAGCGGACCAGTAACAGCGGCATCCCAGTGAAGCCGCTCTCAGATCTACTGGGCAAGAACTCCAACAGCTTCAAGGTGCAGGTGGGTTGCTCTTTCAATTGTTGCTGTGTTCTGATGACAGCAACACAGGACGTTGTATTCCTTCAGAACAATGCATGCAACATGGATTGCATGGTGCAGTGGCGCTGCATTGCAATAAAGGGAGCGTAATGTAATTCTCCATTCTACGCAGGTCAGCCCAACAGCGGCATCTGTAGCATCCTCCACTACAACTGCTGCCCCACCCGTGCAATCGCTGGTGGAGTTTGACTCCTTCCAGTCCTCCGCATCCAAAGCACAATCAGCTGGGGCATCTGAGCACTTTGACCCGTTTGGCAACTCATCTGCGCCAGCAGCAGCACCTGCACCTGCGCCAGCCACAGCGACCCTTGCCGTGGTCCCACCTAAACCTGCAACGCCAGTCCCAGCCCCAGCTGCTGCACCTGCTGCGGTGCACTTTGACCCATTTGCCTCCCCTACCAAGCCGCAGCTGCCAGCTGCAACCACAGTGCCTCCACCTGCAGCAAAGCCAGTGCCACCTCCTGCAGTGCCAACAGCGTTTGATCTGTTTGCTGCTCCAGCCAAGCCTGCTGCTCCAGCTCCCACAGTAGTGGCTGCTGTGCCAGTGCCAGCCCCTGCCGCGCCAAAACCTGTACCGCATGCTGCCGACTTTGATCCTTTTGGGGACTCGTCCTTCCCTCCTCCGCCTGCAGCAGCACCCAAGCCTGCAGCGCCTGTGGCACCAGCAGCGGCAGCACACGTTGAAGCGCCTGCCTTGAAATCCCCACCAGCAGCAGCAGGCCATGCAGCGCCTGCAGCACCAGCTGCATCCAAGCCCGCTGCTTCAACGCTTGCCATCAATGATGACCCATTCTCAGCCATGGCTGCAGCACCCAGCCCCAGCACCACCCAGCCTGCTGCCTCTGCAGCCAGCGCGTGGGCCTCCTCAACACATGCGGCCGCAGCTCGCGCACCGTTTGATCCGTTCGCTGCTGCATCGACGGCGCCTGCCTTCCCACCAGCCCCTGTGCAGCCTGCACCTGCGGCACCTCCTGCTGCAACAGCCTCATCGGGTGCTGAGTGGAGCGCATTTGAGGACGCAGCGCCTGCACCTGTGTGGCCCGCGCCTGCTGCACCTGCAGCCGCAACACCAGCAGCGGATGCACAAGCGGTCTCTGCAGCCGGCACAGCAGCATTTGACCCATTTGGCGCTGCAGTTGCCTCCTCGCCTGCGCCAGCGGCTGTCACACGCCCGACCACTTCCAATGGCGGAGGTACGGGCACCGCAAATGCCACAATGCCAGCGACGCCTGCAGTACAGCAGGCGAGCAATGCAGGCGTGCGTGAGGCTCTGCCTGAAGACCTGTTCAGCGAGCCTGTGTGCCAGCCTGCAAGCCTTGGCATGGGCATGGGCATGGGCACGCACCCGCCTGCTGCACCCTCAGCAGGCCAGGCATCGTGGGCCGTGCCCCCACAGCAGCCTGCTCACCAGCCACACTGGGGGGCACCGCAACAGGGGGTGGGCCAGCAAACACCATGGAACATGCCGCTGCAGCAGCCGCAGCAGCCGCAACACGCGCAGTGGGGTGCACAGCAGCTTCACTCACCTGTCGGTGTGAGTGGTCCTGCAGGGGCTGCGCCCCCTGCATGGGGGAACATGCCAGCTGGTGCGCACAGCGCAGCATCTGCACCTGTTGCGATGCCGCATGGCGCAGCGTACGGGGCAGCACCTCCCCACCTGCCAGCGCAGCACGTCACACATGCAGCACATGCCCAGCCTGGACACATGGCCACATATGCTGGATTTGAGATGCCAAATGGCCTAGGCGCTGGCATGAATGGCCATGCACATGGCATGGGTCCTGCGATGGGGCACAGCCATCCGCACCAGCCACACCCTCACTCTGTTCCAGCAGCGGCACCCTCACCACAGCCACAGCAGCCGTCGTTTGCCCCCTTTGGTGGGCCACAGCTGCAGACACCCCCCTTCACCCCAGGCCCTGCACCTGCTGGTGGTATGGGTGGTGCTGGGAGCCCCTTCTCACCCAACAGCGACTTTGGAGCATTCACAGGTGCAGGTGCCGGCGGCTTGCCACACAGCCCCGCAAGCTTCGGTGCCTTTACAGGAGCGGGCAGTGTTGCATCCCCACCTGCAGGGCAGGCACCAGGACATGGTGCGCACCCAGAGCCGCAGCAACCATCAGCAGCGGATTTTGCATTTGCTGATCTTGTTGACCTGAAGAAGGCATTGCCCACCCCCGCCCAACCGGTTGCCCCCTCAGGAAACCCATTCCTGTGAGGTTATGCCACACTGATGGACGATGTATGACCATTCAATCGTGATATGGGGTGATATGTACGAGCTTCCAGCTAATGAGTGCCTGTGCAGCAGCACCTAGATATCAAAGTGGCATCAAGCTGCTGCATGGCTACCGTATGTGTAAAGGTTCTTACCTCGACTGGTGCCTTGGTTTTCTTTACCCTGCGCTGGTGAGGCAGCACTGCAACATTCTGCATCAGGGTACTGCAACATGACATGGTGAGCCAACTGAACTCATCACAAATGCGTCTCACGATCACCCTTCACCCTCACCCTTCAGAGTGTGGCATGTTGTTCATTGGATGTTTTGTGCCTTGCTGCTGATGCCCTCATAAGTTGCATTGACAGCATATCATATGATTGCATGTGCAATTGTTGAGATCCCCTAAACCCTTGTTGGTGCCTAGACCAGGCGGAACAAAATGGCTGATACAGATGATGAGAAAAATCCTTTTGAGGTTGACGAGGACGCTGACGATTGGGTTGGGGATGCACTAGGTGCACCTGCTGGGGACGATTTGGAAGATGTCGACGACTGGGTGCAGGCAGCTGAGCAGTCTGCGGCAGGGGAGAGCCCAGCGGTGCGCAGCCTGCCAACTTCAGAAGACCAAGGAAGCCCCAGTAAAACTGAAGAGAACAGCAAGCAGTCTATAGTGGAGAAAGAACACGTGCCTGCGCCTGCTTCAGTGCCAGCGCCTGCTGCTCCTGCGCAACTTGCTGCAGCTGAACCTGCCCCTTCTGCAGCACCGCCGCAGCGGCCTGCGCCCGAGCAGCCAGCAGCTGTGAAAGCAGCCCCTATTGTCGTTGGCACCTCGGGACCTGCTGAAGATCAAGATCGAACCCGGCAGCAGGGCACGACACAGAAGCTAGTGCAGCAAACGCACGCCGAGGAAATTGAAGTGGCAGGCGACAAGGAGGAGACGCAAGCTGTGCAAGGAGGAGCACAGCAGTCACATCAGGGGAAAACTGGTGGTGGAAGCTGGGGCTGGGGTGGAGGCTGGGGCCTGCCGCTGGGAACTATAGGCAGCACGTTGAAGAACGTGGCAGCAGGTGTGCAGTGTTGTGCATACAGGCAGCATGTTGCATGCTTGTTCACGCTGGTTACATGTGGCACAGCTTGTGACAGCCGGTTTGAGGCACGGCAACGGTGCGGTTTCGTGACAGCACAACAAGTCGTATGCTCCCATACTCCGTCTTGTTCACTTGCATGCAGGGTAGCAGCTGGCACGCATGCCACTTGGAACCTGAACTTTTTTGCCTGTTGTTGGCCTGCGCATGGGCAGGTGCTGTGCGGGATGTGAAGGAGCTAACTGGCAGCTTGCAGGCTGCTCTTGCTGAAGTTGAAGACAGCAGTGATGACGATGAGGCATCCGCTGCTGCTGCTGGGAGCACCGCTGGCAGCCCGGCAGCACCTGGGGAGGGCTCTTCAAAGCCTGCAGCGGTGCAGCAGAAGCCTACGCGCACAGCCCCCACAGCTCCAGTGGCCAGTCGTGAGCTGGGTGGCCCCACGCAGGCACCTGCGGAGGCACCCGTCCCTCAAGAGGCCGACCGCCTGCTGCCGTCTCATGAGACGCCTGACCCTGAGCTGGAGGTTGGCCTCAAGGTGTGGCTCACACTGGCCTGACATGTGCCAACTAGCTATGTGGGAGGCAGGCAGCGGTGCCACAATGCATGCTGGCCGCATGCTGCATGACGCATGGGATGCAAACCCTGGCGGCTGGGTGCGACTACTCACCAACTGTTGTTGCTAGCATGAGCTGCAGGCGATTGATGAGCAGGTCGAGCAGCTCGCGAGTGGTGCGGCCAAGGCACTGAGCAGCCTGTGGGGTGGGCTCAGTGGTGTGGCACGAAACACAGCCACGCTCGTGTCCAAGGTGGGTGCCTGACTTCCGACTGTATGAGACCTATAGGCAGGAGCAAGCGGAAGTCTATGCCTTCTATGGTGTTGACTGCACAGGTACGGCCAAAGCTAACAAGCTCGGCACAACAGTTTGTGCTGCGACTGTTCATTCTCATCATCATATCTGTTCATTGTTCTTCTCATTGCCAGGTGGAGGCAGCGACCAAGACGCTGGCAGCAGATCTGGTGTCCAGCAGCGGTGTGGGTGAAGATGTGGCACAACTGCAGGTGAGGACATTCTCAGCAGATGTGTGAGGCAGGAGGAGTGAGGTCCCTCGTTGGGTGCATCACAGCATGCCAATGTGCAGCTCTCTTCTTGAGTTCTCTGCTTGTTCCAGGTTGTTGCACTGGTTCAATCTGCTGCTCAACTTGTAGCGGTGCGTTTTGGCCAAGTTGTCAGGTTCCTGAATTATTGTTCGCACGCAATACAACGCCTGCTCCTTGGCCTGCACCTGGCTTGATTGATGACGCTCACAGGCTGCCGCAACAAGTGGCGTTCGCGGGGTCGCTGCCAATGTCACACGCATTGGGACACGGTTGGAGCGCGGCTTGGAGGTGAGGGGCATCAGGCTGCTCAGCTTTCAGGGCTGCAACACCTTGAAGTGTGGGGTTTCAGAGCACCAGCCCGTTGTCTCTGATGGTGGAACGCCTCTGCTTGTGCCTGCTGGCCGTGGTACGTGCAGACCGTGGGCCGCACAGCTCTGGGGCTGATTGAGGAGGTGACAGGGCAGTACGGCCGCGGAGGCAGCAGTGGTGGTGCTGGTGCAGCCAACGCCCCCCCACATGCAGCGACAGACCCGCAGCAGTTTGAGGACTATTTCTACCTGTATGGTGAGTGCTGCACCGCACTTGCAGTAGCCGTGGCCTGCTGCTCCACAGGTGGGGGCCGGGGCCCAGATGTGCATGGCAAGCACCTACTTATGTGTGTGTGGGCCCTCAAACACATCTTGGCGTGGACCAACATGCCGCAGGTGGTCAGCAGCTGTGTGAGGAGCTTGAGAGCCTGGCTAACGAGTGCGCACGCACGTGCAACAAGGCGCGCAGCCGCCTGGAAGGTGTGCCGATGCTGCCTGTGCATTGTCTCCTGCAAGTTGCTCTGATGCTAGGCTGTGCTTGTCGTTGCTACTGACACATCAAAGTGCTGCTGTTTCCCGCTCCACCCTCAGAAGTCCTTTATGGTTGTGGTGATGTTGCTGGCTTGCCCCCATTGCGCCACGCAGCCTCCCAGCAGGCTGATCTGGATGCCACTCTGGCCGCACTGGGCCCCTTGTTCAGCGCGGCACTGCAGGGAGGCAGTGGGGCTGCTGCAGCAGAGGGCGGAGAGGATATGGCACGTGCGCGTGAGCAACTGGATCACAGGTGCGCCATGTGTGTGTCTGGCGAGTGATGCTGCTTGATGCGTGTGCTCCGCGCCCTGATATTGGGCCGATTGAGTTTGTTCAGAGAGTGTTTGACAGCTCTTCATAGCTGTACAGGTTGGTGTTATAACGCAAGGCTTTGCCGCCGCCTGAGTCACACCCACAACCCACACATCACAGGTATGCGCCCGTGAGTTACCTCTGCCAAGACAGCCAGGTGCGAGCCGAGGCATTCCAGCAGATGCTGCTCACAGCTGTGGAGCAGGCCGCAGCCCAAGCGTTGGCAACAGCTAAGGCACAGGCAGACAAGGCAAACGAGGAATCCACGGCAGCTTCTGGCGCAGCAGATGCCGGTGGTGAGGGGCAGGCTGCTGCTCCTGGCACGGCAGGTGCGGGGGTAAGGGAGGTAACTGGCAAGGTTGAGGAGAGTGGGGAAGGCAAGGAGGAGGCAGATGAGGAAGGCGAAGGCTGGGATGTGGAGGAGGCCCAGGAGAAGTGCAGCACGCAAGAGCAAGGCAGCATGGAGGGGGAGAAGCAACCCGTGCATGCGGCGCTGGCAGCGCTGCAGGCGCATGCTGCCAAGCGTCTGGCAGAACTGGCGACAGCACAGGTGCAGCTGCTGGTGGATCACGGGAACAGTGTTGCGGCACCAGCCAGGTGAGGGTGTGTGTGCAGTCACTGTGTCCTTGGAGTGCATACATGGATCCTTGACTGCATCGCCAGCTACTGGGGCGGCACTTCTGTAGCAGCTCATCCCAGCAGCTGGTAGTTAGCTGGTGACCGAAATGTTCGAATGCACGGGTGCATTATCGCATGTGCCCTCATCAAATGCGACCATGCTCGCACATTGACCTGCTCCGCTCCCAGGCGTGCGAAGCTGATGGAAGGCAGTGTGGCATGGCCGGCAGCCCCCATGCAGCAGGCGGTGCTGCTGCGTGAGCAGTGCAGTCGCATGGTATCCGACCTGCACACAGTGTCAGGTGCATATTGTGCGGCTGTGGCTGCACTGCTGCACGTGCTGCCTGCTGCTCCCGCCGCTGAGCCTGGTGCTGGAGCTGCGGCGGTGGCAACCACACCGATTGCAAGCGTGAGCACAGCAGCGGCAGCAGAGGGCAGTGCAGGTGCTGGGGCACCCATGGTGGAAGGCGGCCGGGCAGAGGGTGGTGGTGGCAGCGGGGCTGCTGTTGCTGCACTGGCCGGAGCTGAGGATGTAGGCAGGGTGCGGCAGGGGCAGCAGCAGGTGCTGCCAGGGGAGCGTGATGTGGCTCAAGCGTTGGAGGTGGAGCTGTCTGCTGCGGGGCTCACAGCTATGGCGCGTGTGGAGGAGGGGTTCAGGGGCCTGCTGTACGCGGTGCTGGTGCGCGAGCTGGTCACACACATTGCAGCAGGAGCGCCAGGTGCAGAGGAGGAGACAGAGGGGGCGTAGGCATGTAGTTGCAAGCTAGGTTTTGTTTGCTAGGGTTTGATGTCTGATGAAACATGCTTTAACAGCGCTGGTAACAGCGCTTGCAACCTGAGCAGCTGGCTGTGGTTTGAAACTGCTGGATCCTTTGTGCGTCGGCAGTGAATGCCTTGTGTGAGGCGCGTCTTTTGCAAGCTGCAGGGTGGTTGGTTTCCTGCACATGACAGCTAGGCTCAGGCTGTTGCGCTGAAAGCCCGGTGCGACGATGCAACGCGGGCATGCCGCAACCTGTACGCCATTGGGTGCGGTCCGCTGTTACAGGCTGCCCTTCCACACAGAACAATTCCAGGCTGCAACAGCCTGCACGGGATGTGAAAGATGGTGCGTGCTTCCCAGAGAGAAGCGTCTGCTGGCAAGGCTGTGACACTCAAGCATGGCAGACACGACAGTCATTCCATGCCCTGCCTGGCTTTCATGATGGCTTTTGCGAACAAGGAGCCGGAAGGCGGCGAGAACATCGCAACCCAGCTTCATTCTCGCTTGCTGTAATGTTGCAATGGCGGTTCCCGGCGCTTCGTAGTGGGGCTGGCAGGGATTGGAACGGGCAGGTGCATTGGACTGCACCGTAGCTTGATCACCGACAGCTGCCTCTTCTTGGCAGCACACGCATTAGTTCGTAACTCCCACAGTTGGCTCTGCTTTGCTTTGCCTACCAACATGAATGAGGGCGTAGCTGCTCGTTGGTTGCCCGACCGCCTCCCGTGAACCGGTGCCACCAAGTTAAGCTAAACTCAGCGAATCCTGCCGTTGTAGCGTGAGGGGTTGGACGGACAACAATCATTTGAAAAGTCACTGACCAGAGTTTGAGAGACCAAGACGTCACAGGGCAAGTGCAAGCAGTTACGCTCGGAGACGCAGTGTTCATTTGCATTGGGCCACCGGCACTTGAAAGCACTGGACATTCTGAACTACATTTAAGTTTGCAACCTACAAGCAGCGAAGCACGAAGCACACACAACGCAACGTGGAATCAACTGTGCGGGTTCATTAGGAGCTCAGTGCAAGCACCCAGCAACTTTGGGGAGAACTTGCCCTGAATGGCGTAGCGACAGCCTGAGCGCAGGTGAGCTACCACATCACCATGCTTTGTTTCTGCGGCTCGGTGCTGTGAGCCAGGCACTGGCAGCTCGCTGCGTGGCGTTGCGTTTGATGGGAACGGTGGCAGCAACAAGCTGAGTCAGAGCCAGCAACAGCACCCGGGAACGTCATCGCAGCTGTGCACGCTGGCGGATGTGGTCGTGGGTCGATGGTTCCAGGGGCAGCTCAAATCTGGTTCCAGACATGCACAGAGCACATGCAACCAACACAAGCGACATTGCTTGCACATGTTACAGGGGGGATTTTTGGCACATGGAACGGAGAGGAGCTAGCTGGGACGATGGGGGCATGCATCATGACGCTGCCATGCAAGGTCCCAGCATGGGCCCAGAGCAAGCTGGGGCGGTCGTCTACTCGGGAGCTCCGGTAGTATACCCAGGTGGCCATGGTAGCGTTTTCTTTCCACATTGGTCTCCTGGGCCTTCCTCCGGAGCAGTCATCACCAGCCATCGGCAGAACTATGGGCAGGGGTACAACAGGCGCGGCTATGGCGCCACGTATTACTCCCAGCCTTCCTGTATGGCTACCTGGCCGCAGTATTCACAGACTTATGCAGCTGTGCCGTGTATGATCGTGCCCACTGGGGGCCCCATCTTCTACACGAACCAGCCGCACTGGGGGCCGCTACCACCGCCCCCCCCACCACCTCCTCCCGGCCGCAGCAGACGACCACCATCGTCAGGCAGCAAGTCAATGATGGCATGCACAGACTCAGACTCATTGCAGCCTGACACTCCGCCTCAGCAGGAGGAGCAACAGCCAGTAGACATGCAGGATTGCCTCAGCGAGGCGGGTTCTGATGATTGTGAGCTGGACCTGGGTGCGGGCAGTCAGTACCAGCTACCAGATCAGAGCGACCAGCCAACAAGCTGGGGCAGCCTGACGCTGGGCGTGGTACAGGCAATTGTTACCAAGCTGGCGGACTCGGAGATTAAGCAGCTGCGTCTGGTGTGCCGGCACTGGCGAGCAGCAATCGATCACAACTTGGAGCAGCTGACACCCAACAGCCTGAAGGCGAAGCAAGTCACGCTGCGCTTCCCCAACCTGAAGCTGCTGCACCTGACCAATTGTGCTAACGTGCGCAATCGGGACCTCAAGCTGCTGAGCACCAGCGGGTTGAGGCTGCATACGCTCATGTTAGGGGACGACGCAAACAAGCCTTGGGTCACGAACGTGGGTCTGTCGTGGATCGCCAAGATCCCTTCACTTACGGCGCTGACCTTGCAGGACTGCACCCAGGTCACAAATAAGGGCCTGTCAGCACTCACCCAGCTGTCCATGCTGTCTGTGCTGTCGCTGAAAGGCTGCTCACGCCTGACCAACAGTGGGCTACAGGCACTGCAGGGCAGCTCCTCGCTTACCTCGCTCAACCTGGCGGGGTGCATCAGGGTGCGCACAGCATTGCTGGCGATGCAACCGGTTTGCAGGTTGACTGCTTGGTGGCTGCTGGTGGCTGCTCGCATCAAGTTGCATGACATTTGGGAATTGGCGCCATGCTGCCATCATTTTCGCTCTTCTGTGCAGGTGTCGGACAAGGGCTTGGAGCCGCTGGCCTCCCTGCCCAACCTGATGTACCTGCACCTGGGTGGCACGCGCGTGAGAGATGAGGGCATGGCTTACCTTGCACAGATCACATCACTGCACGAGCTGCACTTTGCTCGTGAGGGCATGACGGACTTTGGTCTGCGCCAGCTCAGCACCCTCACCAATCTGCAGACGCTCGCGCTGCGCGAATGCTCTCAGGTATGGTGTCCAACAGCAGCAGCAACAGGGATGTTGAGGACGTGAACAGCATGGCCTGTCATGGGGTCTCATGCGCCGGCATGGAGTGTGCTCCTGATCGTTCTGTGTTCATGCAAATGTGCAGGTGACAGGCGATGCGCTGTCAACACTTGTACCCCAGTTGTCCAGCTTGCAGTCCCTGGACCTGTTCCAGAGCTATGAATTTGATGACATGCAGCTGGCAAAGTGCCTGGACTTCCTTGGCTCAGTCACGTCGCTTGATCTGCGCGGTGCGTGTGGCTTGCTGCCTCACCGTCACTGTGCTGCTCATGTTGCCTGACAGTGCAAGTGGCGTGCACAGCGGAGGAAATTGCTAGCTTTGTGCACCTCAAATGAGCTTCACTGGTTGTACTTGTGATTGTACAGGCACGGTTGTGAGTGAAGAGGGCATCCAGCAGCTGGCACGGCTGCAGAACCTTCAGAAGCTGTGCCTGGCACCCAAGCAGGAGCTGCGTGTGGAGCACCACCTGTGCGTCATCTCGCACCTCACACAGCTCACCAGTCTTGCGATCAACAACTGCCGCCTCGTCAGCTTTGACCTCATGGAGTCCCTGCGACACCTGAAACTGCTGCGCGAGCTGGACATCAGCGCAAGCGGGCAGGGGCCGCGCACATCCGCCGCGCAGGCTCAGGCGCAGGACTTGGCACAGCGTGAGCCAGACACAAACAATGAGGCCATCCGCGGCCTCGCATCCATCACATCCCTCACGTCCATCGACTTATCGCGGTGCGTGGAGGCCCTTCCGTAGGGCATCTAGCACGGCAAGAGTGCTGCCTTGTGCAGTTGTAAGGGGTGGGGTTCCAGGCCAGCGGCAGGGAAGGTGGTTGATGGTCATGCATGTGAAGACCATGAACATGGTTGACAGCAGCTGGCCCACCTGCATTCACTGTGGTGTTGTGCCATGTTCCACAGGCGGTCAGTACATGAGGAGCACCTGAGTGTGCTGGCTGAGAGGCTGCCGCGGCTGCGCACGCTGTTTGTGGTCGGTTGCCCTGTGCTCTACGACGAGCTTCAGGCGCTACAGCGCAGGTCAGTGCAAGGCAACACGCACAGCCAGTCTGGTAGTCAAAACAGTGGTGTGCTGCACAATGTGGTGATCAATTTGTTGTGGTTCGTGGAGTATTTGTTTAGTGGTGGTTGGCCGCGCACCGCTGTCTGCAGTAAGCTGTGTGAACATTGTGACACTGGAATGAAGCTTGTGATGTGCTGCTGCGCTTCCACAGGTTCCCCGAGCTCATCATCCACCGCAAGCCAGTGCATGACCCGCCCATGTCCTGCTCCAGCAGCGACCACGGATTCTGAGCTCTGCAGGGAGCTGCTCGGATGAGCCCATTGTCCCATGCACCTGGGCCGCTGCCACTTTGCTCGCGAGTAGTGCACGAGGTGCTGCTGCTTGCGCAGCACCCGTGTCCCGCATCCTGGGCAGCAGCAGGCCAGGGCATCTGGTCAGCAATTGCTGGACATCTGGTGTCATCGGATATCTCGAAACGTAATGGACAGTGGAGGTGTGAGGGATCAGGCCCCCATGTGGGCAACATGCCCCAGTGGGCTCAGCACCGCATGAAGCAGGTGGCATGGGCCGTCAGTTGGTGCAGGCAGGCAGGTGCTGTACGTACATCTTGTGCATTTATGTACTCCTTGGCCGTGTACGTACATGCGCCCGCTCTTGGCTATCTCCCAGCTGTGTTTGCATCAGCGGGTGGGTTGTCCGGTTTGTTTGGTGAGGTTTGCCTCCATACCTGTTGGAGAATGAGCATGACTGCTGGCAGTGTTGGGTGGTGGTGGCTGCTGGTGGGGCACTGCCTCCGATTTTGTGCTCGTCTGCACCATACTTGCCTGTGTTGCTTGCATGCTTTTGTGGTGCTGGGGATGCCCAGGGCGAGGTGGGGTCATGACATCATCGTGCCTGCCTCTCGTTCGGCTACAGTGATGCACAGGAGGACATGTAGGGAGGTATTTGTCTCTCTTGGTTGGACCACGATCGTTAGGTAGTAAACATTTGTCACGATCTTCTGAGTGGTGTGTGGCAGCAGCTGCCATGGCGAGTGTGCTTGAGAGTCACCAGGGAGAGCATGCGGGCCAAGTGTGGCTGCGCGCCCAGCCCCAGTCAATCTGTCCTGAATTGGTGCGCGCTGATGACTTATTGGGAGGAGTGGAATTGCGTTCTTTTCAGGGTGTGTACACCGTGGCTTCCCGTGGTCAGTGGTGGACTGTTTCCAGGACCTGTGTGCCTGTGCTGTGTGCGCGATACGTGCATTTGCGTGCTGGGGCTAGGTGGGAGGCGGGGTCTTGGCAGTTGTGATTCCCGCTGCTTGGCCGAGCGCTTGCGCCCACACAGGGGCACCCGGGTGTTGAGGAAATGCTTGGCCGTGCTCTTGTGTGCGTGCTGCGCAGCCCCCATGTCGCCTGTCACGCTGAATGTGCTGGGTGAGTGCCTGTGGGATTCGTTCAGACTTGACTGACCTCATTCATGGATGGCGTGTAATTTCCCTGTTGTGCGGTGCAAGAATCAGGACTCATGCAAGTCAGTAGTATACTGTGCCATGACAGCTGAAAAATATGACAGAAGTCGCAGGTGCCAGTACAGGCTCTTGGCATGTGAGTAACTTATCACCTACCAGTGGCCAGTCCAAAAAATGCATCCTTCAAGACATGAACAAGACTGCACTTCCTGTGTGCAGAGTTCTTGGTAAACATGGCCAGAAGAATGCACAGCAGACAACTTCAATTTTATGCGTTCAAATGGTTCTGAATCCTAGCCCTTCCCTGCGCGGTCATCAAGTCGATCTGGCGCAGATTCCTTGTACTGCCTTTGTGAGCGGGGTGGGAGGCGCGGGCCAGGGTTGCAACCCGCAGCGCCTGCTAATGCTTCGTTTTTCGAGAAGCTTATAAGTGCATCAGTATATGGTTCGCTTCGCGCCAACCGACACACCCTACCCACAGCTCAAAAGATGGACGTGAGCATGTTATGATATCGTGATTGCGCAGATACTCAACAAGAAAAACTGGGCCAAGCATGGCAAAGAAGGCTGGCAAGCTCCTCAACGTGACAAAGTTGAACAAGCTGAAGAAGATATCCGGTCAGAGCTCTTCATTTTTCAACGTGCGACTGTGGACGGCAACCACGTGCACTGGCCAGCCTGAACAATCTTAGTTTTTGCATGGTGGACCTACAACGCACATGCGCTGGCACAAGCGCATGTACTGCACTTGGGCACAAGCGCATGCACTGCATTGCATGCCCGGCTGCCTTCTCACCTGCATGCGTTCTTTGGACAACAAGCGCGCTGTGTGGGCCGTAAACGCATGCAGACACTCAAGCGAGGCCTGTTCGAGCTTGACTTCTACTCCTACACCCCCAGCCTCATTGCAACAGAGTTCAGCACATGGGTCTCGCTGGCAGCATCCCTCCTGGTTGGCTCATGCTTCACATTCTGTATTGGTATGTGGGCCACATGCTGCTGCTGGATGGGCCAGTTCACTGAAGTGGGCAGATGTGGCGCAGACTCTGTCAGCTGAAGCATGCCCCAGCTGCCGCGAAAAACCAACTTGGCGCTGAGGAGAAGCGTTGCAGCAGCTGTGGCTTGATACATTGGCAGGCGCACACACACGCACCCTGTGTATGTCTGTCTGCCATGGTCTTTCCTGCAGGCTACCTGCTGTTCCTCTGGTTGTCTACACCGTACAACATCAGTGAGGGTGAGGTGGAGCATGATGCCTCCACAGTACTGGTCCCAGATGTGGATATGGCACGAGTGGGCCAGGTAGGCCCCACTGCTCTTCACTTGTCAGCAGTGCCAGTTGAGATTATTTGCTCACCACGTATTGGACACTGCACAGGTAGCACTGTGCGGCTTCATATGTGATGCTCATGGTGCATGGAGCGTGTGAGGAGCTGATCAGTGTAGTGATGTATACGTCTCACCGTGCTGCATTGCAATGCGCCCACGTGTGTGCGGCTAAACTTGCCACATGCCCGTGCCTGCTGCTGCATCTACAGTCGGCACTCATCCTACCAGTTGCAGGCGTTGTGCTGACGATGGGCAGTGGGGCAGCCCTCACAGCACCCAACTCGGTCAAGATTGCATGGCAGCAGGTGTGCTTGGGCGCGTCCCAACACTCATGCCGTTCGACAGGTGCACTGTGTCATCTGTGTGCAAGACATGCCGACCAGGCCGCATCCATTTCAGAAGCGAAGCTCTGTCAGGCATGGTCCTGTACAAGTTAGTGCACTCACGGTGCCTGCGTCTCTGTCTCGTTCATTTGCAAATGCAGGCCACCATTTGCTCAGGGGCCAACAAGGCCAAGCTGGAGGATCCACTGCCATCAACCAACTGCTCCTTCTACTCCACAGAGGTGGGTGCCTGGCGCACGATTAAGACTGTGGTCGCAGCCACTCTTCTGCTGCTGTGTCCAACCCGTTGGGGAGTGGTGGGTGACCTGGTGTGTGGGGACCGTGTGCGACCCTGAATGCCCCAGCGTGCTGTAATCTGTGCAGTGCAGTGCTCACCGCCACCTACCAATCCTACATCAACCTTTGATACCAGCGATGTGCCAGCACTGCCATCCCCCCTGCGCTGGCCCTGCAAGTAACCTAAACAGCAGCCCACATGACAAACCTCAAAACCCTTAACCCAATGGCCTAAACCCTAAACCCTGAGCGCTAAACGCTATACCTCACACACCCTTGCAGGACGGCCGGCTGCGCACCAACGCGACCTTGTGTGCCGACTGGGCTGTGGCACGCGGGTCACTGCAGCAGCTGGGGCCCAACCGTACGTCCAGCAACCCGTGTGGTGTGGACACATCAGATGTGCCATATGTGGTGCCGCGCATTGCAGGGTGGGTGTGCTGCCGTGGTGCCCACCTGCTGGTCATTGCAACTCGCTTGGTTGTGCGAGTTGCAGGATGTTTGGCTCCTGCGGCATGCAAGAAGTATGTCTGTATTTGACGTTGCATTTGTGGGCTTGCCCCGTCTTCCCAGAACCCTATGTGTTTCAGCTGCAGCAAGAAACCAAAGCAGCAGCAAAAGGTCTTGGCCCCGTGCAGTGGTGTCACATCTTCATAATCCGTGAGAGTCTGATGATCTGCGTGCTGCTCTTGCATGACAGTACTTTCTACGCGGTGGAGTACTCGTACGTCACCGCCACTGTGTCTGTGAATGCATCCCTCCTTGCCACATCCGCTTTTGCCAAGGACCTGTACAAGGGCAGTGTGCAGCTGTACCTGCAGTACCCATACACGGGCACATCAAGCCTGCTGGGCGGCTCGTGGCCTGATGGCCAGCAGGTGCGGGCAGTTGCTGGTTGGATGTGCGTGTTCGGGGGCCGGGGCGTGCAAAAATGCTGGATGATGGCAGGCACATGCTGACGGGCATGTGGTGTGCCTGATCTCTCCCCCCTGTTTATGCACGTCAAGGCAGTGGGTTTGTAGATGTGTTGCAAGACGCTGGCGAGGTTGTGCCCTCTCTCACTGGCTGGTGCGTGCTCTGCGCACACCTGTCACAGGTGGTGTGGTCACGCCGTGTCAACCTGCTGGCCAACACTACTATGGTGGGTACATGCGCACGTTTGCCGTGTAGAACTTGGGCACAGCATGGGCGACGCGTTGGCTGCATGCTGTTTGAAGGCATCAGTGGTCTTTGCAGCTCCTTCGGGCCACAGCTCAGAACAGCTGCAGTTGCATGCGTGGGCACGGGCGCTTTACACGTGTTGCAGCTGGTATGTTCTTGAGGGTTTTGTTTGCTCAGCACCACACATGTGTGTCGTGTGGCTGCAGAAGTGGGAGGCGTCCCTGCGCACGCGCAACGTCCAGGCTGCAAGCTACTGGTGGGACATCCCACAGCTCAGCAAGACTACTCTGGACTATAAGGTGCGGTGAGGTCCAGTGCCATGCAGCACAGCACGGCTGCCACAGCACACATGCGTACGGCAGGGTGGTATTCTTGTGGGCAGCCGTGTAGCAGCTGTCCAGCATGGGTGGTGCTGCGCTGGCGCCACCGCACCGTGCGCAACCTTGGCATGCGTGTGTTCCGCACTGGACACACTTCCTACAGGTGGAGTACACGGAGGTGAGCATGGCCTCTGCCAGCCCTTCCCCGGACGGCTGGCTTGATGTTGCCAAGGTCTACATCAAGCTTGACGACCGTGACATGCAGGTGGGATGTGGGATATGAGGGCAGGTGTGATGTGGGATGTCCGGGTACATGAGGATGGGCGGTTGGTGATAACATAGTGACACAGGAGGGTGCAGTTCATGGTGAGGATAGTGAGGATAGTGACTTAGTGAGGATAGCGTACAGTTCATAGTGAAGTGAACTGCATTGGCGATGTGCAGACCGGGGCTCTGATGCAGTACAGATGGTGCTGCCGGCTGAGGTCTGGCATGGGCATGGTCTGGCATGCGCGTTCCACTCCCTCACCCACCATCATGACATTGGCAGGCTCATGCGTATGTACATACCGTACATGTGCACAGGTTTCTATGGACCCATACCGCTCCCTCTTCTCCCTCTTCTCAGACTTGGGAGGTTTCCTGTCCATCCTCATGGTAAGGGGCCGGCTGTGCATACGACACTTGAGCGCATGTAACCTGTGCCTTTACAGAGGTGCTGCCTGGTCGTTACTCATCCACAAGACACTATCCCCAGCTCAGGGCGCAGGCTCTCAACCTAGGCTGAGCTTGCGCTTGAGCAGACTGCTCCCAAATGGTGTGCGTGTTGGTTAATTGCATGCTTTTGTGTATGCCATGACATGCTCGTGCGCTTGCCCCCTGTGAACAGGCCATCGGACTGCCAGCAATGCTGTACAACTACGTAGTCTTCCGCGGCACGGTGGAAAACCTGATCAAGTCAGGTGACATTTCCTTTGACGAGGAGCTGCGCAAGCACAGGTCCAAGGTGAGACAGCAGCAGGCGCTGTTTTGTGTTGTGGTCCTTGTGGCTGGCGCAAGCTTTGGGAGGTAAAGCAGCATGGATGCCATGAGCTGAGTCAGTGCCGAGGCGCAAGCCAAGGTGCAGATCACACCAGGTGGAGCAGCGACAGTTGACCCTCTTGTTGCCTGGTGAGTTTGCATCTTGCTTCACTGCAGCTCTGCTGGCCCACATCCGCAGGCGATCCACACCTCGTTCGCCGCGGGCAAGCTCAGCCGCAGGTTGGATGCACCCAGCATGAGTGAGATGTACAGCGGCAGCCTGTTGCAGCGGGGCGGTAGCGCTACTGTGTCAGGTGCTGGCTTCAAGGGCAGCTCGCTGGCGCATGCAGCAGGTGGCAGCGGTGGTTTCGGAGGCGGCTCCGTCATGGGTGGTCAGCCAAGCAGTATGCTTGGCAGCGGCCGGGGCACTGTCAGCAGTGGCCTGCCACCCCGCCACCCCACAGCCACAGGACCAGCTAGCTTGCACAGGTTCGGCAGTGGCAAGGTGGTGCCTGCCCCCATCCCTGATGCACCTGCCACTGGGCAAGCTGCACAGCCACTGCCAGCAGCGGCCCTTGGCAAGACCACCTCAGATGCATGGGCAGCGGCTGGGGTCGTCAGTGTGGCAGGTGACAGTGCAGCAGTACGGGACGCAGCACGTATGGAAGAGTTCGACAGTGCGGGCGTACAAGAGGACCAGCTGCAGCAGCAGCGGCAGCCTCGAGCCACGGCGCTTGGCATGGCTGATGCAGGCATTCCAGGGGCGGTGGCGGAGTCGGTTGTGGAGGAGATTGATGGGCCAGGGCAGAAAGTGAATGGCTCAGGTGCTACGCCGCAGCTGGGGCACACGCCCAGGCCCTTGGGCGATCTGCCCGGCGTGCTACTGGCACCTGACACACCGCAGCACGTGCGGCCTGCAAACGGCCTGTCCTGGGCACCCTCTGGCAGTGTTGGTGATGCGGCTGGTGGTGGTGGTGGTGGTCAGCAGCAGCCTGGTGGTGGCAGTGGGCACGGCGTGTCCTGGGCTCCTGGGGTGGTGGCGCAGCGCAGTTTGCGCAGCACCTCTGCCACAGAATCCCCTTTTGCTACACTACAGCAGAGGGGTGATACGGAGCCGGGTGGTGTGATGAACGGTGTGGCTGGCGGCCTGGGGGCTGGCTCAGCGCGCGGAAACAAGTGCCGGCGCGGCAGCATTGATGCAGTGAGCGAGTGCAGCGAGGGCGGCACCACCATACACGACGTCAACATGGGCATGGGGGCCAGTATTCTGGTGTCTTACGAACATGACATCTTCCAGGTACGAGAGTTGGGATGGCGCGGCTTGTGTCATGAGCGAGCTTTGTGTGGGCTCAAGAGGGAGGCAAGGGCGTTAACCCCCACCTGCATAGTCAGCCCCAGAGGTTCAGTGACCCACTGTACACAGCATTCCATAGCACCAGACACCTGCATCTGCCTTGTGCATAACTGTTTGTTATTTGCACACCATGCTGGTGTCACAGGACAGTGATGAGGAAACGAATGACTTTGATGATGTCGTGCGCCATTGCACCAGCGAGTGCCACGCGCTGTACCACTTGCGCCAGGTAGGCAGGCCGGCAGTACACTGTCACTGCTAGGCAGTACACATGCTGACCCTGGGGAGTATGTGCAGCAGACCGCATGGTGTGCTGTGAATTGGTGGCGCTCTGTGGGTGGCTGCCCTTCTGATGCCCTACTTCTGTTTTGTATGTCACATGTCACCACACCATCCACCTGCAGCCACCCTGAGACGTCTGTGTTGCAACGTGCACCCCCACATCCATGCAGGTGGTCAAGTTGGTGCAGCACCAGCGCTACTTCCTCACTTGTGGCCTGGAGGGCGTGCACGCGCCCAGCAAGGGAGATCGGAACTGAGCAGGCAGCACACACAAGATCTACCAGGTGCAGCGTCCATGGTGTCGTGGGCTGGCACAGCCAGCAATGAATGAGAGTGCACGTGCTTGCACAAGGGCAGGCGAAGTTGCACCTTGAAATGGGGATGTTTCAGCAGCAGCACCGACATCCCTGTTGGCGTGCTGCTACTCGACCCTGCTTGGTGAGAGGCGGCGCGATCTGGCCTGTAGCGGCCGCATCAAAACCCAGAACCCAACTGCGTCTGTGTGGGCGACCTTGAAGATCAGTATGATCTATGCACTGCGTGATGATAGCTGTGATGAGTTTATGCACATTATGCGGTCCCATCACACTTTCACGATTCATGTTGGAATCATGCACCAATTGTTCACACTCTTACCTGGGAATTCTTAAAGCTTGCCGGATGAAAGCTCCTGGTGTGTATTGATTTACCAACTACTGTACAGGACGGCTGCAGCGTGCAAGGTGTGCAACCTAGCATGTGGCCTTTGCCTGACAGGGGGATGCACTGATATTACAGTGCCAGGAGTTTGCACTTTTGTGATCACAGCTCACGTGATGCCAGGTTGGGGAGAATGTTGAAGATGGCATATGCGATGTGTTGCTCTGCTTGCTCATGTTCATGCGTGGGCAAGCTATAAGTGATCATGGGAGCGGTGGGGGGGGAGTGCACAGTGCAGGAAGAGTTCAGGTGTGAACGGAACTTGTCATAGTAGGAGCCACAGTGCGGGTGTGTGGCACAGCATCGTGTTACAACGCGTCAAGTGCATGACGAGGTGGATCAAGCCCCTCAGTATGTGCATCTGCACCTCATGTTCAAGGGAGCCGGTTACCAATCAGAACATGCGCAGACCAGCACAGCATCAGAAGGGTTGTCTCAGATCATCAAATTTACATGAAGAGCTTGGCAAGCGGCCCAGCCAGGCAAGTTTTTTCCAGGCACCGGGTCATTCACAGCCCTGCTGCTGGGGTACAGTGGTGAAGGCTCATGAAAACTGCTTCGACACACCTCTCACACAGCCCCATTGACAGCTGCATGATGCAGCCCATGCATCGTCGCAAGGGCCTCCATACAAGTCATGAAATCAAACACCGCATCCCCTCCCAGGTGCGACCCCCAACCACGGCACCAGCAGGGTGTCTGCATGACCCTCGCTAGACGTGAGTACTGCCCTCACCCAGCCTGCAGCTGTGAGTTCTGCTGGACGCTGGTGTTCAATCGCTGTTGCTGAGCTGGCTGGACCTGCAGCTAAGCTGCACGCAAGTGTTTCATAGATGCCACATTTGGCAGCGTGCCAAATGAGTGACCATGTGCAGCAGGCCCAATGACCAACCAGGAATCGAACGCCGCAGCACGCCACTCAGCATGTATGCTGGTGTTGATGCAGGGCCGGACAGAAATGGTGAGCAAGATTGTGTCAAATGCATGGAGGCTGCAGCCGCAGACGGGCTGCATAGTTGTGCAAGGGGTGCACACTGAGGCAACTGCAGACAAGCCATGGCCAATGTCACCTACATTACAGCTGCCAATGGAGTGTGTGGCACAGAGCTGCATGTATTCGGCTGTCTGTGGCCTCAACAACACCACATGCTCAGTCTCATATTGCTGTCATTAGTTGGAACGTGAGCTACGGGTCAACACAGTGCAATCCATTCATGAAGCCCATTTAGATTGAAGCTGTTTAAGGCATGCCACAAAGCCCACAATTCGCCCAGATCTGATCCCTGCGGTGTCAAGCAAACTGGTCATACCCGATGAAGGTGGGCCCACCATAATGTCCATAAGTTAAGGCTCAGTTCCATGCTCTTCAGCGCAGCACACTGCTTTCAGTATCCATGCAGTGCAACCTGGCCCCACCCTGCCATCCTGCTACACACCCCTTCTGTTCTGTCAACTCCAGAATCTGCTTGAAGCACATCCTCCGTTCCTCCCCATCTATTGCAGCTGTGGAGGTCCACCCGGCTTGAAATTTTAGTGTTTGCTCATTGATCCTGTAGCTTGTCACATGCACCTGCTGCCCCGTTGTGGTCAAAGCTTGTCCTTGTTGCGAGTCAGGAAGTCAGGGTCACGCCGGAACTTTTCTGAGAAGCGCGTGAACCAGCTGCAACAGGCACACACCAGCAGTGTGAGGCAGTAGCGGCGTGAACTTGGATGCCTACGCACGGTGCGCACGGCCTTCCACATTCAAGGCATGCAAGGCGCAGCCAAAGCAGGTGTGAGCAACGCATGCATTAAGGATGAGACGTACAAACATGCACTTGAGCGCACCCACACACCCTGCACGTTGCACTTCTCCGCCCCCATGGCAGCACAGACCATACACCAGTCACACCCCTAACTCACCGGTCAAGGACGTTGGCAGGCACTACGATGTGGTCGCCCATCGCACGCGTCTGGAACGACTCCATGAAACGGAACAGATCCATGCCCACCAGCTTGGCAAAGTCCTCCCTGCCACGCGAGGATCAGAGCACAGGATACCAGCCAGCATGTGCAGGGCACCAGGACGTAGTGGCTTGGGTAGCAGCGGTGGATGTGCCTGTTCAGCACATGATGCAAGCACACCTGGCCTGTAGCTGCTGGACCTGAGCAGCATGCATGTGCGCATGGGTGCACCCACTTTGCTCCCAGCTTGGACCCCTCCTTGTGAATGATCTCTACGCCAGGCTCGACTGACACGCCCACCTGAGGCACACACACGAGTGGGCAGACATGAAAGTGTCAGTTGCTAACAGCGCGCAAGAGGCTTGCCAGCCGTTGGACAGGGGCAGCAGGAGCAGCCACAGTGCAGTTCCTGCCATCAAGGCAGCTTGCCCATCCAGACGGCATACGCTGATATGCAGTGTCTGCGTGATCACAAAGTCCACTCAGGCTCCACTCACCTGGATGGCACCTGGCCCTGGTGGCACGGGCCCTGACTCTGGTAGTGGCCACTGTGCAGCAGCAACAGGTGCAGATACCACAGCTGTTGCACCCCCTGCCTTTGAGGTGCTGCATGCATGCATGGCATGCATTGTCTTATGGTGTTACTTGCAACCCTGCACTCATCGTTGGTTGGATGCCCACAACCATGCCCAAACAGCATTCTTGTGTTTGCCACACCTGCAATGGCATGACCTCATTGGGATGCCCGTTGTGCACGCATCCACGGTACACCCATTCGCTGCCATTTGTGCGCACGTACAGCCCCAGCTGCATTGCAAGCGGTATGTGCAGGGAGTACAATGGTCCTGCACGCCCTTTGCATGCTCGTGCATGAACTGCTGGTCCCAGAGTTTGCACGCTGGCAGGCATGGACGCACATCTGGTAGAAGGTTCTACTGCAGCTTAGCGGCAGGCATGCAGCAGCCCGCAGCACCTGGCGGCAGGTTGCGCATGCACCATGCGTCATGAACAAACCATACTTACTGCCACATTGGGGTCCAAAGTGTTCGCTGCGGTGAGGAATATGCTGATCTCCTTGAGATCCCAGTAGTTTGGCGTCACAGTTGTGCAGACGTCCAGCACCTGATGGCAAGGGCCACGTCAGATCGCAATCAAGTGCACTACGTTGAAGTTGCTGTAATCACGTACCCAATGCGTTGGATCCACGCGTGTGAAGGCCGTCTCAAAAATTGGGTAGCTGGAGCCGACGAACATCACCCCAAACAACGGGGCTGCCATTCTCGATGCTGCTCTGCTTCAATTAATACAGGAAATTCACCTTCCGATGCGCCCCGATGAGGTGATGAGCGAGCCCTACATTCCAGCAGGTTCGAGAACACGTTCTGGTTGTGACTGCAGGGACTGTAACAAGCGTTTGTTCGGACGTTGCAGGATCTTAAGACCATCCAAGGACTTGTTGACAGAGCTCGCGTGTGCGATGAGTGAGCACATTGCAATACCTTGGACCCCTGCCCAGCAGTATAGAACTTTTCCTCATCCAGAGTAAGAAACCCACATCCTGTTCCCCAGGACCATTCGTCACAGAGTTCCTCAACAGTCTTGCGTGGCAAAGCACGGCCGCGCACTCAACAGGCATTGCACACCTGACATCACTGCTGTGATAGGTGCACATAAAAAATTGAACAGACCAAACAACGAGTTAGGGCCACAAGCTTTAACAGAAGCTGCTCGTAGTGTGTTCTGCGCTGGCAGCCTGACACATACACACAACAGAAGGCTGGCCCTCGTTGAGGAATTTCTGCCCCCATATTGCGGCCGCCCCAAGCATCCACCACCCCACGTAACACTGCGTAGCCGAGCCACATGCGCAGACAAGCACAAAAGCATCACCATATACACATACAATGACCGCAGGCATGGGCCCCTCGCATGGGCCCAGTTCAGGCCAGTGCCTGAAGACAAAAACGGCACATCCATCAAACACAGTCGTCTTTGGTTGTCCCTCTACATCTAGATCTACGCGTTAATGACTGCTTGAGCCACGGTCTTCAGGTTCTTAGTGGTGAGCAGGGACTTGGTGGTAGAGTAGAGCTGCTCCTTGAGCATCAGCATGAGGGCGGCGTTCAGCGCAGTCTGCAGGATCTTTGAGCGCAGGCCTTTAAAGAAACCACCAAGGCCCTCCTCCGCCCAGATGCGGTACAGGCAGTCCAGGGTGCCTGCGGGACACGAGTGCACGTGACACTCCAGTCACTGTGATTTCTAGGGGTACGTGCTACAGCCCAGCCCAGCACAGTTTGGCAGTGCGCTTGTGGGAGGGACAAAGGAGCACATAGGTCCACCAGGTCAAGGCCAGCAGGCACCAACGCTCAAGGGCGTGCAGAAACCGGTGGATTCAGCGAGCCAAAGCAACAACGGCATAACCAAAGACCCCCATCACTGCCAAGGGCACCCACCCTTGTACTGCAGTTCTTTGCTGCTCTTGCTGGCGGCCTGTAGCCTGCTCTTGACCACCACCAGCCAGTAGGTCGCGATCGTGGCACCAATCTTGGCCAGGGCACTGGCCAGGAAGATCTCAGCGGCGCTCAGCTTCACTGCTGCTTGGGATGCCTTGCTGTTGGCGCCCACCCCAGGCACTGCCCCACCCTTGCTGTTCCGTGTCTTAGCACCTGCCTGAGCCCCAGCTGGGGATGTGGCAGCGGATGTGCCGGCAGCCGCAGCATCGCCCATGTTGGTTGATGAGCTGGAGCGGCTGGTGGGCTTATCACCAGCAGTAGCACCACTGCTGCTACTGCTGCTGGCGGCACGCTCCCCGCGCTCAGGGGAGGCAGTGCGGGCGGCACGCGCCTGCTTCCATCGGCGCATGCCGCGCAGGATCTGCTCATACAGCATGTACTGGATGGCTGGGTTGGCGACCAGGACCAGGGAGGGCAGCAGGCCTGCCCAGAACCCGCCGATGCCGCCTGCGCCACAGCCGCATAGTGGTTGGTGTTTGCATGGTGCAGAGGCCCAATGCATATCACAATACCGTATCAGCAATTGCGCGACTGTGCATCCAGCACACTAGCTACTGCATACCGCTGCATCCGGCAAGACGACAAACATCTGCACAGACCAGCTCACCCTCAGCATAGACGCGTGAGACGATGGATGCCACGCTTGCACTGGACTCAGGTGCGCGGCCCTCCACCACAAGCTTCTTTTGAGCCTGCGATACATTAGCAATTGAGATGAGTTGCACGACAGCAGCGTGCGCTCAGTGTGCTATGCTCCACAGAGGCAGTCCGCACACAGCTGTGGCGGGCCAGGCTTCGACACGCATGGATGTACAACCACGGTGAATGTGCACACTGCAGCTGCAAGGCCCTAGCGCGTGCGTGAGCAGGCGCACCTGGACACGTGTGGCCACAACTGATGCAGGCATGGTGACAAGCTGGTTGCCTGCGCCAGCCACGGCAGCTACGAGCAGGGATGACAAGATACCGATCTCCTTGTTCTTGGTTGAGCCGGAGGAGGTGGCAGGAGCAGCGGATGCTGCAGTGCCGTCCTTCTTGGCATGCAGGTTCTCACGGAAGGTCACTGCGAAGTGGCGCAGCTTGGAGTAGCTGCGAGGTGGGGCAGCAAGGAAGGACGGGCCGGTTGTGCTGGGCTAGTGAAGCATCCCGTCAAATGGCGCATGCACAGCTGTCACCGCCAGGTGCGTGGGCTGCACATCTTATTCTCCAGTGTTGCAAGAGGTGCTGCTGATACACAGCATGCGTTGTTGTGTGCGCCATGCTGAGGGTGCACACTGCGCAAGGATGTGACGTGATGACTTCATGGTGCAATCGTGCATGGGCCGCTGCAAGGCGACCACGCCATGTCACAGCACACTCAGCAAACCCTGCACCGCACGCTCGCAACAAACCGCGCGACTCACAGGTAGAAGTATACGCCGCTCTGCAGCGCGCTCTCCACGATGTTTGGCTCAAGGCCCGCATACAGCCCCAGTTTATACTTCTTGATCACATCCAGCGTGCTAAGCGCAGCAGAGGAGTCGTTTGCAGTGGAAAGAGCCTGGATGGTGTAGATGGTCTTCAGCGGGTATGTTGCTACAAGGCTCACTACGGAGCCAAGGCTCCCACTGACGGCCTCAACAGTCGCATCAGAAACCCCTTTGCCGGCGGACATGATGCTGGATTGACCCTGGGCAATGGCGTGGAAGTGCTGCAGGTCCCTTCCGATACCTGTCACAGGTGGCTCAAACTCAGCGCTCCTGACTCCGTGGCATTCGGGTGTTTAACATAGCGCAGGGCAACAAGGTTCACAGCAATGTCTTGAATCAATGAGAAGCGTTTGTCCTCGTCAGATATCCTCTTTTCGTAGCGACGCCTTTACACGCTGGGAGAACATTATCAGTGCACTCAAATTGATGGAATGCCCCTGTCTGACGCTTTGGATACACGCCCAACCTCAGCGCCATACTAGTTAATGCTGCAGGTGGTGCAGCATACTCAAAATGCTTCTGAATGCGAGTCATCTTCAACCTTGAGCCAGGGGTGTCCTTTGGGTTGCTTTCCATGCTTGCATGCATGTCCTGTCACCGCCCACAAACGTCCTGCCTGATGCCAGCACGCGAGCCAGACCATGCTATTGGCATCGGCATCTGGCCAGCAGCCAACAGATATCATAAAAAGCACAGTTCAGCATCTCTCACTTGTCCTGCTCCATTGGTGGTGGCGCACCAAGGAAAGGCAGCGGCAGCTTGCCAATCTGCATGCAGATGTGCAGCATGCAAGTGATCTTAAGATTCATGAGAATGATGAACACCACGTCATGGCAAAGCACACCCCAACGTAGAGACGGTGCCAGTTAATAACATCTGAACAAGCTATACTAAAGCATGAGGGGATGCAGCGCCTTGTGCCCACAAGGAGTTGGAGCTCGTGTTCATTCAGCAAGCTCCACGAAATGGGCAGCAGACAAGTTTGCCATCAGCTTGCTCAACGCCCGCATCCTCAAGACCACCACACAGGGGTGCACGAGCTCTTTAAGAGCTGACGGCAATGTGACAAGAATATGACAAGCACCCACCTTCCACAAGCCATATGCAGTGGACCCCGCCAAGAACGTGAACACGGTTGGCGTGTAGCCCGGGTACAACACATCTGACACGAATGAGTCCCAGTCATCAGGCAGGAAACCCTGCACAGTGAGGGTGGCAGCCAGATGTTGCAGTCTGCATGCTCGAGAGGAAGCAGCTCCGGTGCACGATCAGGCAGTGGCACAAGGCTGGGATCAATGATGCGTGCAGTGCTAATATGGCATGGCAAGGCGCGGTGGTGCCAGTGGCCGTCGACATAGTCACATTGTACGCTCTCAGCTGGCTGGCCATTATCGCAAGTGTTTGGCCAGTGGGCTCCACCCAAAGCCCAGTTGCCCAACTGTGTGTACAGCCTGAGGCGGCTGTCAGCAGCCAACAACCTCAACACCCTGACACATGGACTGCCTATGTGCGACTGAACAGCTCACCGAGCCCGCGATGAGCAGTCCCTCCAGCAGGATAACACCAAACAGGAAGCCAAGTGCATTGATGTACGTCGTCTCTGCTGCGGCAGTAGGAGGCGCAGGGCCCTGCAACGGCAATGAGCATCGCGCAACAAAGCCACCGAGTCAGAATGCATGCTCCACTCCCTGATGCCAGGGCACTGTCAGCTGCCATTAAAACACAGCATGTTATACAGGCAACAACAACATGCAGCCACTGTGCTGCTCGCATACCACATCAGGGCCTCGTGATCCCTCAACCTGAAGTGTGTGCATGCACGGCTCGTAGCAAACAGCGGGCGCAGACAGGCTGCTCACCTTCCCCGTCACTGCATCTACTACTGCCGACTCCACTTTAACCTTGGGCTCCACCTTCCGCGCACGTCGGCTCCGCTGCAATAACATCAGTGAAGAGGATATCACATATCAGTAAAAGCCGCTGTGCTTTGCACCCTTGCCATGTTTAAGCATGCAGCGCAGCTTGGCAGGTGCGGCAACCAGCTGCAGCTCTGCAGGTTATGTGCAAGGCCATGAACAGCTGCAAGCACTCATGAAGCGCCATGCATGCAGATCCACGTCCAGCATGAAAGAAGAGCGACAGCCAGCGGTTTGAGTACGCGAACGCATCAGAATGCAACTGGCCCAGGTGCATCTGTAAGTACAGCGTGTGGTCCGTTAATGTGGATACGTGGGTGGACGTGGCTTACCATGCGCGCCTCTAGAGCTTCAACTGCGCTATCGTCCGCTGAGGCTGTCGACGCAACAGGCTCCTGCGCTGGAGCAGCAGAAGGCGCATCCGACCCCAACCCTTTCCCAGCATGCACTACGTGCACAGATGTGCGACCTGCAGCTGTTTGACGCAGTGTCGTGGATCTCACGCAGACGGTGTTGGCACGGTGTAGTAGAAGACTGGCCATGGCTGAGAGGTGTAACAGGTTACAAGACCCTTCCTACTGTAAGATCCAACAACGAATCCAGTGTTGGGCAACTGGATGGTACAGCCCATGTCACATGGTCACACCTGTATTGTTGGCCCTCTTTTGCCTTGGCCTGTAGTCTTCTTCAGCGTGCTGTATGGGGCGTGAAAGTGCCATAATCTGCTCATAATGTAGTTTGATGGGTTCTGGCACAGTCATCATAGCATTTGCGCGCCTGCCGGTGCCAGGGCAGGTCAAAACAAGGCTGGCTGCAGGCTTAGGCAAGCAGGCAGCATGTGATTTCTATGCAGCCTGTGCAGCACATGTGCTGCATGCATGCCGCAGGTGTGCATGCCGCGTGTTATGTGCTTATGTTGCAGAAGCACATTCAATCGCGGTTGGCACAGCAATGCCAGATCTACAGCGCTGTCCTGTACGTTGTTTGCAGATTCGATGCAGCGCGCCTGGTGGTGTATCACAGCAGCACAGACAGCACACGTGATGTTACAGCATGGCTGGAGGATCTGGGGCTACAGGTAAGACGTGGCAGCAGTTGCAGGTCAGTGAGACCACACGACCCACCAGTAGACGCACCTCCACTACCCTGACGTTTACATGGTTTACAGATGCCTTGTGGCTGCATTGTGTCAGTGATGAGATCCTCGCCACCTAAGCGAAGTGCTGCTCCGGACACGGCACTGGTTTACATGCAGGGAGTTGAGGCTGTGCCGCAGGCAGCTGGTGACTTGGGAGAGAAGATGGCCGATGCACTGGGGTCACAGCTGTCGCAGCCAGGCGTGCACAAGGCAATCTTGGTGGGGACCGACATCCCAGGGCTGTCCACTCAGACGCTGACAGCTGCTGCGGCTGCTCTGGGGAGCTATGAGGTATTGGCAATGCAGCTGTTGCTCCAGGCTGCATGAGGTGATTCGTGTGGGTGGTTCATGGTGCCGCACACATGGGATGACAAGGAAAATGATCACAGTGTATCACTGGGGTGCTGCCTGACATCGTGATGTCATGCTTGTAGCTTGTGCTGGGTCCTGCAGTTGATGGAGGCTACTACCTGGTGGGTGCGACCCGGCTGGTGCCGTCACTCTTCCAGGTGTGTGCAAGCTCGTGCCGCAACACATTCTCAGCGACCACGAATGCACGTGTACCGCCACACTGTGTATGATGGCATGCCATGCATGAATGAAACGCGCTAGGGATGAAAACAAGTGTGCGTTCTGCCAACCTCGAGACATCGGCATGAAGGCGTGTGAGCACGGTGACAAATTGTGTGCAGGGCATCACGTGGAGCACCCCATCAGTGCTGGCTCAGCAGCTGGAGCGCGCAGCACAGGCAGGTGTGTGCTGTGCACCCGTGGCCACACTGCCATGCCTGCAAGATGTAGACACTGTGGATGACCTGTACGCCTGGCATGCATCACTGCCATCCATCAGCAACTCTGCATGTGATGAGCGGGCTGGCAGTGAAACAGCGGGGTATAGCGGGGTGCCAGGCATGACTGGAAGCGTCTGTGGGAGCACAGAGGATGACGATGGTTTGTGGTTCAAGCGGCTGCAGCATGTGGTGAGGGAGTTGGTTCAGCAGCGGGCGCCAGAACCTGCACCAGTTTGACCGCTATGATAGCGCGATAGCTTCAGTGTGTGCTTGCTGTCCACATTTACCTCACACGCACACCGTGCACGCACACACTGCTTCAGTTATAATACAATGTGCTGGCACACTGCGTCTCAGTTAGAGTGAACAACACCATCCAACACCTGTTTCAACCTCTATCCAACCTGGCTTGACGCGTGCCGTTACATTCCTTGCCTGCAGCAGAACTAGCATTTTAATCAACAGCCGACGATTTGCCGCTGAGTACCACAACCAAAGCCCAGACCCGGCAACTTTTCTATACAGCATCAGTGCCACAGCCTTTGCATACAGCTAGCAGCTCCATCGTTGCTTGTGCAGCCAGTATGCAAACACGCACGAGTGCTACAACTGCAGGGTGCCTCCAGCATACCAGCAGCGTCTGCCCCCATCAGATGTGACCGCTCGCTCCACACCAGCAGTCCAACGCATACGCGAGAAGATACTAGAGAAGATACTAGTTGTGATGCATGCTGGTTGCATAATGTACAACACTTAGTTCTTATACAACAGGTGTTGAGTTGCCCAGTAGCGCTAATCATATGTTGGTAAGCTTGCAAGATGTACACGGTACAAAAACCCACGTTGTGCACACAGACAGAAAGGGGACTGAACAAGAACAGCTATGCGCGTACCTCACGGTTCCGCTAGGGCCGCGTACTTAACCCTCATGTCACGGACGTGTGAAGTGCTGCTTCAAGACATGCTGCCTCAAGTGCTTCCATCGTGATTTCTGGCTTCGCTTTCGACCTCGCACAAACTCGCAGCAGGACATCGACTGAGCATCGCACGCGCTTGGAGAGTCGCATGTTAATGTCGGAAACGGCTCACGTTGCAGCCCTCGAGTCAGTCAGTACCCAGGCATTGACCAGAGGGAGGAGGCAAGATGCGAGATGGACAGAAACGGACCATGTTGAGACAGTGTTTTCCTTTGCTGGAATCACTTTTGGAGCACGAGATTGTTCTCCCTCCTCACTGGCGAGTGTAACGAGAAGTTAGCAAGTTCTTGCGAGGCTCACGCATGGTTTTTATTTTCATGGGTTGAGGTAACAACAATGTTTCGCCCGTATAGTCAGAAAATTGCCCGCGACGTGGCCAATGCATCCTCTTCTGAGCTAAAAAATTCAATAACAAACGAAATCAAAGTCTTGTTGCTCACCATGGAAAAAAACAACCAGCTCGAGATGCATAAGCTAGACAAAAAGATGGACGAAATGATCACCGCCGTGAAGGTTATTGGGGCTATTGGCTCTGTGATTGCGACGGGCTTTACTCTCCTGCCCCTGGCCGCTGAGTTCCTGGACAAGTCCAAGCAGTCGCATGCATGAGGTAAGGATGTTGGCACGACCATGCACGGCTGGTGTCCTTGCGATATGGAATGGAAGCAGCTGGGCCCCCTTAAACCTCGGGTGCGTTCTTCTTTTTGCGC
>QAXD01000015.1:368103-389169 GCA_004335575.1 Haematococcus sp. NG2 | reverse complement strand
GGGGCGGGGGGCGCGGGGGGTGTAGGGGGAGCTCGTGGTTCTTGAGCGGGATCTGGGCGATACCCAGTCGATACGTGCAGTCGATACCATATCGGACTTGTTTCATCACTTGTACGTCACAGGCGTGTTTCATCGCCTGCATGCCACAGGCTTGTTTAACCACTTCTTGCTTGTCACAGGCTTGTTCATTCCATTCGCGTGCCATAGGTTGTTTCTTGCTTCAGCTGGCTACAACACAAGCCGTGCCGGGCCAGGGCCCAAACCGCGGTCGGTCAGCTAGTGCAGCCGCCCATGTCAGCGCGTGCTGTGCGAGTTGCGCGCGCGATTAAGTGTTCGGACCCACAACCCTAAACTACTGGGATTCAGGGTTCGGTGAGAGCTGTGGCAACACCCCTAGCGTTCAAACACGTGCACGCACGTGGCCAGATGTTACGAATCCCGAGCTTACACGTAACAACCTGGTGATGTAACCTGGCTTCAATCTTCATGGCAATGCCCATCCTCAGACCAGCCTCTCAGCGTCTCATGGACGGCTTGCCACGAAACACAACCTAGCACCCCCATGTGTCAGCACTGACCCAAGTCCGGACCTGATACGGATCGTACTGGTTTTGGTATAAACGGCTAAGCACTTAGGGCAGGGTAGTGCTCCCGGAATCGAACCGAGCCTTACTCACAACAGTCAGCATGTCTCAGCATGACTCAGCATACTGCTGTGTGCCACGTAACATTACATAGCAGAGCTGAACATGAACATACCGTAGCTGGCTGTGATGGAAATGCGTTAGGACGTCATGGTAACTTATGGTAACAGGATGGTAAGCTGGCTGTTATGTGTAGGCTGGCTGTGATGGCTGCCACGTAGAAGCCCCTGACTGGCTTACTGTGTGACAACAACAATGACATGAACAATAACAACACTCTGCATCCACTTGGTCATCTCTGGCACTCCTGTTCCCCTGACTACAAACCTGTCACTGCGTCTGGGCTTCCGTTTCCCACCCTCATCCCCCAAACATTCACCCCACCATCAACACCTTCTCTCCTATGCTCTCTTGTCGCATACGCTGCTGAAATGAAACATCCAGGACGGATATGATGCGAGATATATAGCCAATAGGCCCTCGACCGGCTTACCACAACACCTTCTCTCAATGCTCCGCCTCCATCCCCCGCCCCCCTGTGCCCCTCCCACCCCTCAGCCCCCCAAAATTGCACCCGCCTGAACACAGGAACAACGCGATCGCTCCAACTGGCCCTCCACATGCGTTGTGCCATAGGGTGTAGGGTATAGGATTGGAAAACACTCAACCCTAAAGCAGAACAGCCCATGGCCGCGCATGTATCTCATGTTCAAAGCAAGTTCAACCCTCATCACACGCTGCCGTGGCGAAGGCAGACACGGGTGCTGCACAGAAACTCCCAATATGCATCAAAAAGAGCCTCATCAGACAGAGCCTCACCACTAAAAGCCTCAACAGAAAGAGCCGACCTGGCCCTTACCACCTTACCTTACCTGGCCCACTTATCAACGCTCAACCTTACTAAAGCCATGCTAGACGGCAAATATAGAGTAGGGTCAGCAGGCCCAGCAACTGTGTGGAACAGCTACTGCCGGTCCTGCTGCCGCTACTGCCTCCTACAGTTGGTGCTGCCGGTCTGCCCAGGACAGGTGTTGCTGCCGCTCCTGCCCCCTGCAGCTGCTGCTGCTGCCGCTACTGCTCCCTACAGCTGCTGCTGCCGCGACTGCTCCCTACAGCTGCTGCTGCTCTTGCTTATGCCCCCTACAGCTGCTGCTGCTGCCGCTACTGCTCCCTACAGCTGCTGCTGCTCTTGCTTATGCCCCCTACAGCTGCTGCTACCGCGACTGCCCAGGACAGGTGTTGCTGCCGCTCCTGCCCCCTGCAGCAGCTGCTGCTGCTGCTGCTGCCCCTCGCTGAAACAGCTGCCTTTGCCGCTACTGCCCCCTACAGCCGCTACTGCCCCATTCAGCAGCCACTGCCGCTGCTGCTGCTGCCCCATGTAGCCGCTGCTGCTGCTGCTCTCACTGGCTAGAACCGCTGCTACCGCTACTGCGTGCGACAGCTGCTGCTGCTGGTGGCTAGAACCGCTGCTTCCGTAACTGCGCGCGACAGCTGCTGCGCGGCAGCCACGATGGCAGCTGCACGAGACAACACGCCATCCACATCCACGCCCTGCATGCCACGCACCTGCGCAGGGTTTCAGGGTTTAGGGTCTAAGCTTAGGGTGAAGGGTTTAAGTTTAGGGTTTACGCAGCACAAGCACACAGGAGAGGTGTGGCAGCACGAGCGGTGCCAAACTTGGAACTTGTACATCTGCTGTCAATTTGCCACCTAAAAGCGCTTGACTGGCTTAGGTGTAACAACAACAACAACAACAACAACAACAACAACAACAACAACAACAACAACAACTACTACTTGTACATTTGCACAGGAACTTGCACATGTTCTGTACATGTCTATGTTGAGTCGGCAGAGAAGCACCACCCACACATGCTCCTCCTATTGCCCATTTGATCACAGCATCCGGCCGCGTGGTGCCAGATTCAGGTGGCCTGTTCAGACCCAGGCCCTTTTAATAATAATAACACGGCGTTCAAGACCCTCTTAACGCACACGGAGGCCTCTCCTGCGCCCGCCCTCCCGGCCTTTCCTCGCGCACCTGTGCCACACTCCCACCACCACCGTCGGGGCCCGCGCTGCTGCCGCAGCTGATACACCAGCTGCCCCCGCTGTGCTCTCTGCCCAAACCCCCGCCGTTCCCACTGCCCATACCCCCGCTGCTCCCACTGCCCAAGTCCCAGCTGCTACCCCAGCCGCTCCCACTGCGCAAGCCCCCACTGGTGCCGCAGCCGCTGGCCCCCCCATGGCTGCCGCGGCCACCAACCTTCCCAGCCCCGCCATGGCCGTGCACTTGCCACCCCCCCGCATGCGCCGTGCGTGCAATCCATGCCTCCACCACCACCGCCGCCGCGGGCAGCACCAGCGCCAGCACCAGCAGCAGCACCAGCGCTGTACGCGCCGCCCCACGCAGCAGTAGCGCACGCTCCATGCGTGTCACCTCTGTTCTTGAGGGGCTGGGGGGTAGCTGCGCGGCCGACGGCGGGCCGCCGTCACAGCCGCCGTCACAGTTGCTGCGCCCCCCATGCGCCGGCCCCGTACCGCCTGTACCGCCTGCCTGCACTGTACCGCCTGTACTGCCAGTGCCCAGGTCAGACAGGGCGGTGGCGGAGGACGGGCGGGGCATGTGGTGGCTGCTGCGGTGGTTGTCATGTTGGTTGTCATGTTGGTTGTCATGTTGGTTGTCATGGTGGTTGCAGTTGCGGCTTTGCTGGTTATGGTTTTGCTGACTGTGGTTGTGGTGGGTTTGCTGGCTGTGGTGGTGGTGGTGGTTGCATTTATGGCTTTGCTGGTTGTGGGTGTTGTGGATTTGCTGGCTGTAGTGGGTTTGCTGATTGTGGTGGTGGTGGTTGGGATGTTTACGTTGTTTGCAGTCATGGTGGTTGTGGTGGTGGTGTTGGCCCCCACCACCAGAGTTGTGGTGGGCCGTGCCGTGTCCTGCGCCCCTTGTACTGCCTGTACCGCCCGTTCTTCCTGCACCGCCTGAACCCTCCATGCTTCCTGCACCGCCTGTACCGCCCGTACCGGCTGTACTGCCCGTGTCGCGTCCTACACCCTGTGTACTGCCTGTACCGCCCGCAGCCCCCCGCAGCCTGCTTGTGGCGCCGCTGTCGTGCGGCCGCTGCGCCCCAGCCCTGCCGCACGCCACCACACTCCCCGCGCCATCCGAGCGCGACGGCCTTGGCGGTGCGGCCTGGTGCTGCTGCTGGTGCTGGTGCTGCTGCTGCGGCTGCTGTTGCTGGCCTGGGTGTGCAGCAGCGAACAGGCCGGTGACGCGGGTGAGGGCCGCTGGCAGCGACCAGCTGCGCGCGCGCGGCGCGGGCAACGGAGCAGGAGCAGCTGCTTTGCCTTCAGCAGGTGCTGTGAGTGGAGCAGGTGCTGTGCATGGAGCAGGTACTGTGCATGCAGCAGCTGCTATGCCTGCAGCAGCTGCGCGGTGTACTGCACGGCTCTGGCTGCACTCGTGAGTTGCGTCTGTTTCCGTGAACCCTGCTGCCGGCTCTTCGCTCATGGCGTCCGCACCCAATGCCACAGTTGCTGCTGGTGCCGCTGCCGCCCCCGTCACAGCTTGTGGTCTTGCCACTGCCGCTGCTGCTGCCTTCGCTGGTGCTGCGGCTGCTGCTGCTGCTGTTTCTGGTGCTGCCATGGCTGCCGCTGCTGGTGCTGGTGCTGCTGTCGGTCCCGCTGCTGGTGCTGCTGTTCCCACTGCTGGTGCTGCTGCTGCCTGAACTGCAGTTACCCTGGCGCTGGCTGCACCTGGACCAGCAGCACTTGGACTGCTGCTGCGCTCTTGTGCACGCTGGTGTGGGGGCTGGGGTGAGGGCTCTTGCGGAAGCTGGTGTGAGGGCTGGTGTGAGGGCGCTTGAGGACATTGGCGTGGTGGCTGCTGTGAAAACTGTTGTGAGGGCTCTTGCGGAAGCTGCTGTGATGGCTGCTGTGAAAACTGTTGTGAGGGCTCTTGCGGAAGCTGCTGTGATGGCTGCTGTGAAAACTGTTGTGACGGCTCTTGTGGCAGCTGGTGCAAGAGCTGGTGCGAGAGCTGGTGTGCTGCACCCGCAGGGAGGGGGCCCTGTGGGGCGGCGGCGGCTGCGGCTGCGGCAGGGGAGACCGTGGCTGCAGCATGGGAGGCCGCGGCTGCAGCAGGAGCTGCGCCCAAGCTCCTGACGAAGGAGCCCAGCTGGTGGAGGGCCCGGGACAGGGAGGCGGTGCGCCTGTGGGCTGCCAGCCCGTGCGGCACTGCACCCACATGACGGGCAGTGTGTGTTGCAGTTGTTATTAGGTGTTACACTCAGCGGTTTATGCACTGCAATTACATGGTGGGCAAGTTGTGCTGCAGTTGTTATTGGGTGTTGCACAGTGCAGCCACGGAACAACCCCAGATTTATCCAGGGGCACTGCGGGCAATCACCAGGTGGCAGATGCTCACCCACCATGCTCTGGGCACGCCCCGCGCACTGCGCACGCGTTGTGCATGGTACAGTCACGGTGCCCAGCAACAGTGTGTGCGGGGACGGCTTGTGTGGGTACGTCACTCGCGCCTGGTGCAGGCATGTCCTGTTCAGGCATGTCCTGTGCAGGCACGTCCTGTGCAGGCACGTCCTGTGCAGGCACGTCCTGTGCAGGCACGTCCTGTGCAAGCATGTCCTGTGCAGGCATGTCCTGTGCAGGCAGCATGTGGTGCATGGAGCTTGCGCGGGTGGGCAGTGGTGGTGGTAGCGGGTGCTGGTGCTGGTGCTGGTGTTGCTGCTGATGATGCCGCTGCTGCTGCTCAGGAGGGGGAGGGGGACAAGGAGGAGGAGGGGGAAACTGTTGCAGCTGCTGCTGCTGCTGCTGCTGCTGCGGTTGCAGCGGTCCGGTGTGGGACCGAGGCACCTTGCTCAAGTGCTTGCCACTGGCGATCGGCATGCTGCTTGCTGTATAGGCCTGTGTGCCGTGTGCAGCAGCGCTTGCTCCGTGTATACTATTTGGGGTTGCCCCATGTGCAGCAGTGCCCACGAGGCGCAGCTCCGCCACAACTGCCGGGGCAGCTGCCCCTGCTGCTGCTACCCCTGCTGCTGCTGCTGCTGCTGTCCCTGCTGCTGCCCCTGCTGCTGCTGCTTGCATCTGGGCTGGCTGTGAGCGCTGTGCGTGGGACGGTGCTAGGTGTGCGATGGCTGCAGCTGCATCGCCCGTTGTGTGCCGGCGGGGAGGCTGGCATGCACCGGGGCCATCAACATGCACGCCGTCCCACGTGGCAGCAGCGGAGGCACCGCCTGCATGGTGGCACATGCGCGCATGGTGCACATGCAGCGGGCCAGGTCACATGGATTGCGGCACCCAAGCCGTGTGGCATGGGCAACAACTGCCTCGGGCACTGTGCTGTGCATGCCAGACGTGACTAGAGCAGGGGCCATGCGTGCCAGACCGCCGCATGTCAGCAACTGCAGCACAGCACACTAGGCCGAGGTACCTTGGACAGTTGCATGAATCCCTGCCGGAGGCCACGAGACACGCTCCCGAAACGGCGCCATCTCCTGGACGTGAGCATACCTGTCGTTGCTGGTGGGATCAAGCCCCCGGTGGGCCCCTCCTGCTGGCGTCCTGGTAGGACCGGAGAAGCACTGCGTCAGCACCCGCAGGCCCATTTGAATGTAAGCAAATGGTCAATGTGGGGCTTGTGTTATCGAGTAGCTTGGACAGCGGCCCATCGTTTGCGCGCCATTGACGACTGGCGCTGACCAGGGTTGGCTTGTGCCTGGTCAGTTGACAGGAGAGTTTTACCAACGCAGCGCGCTGCGAGGCAGTGAGAGCACAATCTGCATCGTCTCACAGCGTCCACTCATGCGCATGCGCAACGGTCAGTTGATCCGAATTTTATCAACGTGACGAACACAAGAACTGCTAGTTATCGCTGCTGTGATAAGATGGGTGCCTCACGATCGCGTCGAGGATCTAGCAAATGACTTGTATTTGAGGAACTAGAGGCTTACTCTATATAAACTAAGCAGGTGAGGCGAATAATGTGGCTGGCACAGCTCGGCTTACAGATCTGAGCCAGGTTGTTGCAACATGTTGGGTTTGTGGCAGTGGCCTCTTGAGCGTCAACACTGGCTATATTGCAAACGCTGCGTGCGAGCTTGCGAATGCACTAATGTCTTTCATGCATGCTTGCACACCTGCGCGGCGCATGCATGTTGGGTAAACACAGTGGTGAGCCCAGCAGACCACATCAAGTTATCTGCACGCATGCCCATACCCAAGCTGCCTGTGGCATGCCTGCTCAGACTGACTCGAACAGCTGCATGCGCTGAACGCAGCACGTGCACGCATGGAGCGTCCACACCATCCGCCGCGGGGTGACGCTGAGGCAGCAGCAGGGCATGCACAGCAGGACGCGGCAGCGACCACCAGCGTGGGCGTGGCCCGAGGGGCAGCAAACGCGGCGCACGCACACCAAGCGCGCGGCCCCTCCCGGGTGTTGCTGTTGGGCACCCTTGTGTTCATAGGTGCGGGGGCTGGCGCTGGTGCTGCGCACAGCTGCCAGGGGCCTTCTGTGCTGCCCCCTCTCTGCAGCCATCGCCAGGCGCTGGCGATCGGGCGCAGAGGGGGCATGGGCTGCTGCATACTCACAGGCTGCGCCAGCTGCTCAGCAGGCCAGAGGCCATGCATACAGCGCAGGGCTTTCTTGCAGCCATCGCGAACTCCTTGCAGCCATCATGCGTGCACGCATCCCCTGCGCAGAGATGTCTGCAGGTCTTGCAGAGATCTCTGCGCTCCGGTGCTGCTGGACTGAGGTGGCTTCTGGCCCGCCTGTGCACCTGCAGGCATCTCATTGTACGTGCTGGTGATCACGCACCACCTGAAGATTGACATCCACGGCCTCCATTTACAGGTGAACCCCACAGCTCTGCCCCCCCACAGTTTTGGTTGTTTTCTGCAGATCATTCAAGGGGGTCATATTGGGTTGGGGTGCCTGTGACTGAGAATCAGGCGCTCCAAGCCCAAATTATTGGAGTGGTCCTGAGAGCATGGTACGATGGGCATGGCCAAGCAGTGCTACCCTTGGGCCGTTTTGCTGACCACCTCCCACCCCATCCCACCCCTTCAAACCGATTTCCTCTCATTTTGTGACACCCCACACCCAGCCCCTGTGTTTCATCAGTTGGTGGATGTCCCCTGCCGAACCATGGATGCGCATGCGTGCGACGCTCAAACGCTTAGCGATTTGACCTCACTAGCGACTCACCACCTTGGTGATCCACCTCTGAAGATACAACTCTTCGTTTCCATCAGCTTTCTTGATTGACCGGTCAGATGCACATAACACAACCCCCGTCCCTTGCCCTGTGGTGGCGCCACACATGTTTCCTGCTGGGCGCTGGCTCTGCCCCGGCCTCTGTGCTTTATCCTCCTTAGCGATCCACCTCCTTAGTGATTCACCTCTGAATAAAGTCAACATTGCTTGATATTGTTTTCTGCTTGGCTGGGGCGTTCGATGGCTGCACAGGGCTTGGATGGGTCGTCACATGCGGGCACCTCTGGCGTGGCCCAGCTGGCCAGGCGGCGCGCGATCGACCCAGAGGCGGCGTCCGCGTTTGTCGCGCGCATGCTGCAGCTGGGGGCGTTTGAGAAGTGGGTGCTGTTGCGTGTATTTTGTGTGTGGGCAAACACGTGCGTGGGCAGGTGTAGGGGAGGTATTGTACGTGAGTGTGTGTGAGTGTGTGTGTGTGGGGGAGGGGGGGGAGCTCAGGGAGCCTGGGGGCCTGGGGGCGGGTGTGATGGTGATTGCCTCCAGATGCGCTGCCAAAGTACCACTGGACTGCCTTCCTGATCCTGTACCGCTGCTTTACCGCACTCCGTCCACCATCGCTAAAGCATAGCCCTAAGCCCTAATCATAAACCCTTAACCTGAACCCTAAACCCAACCCTTACCCCCTAAACCCAACCCTAAATCCTGCGGGCCCAACCCCTGAACCCTGGCTGGCAGGTACGACAAGGACAGCAGCGGGAGCTGGAACAAGGCCGAGTTCCAGCTGTTCCTGATGGATCTGGCCCGGTCGCGCATCTTAGACCCCCACGCCCTCACCAACCACCATGGCACGGCTGCAGATCTGGTGGTTGGGGCCAAGGGCAGCAGTAGCAAGGGCGGCAGTAGCAAGGGCGGCCACCAGGGACAGGGACAGGCACAGACACAGGCTGGCGGTGCAGCTGCCGGCGGTACTGCTGCCGGCGGTACAGCTGCCAGTGGTACAACTGCCGGCGGTACAGCTGCTGCTGCGCCAGCGGCCACGTGCCCGGAGCTGAGCAAGGTGCGGCTGGCCCCCTGGTAATAAATACCCCTAGTAATGACGCCCCCTGGTAAAGGACGCCGCAGTACTTGTTGCTTGGTTGCAGTCCTTGTTGCCGTCTTGGTTGCTTCCCAACGCGTGATGGATTTGTTTGGGGTGTGGCTGTGTGCTGGATGTCCTGTTTGCGTGCCAGAACGCCCTATTTTGTGTCCTAGACGTGTGGCATATGAGATAAACAGCACGGATACACAGTCCAACAGACAATAGACAATACAGTAGACAATCAAGTAATAACAACAATAAGCAGACAGTAGAAGTGAACGACCCTGCTGCACTCCTTGCGCGCCCTTCTGCGCCGTGAACTCGTGGTGTTTGTGCGCCCTTATGCGCCATGCACTCGTGGTGTTTGCGCGCCCTTATGCGCCGTGAACTCATGATGTGTGCGCGCCCTTACATCTCATGAGCTCATGGTGTTTGCGCGCCCTTATACAACATGTACTCATGGGGTTTATGCGCCTTTATATCGTTATACGGTATGTCATCTATGAACTGATCTCACGATGTGTGCAGGAGCTGGTGGCTTCGTTTGCCAAGAACGCCACCATCATGCTCACGGTCAGCGACTGGCGCATCTTTGAGACGTTCGGTGCGTGCGGCGTGCAGGGTGTGGATTTGTCCAGGGTTTCGGTGTTTAGAGTTTGGGAGTCGAGTTTTTGTCTCTGAGCGTCCGCCATTCCCCCACACCCTAACCCCTAATTTCTAAACCCTAACCGCTAAAACCTAAAACCCTAAAACCCCTGTACCAGGCGTGAACTGGATGAAGCACCTGAAGCGCATTGGCGTGGACTATTGGCTGGTGGGCGCCACCGACAAGAAAACGGCCGAGTTCCTGGCGGGCCAGGTGCGGTTTCTGGCGGATTCTGCGGTTTCTGGCGGAGCGATTAGGGTTTAGTGGTTTAGGGTTTAAAGGTTAGGGTTTTGTGGTTTGTAAGGGAGCGCCCAGGTCTTCACCAAGCCAGTCAGCATGGTTCACTGACACCGCCACACACAACACCGTTACTGCACCGTGAAGCACGGTTCATTGCACCAATTGACACAGTCTGTGGAAGCTCATGGCTCAAATGATAAGCGTGGTTGACAAGCCATTCAGCGTGACTCTGAACCGCTCCACACGGTTTACTGCACCCATCAACTCGTGCACGGAATCATTCCACACGGTTTACTGCACATTTGTATTCAGGACTAGTTTGGGCATCTACTGATGTTGTTTGGCTGATGACTGTCAGGCTCCGGCATGCAGAAACATCTGTGAACCGCCGTGTTATCAATATTCTTATCAACCACCTGCCATCCCCGCTCCCGCCCTGACACCGTAGCAGCTGCAGTGCAAGAGGCAGTACATCATGATAGGGTACAGGCTGTACACTCTGCTGCACCACAGTCGGTACCACACACAGTACAGTTTGCAGCAGATGTACAACACATTTGCCTGAACCATGCAACCCTGCGCACCCACTGCCTGCACTCCCCCATGCCACACAGGGCCGCCACCCCTGCAACAGCATCAATGTGTGCTACTGAATATATACATATGTTGACTGCACCCATCAACACATTTGCCTGAAACATGCAACCCTGCGCATCCCTGCACTCCCACGCCACAGGGCCGCCACCCCTGCTTTAAGTTCTTTGAGGACGGCCACGGCCACGGCACCCAGAAGGAGTACAAGTGGGTGTGGTGCTATTGTATATTATGTTACAAATTGATTACTAAGTAGTAAGGTACTTCTAAGTGATAAGTTGCTCGGTGAACATGTAGGGGGTTTAGTTACTAAGCAAAACCTACCCCGGTCGACCAAGTACCGTGCGGCTTTGTCAGCGTTGCGTCTCGGCGCCCAGAAGGAGTACAAGTGCGTGTGGCCAGACGATCTAAGTGATCTACCGTAAATCATAAGTGAAAAATGGTCCAAGCAGTGTACCATGGGTGTACCGCATGTACCGCATGTACCACATGTACTGCATGTGTGTACTGCATGTGCACCACTGGCGTACCGCATGTGTACCGCGGGCGCAGGCACGGCGACGCGCACTACAACACGGCCACGTGTGTACTGCATGTGTACCGCATGTGTACCGCTGTACCGCGTTTGTGCCGCGTGTGTACCGCATGTGTACCGCACGTGTACCGCAGGTACGGGGACGCGCACTACAACGCGGCCACGTGGCGCAAGGTGACGGTGGTGGAGCAGATCGTGTCCTGGGGCTTCAACGTCATCCACTCGGACGTGGACGTGGTGCGGCTGGGGTTCAGGGTTTTAGGGTTTAGGGTTGAAGGGTTTAGGGTTGAAGGGTTTAGGGTTTAGGGTTTAGAAGACTTTACAAATACAGTGTACTTCTTTTGATTTGCATCCTGTATGCTACATGATTGAGAAGTTGAAGCATGGATGTGGGTGTTGTGCGGGTCTGCTGCCACTTTACACATGCGTTTTTCCTTTGGTTTGCACTGTACTGGTTTGAAAGCCTGCAGCATGGCAGCGTCGCGTGCTTGGATGTGGGCTGTCACTTTCTGGCATGCACCCCCACGAACGATGCCCTGCTCGAAAATACTTACGCCTGCAACGACGCGAACCTGCAACAGTCCTCTTCATCGAGGTGCTTCGCTAGGTATGGTACGTTTCATAAAATCAAATGGATCCGAAACAATGCGTTGGGTCACACACAGGTGTGGTTCCGTGACCCCCTGCCCTACTTCATGGGGCCTGCATGTGCTGAGACGGACGTGGTGGTCTCCACAGGTGTGTGTGTGGGGGATGGGGGGGGGATGGGGGGGGGGAGAGCACGTGTGCGTGCGTGCGTGTGGGCGTGTGGGCGGGGGTAGGGGAGGTATTGTGTGCATGTGTGACATGTGTGTGCATGTGCATGTTTTACACCTGAATGCCAGACTGGGCGCATGAATGCGGGGCGTGCAACATGATGAGGACCCCGGGTGCCTCTGCCTGCCTGTTTTTTCATCCTGCCTGTATGACAGACCTGGTGTCACTCGTGTCGCATACTTGCACTGCTTCCCCACCCACCTATCTGTCTGTCTGCCTGTCTGTCTGTCAGACCTGATGTCCACCACTTCCCCACCCACCAGTCTGTCTGTCTGTCAGACCTGGTGTCCACCACTTCCCCACCCACCAGTCTGTCTGCCTGTCTGTCTGGCAGACCTGGTGTCCACGCACAACGCCGCGGGTGACGAGGGCATTGAGCAGGGCATCCACCAGCACGTCAACCTAAACACCGGCGTGTACTGCGTCAAGGTGTGCAGCAGTACAGTTTCAGGCAGTACATTAATGCAATCATTGCATATGTGTAATCGTTGCATCAAGGTCATGCCTGAAACTGTACAGTACATTAGTGCACGTATCAGGTGCACAGCTTGCACAGAGCAGTGCATGCACAGCTGGGCCAGGGTGTGGGGTTTAGGCTACTAAAGTTTGGATTTCATACCTTCAACACCCTGAAGCTGCTACCGCGACCGCAACCTTGCAGTCTGTGGTCACTGCCCGTGTTAGTTTCTGGGCCCGAGCCCACTGCCTAATGTGATCAAACATGGTCAACGACGGCTAAACATGCTCAATTGTGGCCTAACACTTTCAAACAAGGTCGAACACGGTCAAACACGCGCAGTCGACTGAGGGCGGCAAGCGGTTCATGCAGGCGTGGGAAAGTCTGAGAGAGGGGGCACGGGACAATGACCAGGTGTGATGGTACTGTACCGCACTGTACTGCCATGTACTGCCGTGTAACGTGCTGGGTGTACCGCAGTGCACCAATCCTGTAATGAGACGTGTTGCACTGCAGTGCTCCTTGCTCTCTAATGTGTGTCGAATCCCGTATGGGTACCGTGCATGCACTGTCCTGTCCTATGTCGTGCCGTGTTTCAGTGCACCGTGCTGTACCGCACCCAGCCCTAAACCCTGGATTCTGTACCGCTGTTGTACCGCCGTACTGCTGTTGTACCGCAGTTTGGGCTGTACCGCTGGGTGCGCAGCCGCCCCGCTGCAGTGGACACTCAGAAGCGTGTATTGGACATCAAGGTACTGTGCTGCCTCCTGTACTGCCTGTACTGCCTGCTGTACCGCCTGTACCGCCTGTAGCACTGACAAGTGTACTGTGTAACACCGAGTGTGCTGTGTGTTGTACTGCCTGGACATCAAGGTACTGTACTGCCTCCTGTATGTTGTACCGCCTGTAACACTGGCCAGTGTACTGTGTAACACCCACAAGTGTACTGTGTGTTGTACTGCCCGTGCTGCTGCCCACATGGTGCTGCCTATCCTGCTGCCTGTGATGCTGCCCACGGTGCCACACTGCACTTTTGTTGCCAGCACCAGCCTTGGTACCACAGCACATGCTGCACGCCGTGCTGTCTGCACCCTGCCTGTACTGCTGTACTGCCTGTACTGCTGTACTGCCTGTACTGCTTAACTGCTTGTACTGCCGTACATCGCAGTGCTGCACGCCGTGCTGTCTGCACCCTGCCTGTACTGCTGTGATGTATATCCCGCTTGTACTGCCTGAACTGCTGTGATGTCTGTACTGCTGTACTGCCTGTACTGCCTGTACTGCAGGCGGACGGCGGGTCGGTGCGGCTGGGGCTGCTGTCAGTGGCCATGCTGCTCAACGGCTACTCCTACTTCATCCCCCGGCTGAACGTCGCGAACAAGCTCAACGCTCTGGTGCGTGTTCAGGGTTTAGGGTTTGATTTTTAGGGTCCAGGATTATTAGGGGATGCCCCTCCCTCAGCATGCGCTTGGCGTAAGGGCGTACGGTATACTTGATCTCTCTTCTTGCTCCTCAACCACCTTTCTCCCAATCGCACGCACCCACACCAATCTCTTTCTCGCTCTTTCTCTCACTCCTTTTCTCACTTTTTTCCTCACTCTTTCCCTCACTGTTCTCTCACTCTTCTTCTCACTCCTTTTCTCCCTCCTCTTCTCACTCTGTTTCTCACTCCCTCAGGGCATCCACCTCACGTGGGTCCCACTCTCCAGGGAGGGCAAGTTCCACCGCATGCGGGACGGCATGCTGTACAACGACGAGCCCGCGTACTACAGCGAGCCCATGTTCATCACCGCGGGTGCGTCGTGCCGCGGCATGCTGTGTACCGCCGTACTGCAGCATGCTGTGCCGCGCTGCGCTGCGGCGTACTGCCCGCGGCCTGTGCATCACCCTCACTCCGTCCCCCTCTTTGTGCCTACCTGGTCCAGGCGCCTGCCTGTGTCCTGTTTGTGGCTGCATAGCGCTGGTGACCTTCTGCCCTCCCTTTCTGTACTTGACGACCAGCACACTCCTGGGTGCAACGATTTGCGGTCCAATTTCGCCCGTAGATTACACACTGTTGCACCCAGGATGTATTCCATTCTCTTTCATCATCTATCTATCCGCTATCCTCCATCCTCTATCTAGATCTCTTCTCTTTTACTCTATACTGTTACCTACCTATCCTCTATCCTCTAAGTTTGCTCCCCACCTGTGCACCCATGCCTCTGTCTCTGCTCAGAGCTGGACAAGGTCGCTGTGCCAGACGGCTACAACGGGTGGCAGGACACTGAGAAGATGATCAAGTTCCACCTGGAGGCTATGGACAAGCAGCTGGTGCAGGTGTGGTGTGCCACCTGGTTGCCTGGTTGCTTGGTTGTCCTCGTGTGGTTCTTATAGGGTTTAGGGTTTGGGGTATAGCTGGTGCGGGTGGTTGTTGACTTGTTGACTAAGGCTTAGAGCTTGGATGTTTGGGTGAAGCGTACAGACTTGAACTGTTTAGCAAGAGGGGTCCTTGGTGACAGGTGTTGGGCAACCAGCTGGTGAAGGTGTGGTGGGCGAGATCAGTTTAGATTCTTGGGGTGTGTAGGGCTTTTAATCGAGAACCCGCTGTTGTGTTATACCGTATCCGGCGGGAGTTGTACTGCCTGTACCACTGTGTACTGCACGAGGGAACCCCCACTGCCTGCAATACGCTGCAGTGCATTGCACCACACCTCCCGCTTTTTCCATCATGTGATGTCAGCGCCACGTTGTACTGCTCGCATCGCCTGCACCATAGTGCACTGCCCGTACTGCCTGCAGCACAGTGTACTGCTTGTACTGCTCATGCCGCGCTGTACTGCCAGGTGTACCGGGTAATGGCGATGGCGGTGGTGCTGAACCGCACATTGGTGCTGCCCAAGATGCAGTGCTTCTGCTACAAGAACTGGTTCATGATGGAACAGTGCAGGTGTGTGAGGGTTTTAGGGTTCAGGGTTTGAGGGTTTAGCCTTTTTGAGGGTTTGAGGGTTTAGGGCTGAGTTATCAGGGTTGAGGAGTTGAGGCTTTAGCCGTTTAGGGCTGACGGTATCCGGATGTGAGGTTTAGGGTCTAGGGTTGATGGTTGAGGGTTTCTCGCAATGTGCAGTCCACCTTTAGTCTGCCTTCTACCGTATATTATATTATAAATCGAGAGGGCATGCGGGCGGGGCACGTTTGGATTGGTTGGTTGGTTAATATCTTGGCGGTTTGGTCGACCAGTGGCTGAGTTAGTTGCTCAGTTGGCCATTTGTTGGTTGGTCGGTCAGGTGGTTGGGTGGTTGGTGGGTTGTTTGCTCGCTCAGTTGGTCGGCCGCTCAGTCGCTTAGTGACTCTGCCGTCCATCTCATTGAATGCTCCTTTCCCCGCCATGCCTCATACACCATCCAACGCTCCTTCCCCACCACCCCCCATACCCCCGCCTTACACTCACGCTTTTCCGTCACACAGCCCCCTCACAGCATCTCACGCTTACACCAACCCTCACACCTGCCCCTCACAGGATCCCAGGTGATCATGCCACGGTGTTCCCCATGGAGTGCCAGCTGGACCAGGTGGGTGTGGGGATCTGAAAAGTGTGAGGGTATGAAAAGTGTGAGGGCCTGAGGAAGTGTGAGTGTCTGAAAAGTGTGAGTGTCTGAGGAAGTGTGAGGGTCTGAAAAGTGTGAGTGTCTGAGGAAGTGTGAGGGTCTGAAAAGTGTGAGCGTCTGAGGAAGTGTGAGTGTCTGAGGAAGTGTGAGGGCCTGAGAAGTGTGAGGGCCGGAGGAAGTGTGAGGGCCTGAGGAAGTGTGAGGGCCTGAGAAGTGTGAGGGTCTGAGGAAGTGTGAGGGTCTGAGGAAGTGTGAGGGGGGTTGGGATGGGATCAGTTCCTTGAGTGTTCCTCACAGGTTTGTCGAGGGTCAGTGAAGGATTGAGTCAGCGGTTTCTTGGGTGTTGTCCAAGGTAAGTCAAGAGTAAGTTTGATAGGGGGGTTAATGTCACTCAAATTCACTCGGGTCGTTATGTGTTAATCCAGGACCACTCACATGCGGCCACCATCACACTGTTGTACTGCTGTACTGCTGTATTGTGACCACTCATGCTTGCGTTACCTGTTCGAACTGGTGTACCACTGTACTGATGTACAGCTGTACCACTGTACTGATGAACTGATGTACTGATGGACCACTGTACCGTTGTACAACTGTACTGTTGTACAACTGTACTACTGTACTGCTGTACTGCTGTACCACTGTATCACTGTACCATTGTACCGCTGTACTGCCGTACCGCAGTGGCTGCGGCCCAAGGTGCTGTACAACTATGGCCCCAACATCGTGGGAAATGACGGCGCCCCGCGGTCCTTCATGTTCAGGGAGCACTCGCTGTTTGAGAACCCCAAGTGAGCTGCTACCACTAGAATAGTATCACTGCTAAGCTACCACTACAGTAGTACTGCTGCTAAGCTCCTGCTAACGGCGCCCCACAATCGTTCATGTACTAGTGCTAATGGCGCCCCACGCTCGTTCATGTTCCGCGAGCACTCGCTGTTTGAGAACCCCAAGTGAGCGACCCAGGGTTTAGGGTTCAGGGTTTTCTTTCAGATGTTTTCAGGGTTTCCACTGTTACGGTTGGGCCCTAAATCTAGAACGTAACATGCAACACCAATCGCATATGTTGTTTTATAGCAGCCAGCACTGCAAACACCAGGAAAGCCAGGCGAAATGGCGAAACAGTGAAACGCCGAAACAACAGCATCGGGAACACGCCATCGCATACACCCTAAGCCCCATCCCGCCGTTTGACTGACGCCACCCTGTCTGCCCTGTGGCCCCCCCCCTCTCCCCCCAACACACACACCTTCCACGCAGCTTCCCCAAGGCGCTGCTGGGCGACCGGGCAGTGGTTGAGCCTGGTGCTACAGCCACCTCCCCCCTGCTGGAGCCCAACCCTGGAGCTGAGGGGGGGGCCAAGGTGGGTGCCCAGCCCCCGTGCGCAGCACAGGTTCCCACTGCTCTCGTTAGTTGTATAATGTTGTTTGTGACTAACAAATATAGCATACAACATGGTCGGTCCCTGCTGTTGCTGCTGATCTATTGACTGCTGTTGTTGCTGCACACACAGCGCATGCATGGGTGTGCCTCCTGACCCCAAGGCCCTCAGGCCTGAACACTGAACACTGTTGCTGCTGACGGCTTGTTGCTGATGTGTTGACTGCTGTTGTTGCTGCGTGCCACCTGACCCTGAACACTGAATACCAGCTGGTCGTGCAGCAGGCTGCAGACATTGATAGAAGCAGCCATGGCTTTGTTGATTGTTGCGGCTGACTTATTGCTGGCTTGTTGCTGCTGTTGCTGATCTGTCGACTGCTGACTTGTTTCTGCACACACAGCTCACGGTGCCCAAGCTGCTGCAGCAGGACAAGCTGGTGGAGGCTCTGGCAGGTGTGTGTGTTTAAGAATTGTGCGTGTTTGCTTGTTTCTTTGTTTCTTTGCTCCTTTTTTGTTGGGGTGGGGTGGGGTGGGGTGGAGGCGCTGGCAGGTGTGCGTGTTTTCAGAGTTTAGGTGCGTGGTTTTAGTTTCCTGGTCTTGTGGTTTTGTGTTTTAAAGAGTTGTTTCTGTTTTTCTGTTAGGGTTTCAGCACCCGCAGTAACATGTGCTGCGATACTCTCATACACGTGCTGCCATACTGCCACATGTGTAATGCCATACTGCTGTACACATACGGCCATCCTGCCATACATGTACCGCCACATGTGTTTTGCCATACGGTTGTACTGCTGTACGTGTACCGACTGTACTGCCATACTGCTGTACACATGTACCGCTGTACTGCTGTGCACACGTACCACTGTACTGCTGCACGCGTGTACTGCCATACTGCTGCACACGTGCTCATTGTACCGCCGTACCGCAGGCGTAAGGGACAAGAAGATCCTGGTGGTGCGCAAGCCCATGGAGGTGTTTGGCGGCTTCAACGACGCGAAGCTCAAAGAGTCGTTCGAGGTGTGTGCGCCCACCACGCACCGCTGTTCTGTGGGTTGGGGTTTAGGGATTGGGGTTTTAGGGTTTATGGGCTAGGAATTTAGTGTTCAAGGGTTTAGGGCTTGAGGGTTTAAATCTTTAGGGTTTAGGTTGAGGGTTGAGGTGGGGCCCACCACGTACTGCTGTTCTGTGGGTTGCGGTTTTAGGGCTTAGGGTTTAGGGCTTGAAGGGTTTAACGGTTTAGGGTTTAGGATTTAAGAGTTTAGGGATGGGTTAGGGTTTAAGGGGTTGGGGTTGGGTCAGGGTTTAGGGTTTAGGAGTTCAGGGTTGGGTTAGGGTTAAAGGGTTGGGTTAGGGTTTAGGGTTGGGTTTAGGGCTTAGGATTCTGCGCTGCTGCACCGCACATGCACTGCTCTGTACCGCACCACGATGTACATATGTACTGCACCACAATGCACACCTGTACCGCACCTGTACCGCCCTTGTACCGCTGCTTGCATAGGCGTTCCTGGACAAGGTGGCGGGCAACTGGTGCTGCCGTGACAAGCCCTTCGTGGCCAAGGGCCTGAAGGAGAAGGAAAAGCTGGCCATCCACTGGTAGCCGTCCAGTGGTAGCCATTTACATATACATCAGGAAAGCCATCTACTGATCATCCGCATATACTTTAGCACGCAGCAGTGGGCGCCCTGACACCAGCCTGACACTACAACAAGACAAGTTTGTGCGCCGTCCCTTCCTCGTGATTCTCTGAGCGGTTGGGTCCGGTGGGCAGCGAATTCCTTTTCTTGAAGGCTATGTAATGTGTCCCTCATGATGGCTGAAGCACTGTGGTGCGGCGTACAGTGCGGCACTGGGACCCTAACGGCCCAAAACTCCAACGCCGAAATCGCACCCGAAATCACAAATCCTCAACTGCCAGTATCATGAGTGCGTACTGCCAACCGGGTGATCAAACCTACTAAACAGAACTAACCAGGACTAAACCCCAACCTGAACTCAACCTGAACCCAGCCAAATTTGAACTAAACCCTGGAAACCAGCCCAAACCCAAACCCAACATTTGATTGCGTTGCTGTCCTAATGACCTTGTCCCACTGGTCCTTGTGTCCTGCTGTTAGTCTTGCCCATTGGCCAAGCTGTCAGCGCATGATGGATTTTGATTACTTGTACGTGTGCCCGCCCATTGGCCCGGACGGGCAGGTGGGCAGGAGGGGGATGGCAGGGAGTGGGAAGATGTTTGTCACATGGTATGAAGGGGCATCACAGGGCTACATGTCACATTTCAAAAACAATTGTTAAGACGCAGGCTTAAGACAGGCTTAAGACACAGGAAGACAACCCACTATGTGGTCAAAACACGGGGAGGGCGCTGATGCTTTTCGAGTCCGTGATAGGCTTAAGACACAGGCTCAAGGCACAGGAACGGAGGAAAACGTTACACGCCGCCGGGGTTGCGATGGCGCACGCGGCCGCTGGCATGCTTGCACACACCTGCACGCCCCGCCTGCTACCGTACACGCCCGCGCACACCTGCACGCCCCACCACCATGCACACATACCGCACATGCCCGGCATGCGCGCGCCTGCACAGTGCAGCCAGCATCTGTGCCACCCCCAACATCACACACACACACACACATCATGGCTGGCTCCTGTCGTTTCCTACTGCTGCTCCTCCTTTTGAACCGTGACACCTGCCTGCTGGGAGACCCATGCAGCCCACACATGTTTGTAGACATCATAGGTCACGTGCCTATGACACCATATGTCACATGCCTATGACATCATATGTCGCGTGTCTATGACATCACATGTCGCGTGCCTATGACATCATATGCCGCGTGCCTATAGCATATGGCAGCACGCCGCATCCGCTTTTAAAGCGCGTGCAGCATGCCTTTGGCTGTGCCCCGTTTGTGTCCCCAGTCTATGTCCCCCTTAAACCCCTTAAACCGCAAACACCCACACACCTTCCACCTGCACACCACAGCACAGCATGCCAGCCTGCACCACAACCAGCACCTGGCAGGCACGACGCATGGGAGCGGGTTATGCCTTGGCGCCAGGACAATGTGCGGCACGCACACACGGCCTACGCTACATGACCGCCTATACATGACCACCACTGCATGACTAGACACCACTGCACGCCCACTCACCCGGTGTGCATCCACCCTCCAAACCCACCCGCAGCCTGCAGCCCGACTGCCACGCACACACACAACACACGCGCACACAGATCGGTGCACAGCCAACAACGCTGTGCCCGACGCAGATGTGCTGCGCTGTGCTGTGCCGCGCTGCCGCTGTGCTGCGCCGTGCTGTGCTGTGCAGCCGCAAAGGGGGTGAGGAGCCACTGCCCTCAGTGTCCTCAGGCTGTGAGGTGGGTTTAGGGTTTAAGGTGGGTACCCCAAACCCTAAAACTCCAGACCCTTACACCCCCAGGGCAGCTGCAGCTGCGACCCCCAGGTCTCAGTGGCTGCTCTCAACACTATATGGTGCAGGGTGGAATGCTGCGCTGCGATGTATGCTTCTGCCCAGCCGGCCACGCGCACCGTGGCAAGCAACGCTTGGGGGCTAGCTCATGCGGGGGCAGTGACAGTCACCCACTGCTGCAGAGCCGTGGCTTGCGCGGGGCAGCAGAGCCATGCTGTGTGCTGTGCACCACCGATGGCTTGCGCTACAAATGGCTTGCGCTGGGCAGCAGCTGGTCGTTGCAGTCTGAACTTTTCGGGTTCAGGGTGCCCACACCCTAAACCCTGAACCCTGAACCAAGCCTTCCGCCCAGACTGCCCACGTGCTCCCTCCTGCTGCATCACGCATCAGTCCACCGCGCCCACTGCCACACCTCCCCCCCACCCACC